>WPIO01000013.1:3205000-3582500 GCA_009760855.2 Cristatella mucedo
TCGCCGCCTCACACTCCGTCCTGCTGCTGTCGGCGGCCTCGCTGCCTCGCATACGCGACATGCTGGCGCTCGTCGACCTCGGCATCCAGTCGAGGCTGGAGAAGCGGCTGGTCGAGCTGGCGCAGCGCACCGCCGCCGCAGCCTCTCTCGATCCCACGGCGACGCTGGCAGCAGGCGGCGGCGGAAGCCAGCGCATCCTGCTTGGAGGCGGCTGCGGCTCGTCCGGCTATCGTCCGGCATCGGCGCCGCAGTCGCGCATGCCCTCGCCCAGTCCGTACTCGTACGACAGCGACGGCTGGGTGTACAACGCCGAGCTAGCCGCCATCTCGTCGCTAGCCTTTGCCGGCGGTCGCAGCAAGACGGCTTTCGGCTGCTTGTATCAGCCCGTGCCAGCTCTAGGCGGCGCCGCCGCCGCCGCTCCGCTGCCGGCGTGCGACTCGTCGGCCTCCGACCGGCCAGCGACTCGGCAGCTTAGCGGCTGCGATCTCGGTGCCAAGGCCGAGGGCCTCGCGCCCGGCGGCAGTGAAGTGTCGCCGGTCGTCGTCTTGCGGGCCTCTGCCGCCGCCTCTCGCGAGAGTCGCGAGCGCAAGGCGCCGCACCGCCGCTCGGCGAGCTACACCAACGCTGTCGACGGCTCGGAGCTCGTGGGCGATGCCGCCGCTGCCACGGGTTCGCTGATGGACGGTGAAGCCACGGCGGTGGCAGCAGCAGCAGCGGCGGCAGTGGTGCCGAGCGAGGTTGCCGCTGCCGCCACCCTGCGGGGTAGACCGGATGTGTGTGCAGCAGCAGATGCGGCCACTATCGAGCTGCCAAAGAGTTCGGCTGGTGCTGCCGAGAGCAGCGAGAGGGAAGGGCGGCGGCGCAAGGCTCGTAGAGGCTATGATCATGCTCAGAGCCCTTCGCCGCCTCGTGTCGACTCTGAGGAGCGTGGCAGAGTGGCACAGTCGGCTTCGGCAGTTGCCGTCTGCGGCGCCGGCAGCCACCATGCCACCGATCGAGTCAGCCATTCGGCGGCAGCCGGTGTGGCAGCCGCAGCCGGTGTGGCGGCGGCATCGTCTGGCAGCGGCGACGACCAGAAGACGTCCGATTCGTCGGTGCTGCTCACCGAGGACCTGAGCGAGCTGAGCATCGTCTCTCCCGGTGACAATCCCGTTGTATCCTTCAAGTCAGAGGTCGCCCTATTTTCGCCTCTCCGGCGAACGCCCGACGGCCTGGATGGCAGCAGTGCAAGTGAGATTGGGTCGCTCAAGCACACGTGTTTTCTAGCACGTGCTTTCGACGGCTTCTTTCGGTGCCAGCAGTCTTCCGTGGTTGTGGTGGTGGTGGTGGTGGTGGTGGTGGTGGTGGGGGGCATCTGCTGGCATTAAAAGTTTGTCGTCCCCCCCCCCTGCTGCCGCTGGCGCGAGCGTAGTCGTCATCAGTCGCCGCTTTCGTCTGCTGCTCGTAGCTGGAGGCGAGCTGCTCAACTGCAAGGACGACGTGGAGCTGGAGGAGGCGATCGCCCTCGCTCGGGCCATGGACGTGTCGATGCATCAGGAAGACCTGCCTCGAATACCAGGCCTGTGCAACCGCAACGAGGAAGAAACGATCACCATTCACGTGCAAGAGGTGAGGTGATCGATCGATTGTCTGTAGAGAGATGGAGACCTGCCGATGTCTGCTCCTCGTGACCTCGTAACCTCGTAACCTCGTGTTGGGGAGGTGGCTTGCCTCCTCCCCCCCCGTCCTGGCTAGCATAGTCGTTTACCGAATGTGGCATCTTTCGCGAATCGTCGCTCGCGCTCGCACGTGAAAGATGGCACGCATTATGGGATGATTGCTTCTCTGTTGGCAGTCCTGCATTTCCCTCTGTCTCCACTGCTCTGTTCCCCATGAATTCCGGCAGGCAGGCAGGCAGGCTCGGCCGGTACCTTCCTGGCGCCTCCTTGGCGGCGTTGCACGTGGCCGCGCTCGTGCTGCCGCCGCATTCCTCCGACAGGGCGACTCCGCACTCTCGTCGGCTGCGGCCGCCAATCGACGGCTGCAGCTCTGAGCTGAGCTGCAGCCGGGGCTGAGTTGAACCTCGAGTGCAGCACTTGGCCATCTGTCACGTTGCCTCGCCACCTGAGCTAGCCATTGCCAGCAGCCCGCTGCCATTGCCAGCTGCAGTCGGGAGTTCCTGGTTATTTCGTTTGTCCTGGTATTTCCCTAGCCCACTCGCCAATGTGCTCTGTTTGCTGCTGCTGCTGTGAGTCGGCCTCGGGGCACTAATCATGATGTGGCTCGTGTCGCCTTCAGACTGGAGCTGCCGGTGCCGTGCAGTATCTCGAGAATGTTCATTGGAGACGAGGCAAGACTCTCGGCACTGGCGCCTTCAGCACTTGCTACCAGGCGCGTGACGGCCGCACGGGGATATTGATGGCCGTCAAGCAGGTGAGCAAGCACCCGGCCGTCAGTGATCTGCCCCGGCAGTGATCTAATCGAAAGGCTGCTGCTGGATGCCTTGCCTCCAGCTCTTGCAGCATGCGGGTGCATCGGCACGTGACCGGCACGCTGTGCGGCCAGCTGCTGCAGTGTTGCCTGCCAGCCACTGACCACCTGCAATATTTTTTCATTTTTTTTTTATAATTTTGCTTGCAATCAGATCTCGTTCTGCCGAAACACGATGTCCGAGCAAGAGAAAGTCTGCCGCGCCGTTCGGGAGGAGATAGAAATGATGGCCAGGCTCAATCACCCGCACATCGTCAGGATCCTGGGCGCCACGCAGACCGGCTGCCACTTCAACATGTTCGTCGAGTGGATGCCTGGTAACGACGTGTCTCCTAATGTTGCGCCTGCGCGCGCTCCTCGGGCCTCCCTCGAGCGGCGTGCGCTTCTCACGACACGTCTTTTCTCTAAAACAGGGGGCTCCATTGCACACCTCCTGGACTTGTACGGTTCTTTCTCCGAGCCCGTCATCTCGAGTTATGTCCACCAGGTCCTCATGGGCTTGGCTTACCTACACGACAACCAGGTCCTACACCGTGATTTGAAAGGTTCGTTTAGTACACGAAAAAAGGCGGCGCCGGCTCTGTCGTACTAAATTCGTTTGCATGTATATTCACCATTGGTGAAGTCTGCAGTCTTTTTGCCTACCTTTAAAATTCTCGTCGGCCCACGTGACAGGTGCCAACTTACTGGTCGACAGCACCGGAAAGCATCTTCGCATCGGAGACTTTGGAGCCTGTGCCCGTCTGGCGACCAGCATGACCGGAGCTGGGGAGTTTCGAGGGCAGATGCTGGGTACAATCGCTTTCATGGCCCCTGAGGTGAGGTTGCCACGCCATCGGTGTTTTACCTGGACCGACGTCGTCGTCGGTTTCAAGCTTGAAACTTTTTTTTCTGGTCGAGTGCCTAAGATCTGCAGTGCAGATACTCTCGAGGTCGGTTATGCGCAATTTCCGTTAATGTGCATTCAATCGCCATGGCCGCTGCAGGTCCTTCGTGGCGAGCATTATGGAAGGGCATGCGACGTTTGGGGTGTGGGATGTGTCATGATCGAAATGGCCACCACACGGCCACCTTGGAGTGCTAGCATTATATCGAACCACCTAAAGCTGATATTCATGGTAAGCCCTGTGTTGTTTGTAGAGGATATTTTTTCACCGAGTTGCTTGCAATTTCTTGCCTTTTCTGCAAGTCAAATTTGTCACCCGTGGCTCGTGCAATACTCTAATGACATCCTGTAAAATGCAGCCTTTTGAGGTTGAGAAACATCATCAGCATGCGTTGCCTGTAGCTGGGCTTTTCTAGTACTTTATGCTTGGTTGGCCGAATAAAGGTGCACCATTGGTTGTAAGATAGAATGCTGTTTCAGACTATTGAACGACCAGAATCCTACGAAATTTATTTTTCCGTTAATATTTGTCGACATTCTAACCGTGCCTCGGTGTAAACTCCTCTTGCCACTGGATGCAGCAAATTTGGCACCCATTTCGTAAAATGCCCGGTTGTCCAGAAGCCGGTGGTATTCAAGGCGTAATCTGATATATGCTTAGGCAGAAAGGGAAAAGTGCCGTGACAGCTCAGACGCCCTCAGATGTTTCGTGGTGATTCCTGGTGTTGCGTGCTCACTCCCTTCTGACCATTGATGGAGCTGTCGGGTGCCCGACGGTAACGTGCCTTGCCGCCCGGGGCTTCCTGTGAATCCTGCTTCAGCAGCTGCATCTTTGCCGAAAAATGCTGGTCTATTTTTTTTAAGATTGCTTCTTCGACATCACCACCACCTATACCAGACAACATGTCACCGGCCGTGAAGGATCTGATGCTTCGCTGCTTGGAAACTAACCCATCATTCCGACCTTCGGCGAAGGACCTGCTTCAGCATCCACTCTTCACTCGATATCTGTTCAGGGCCCACTAGCGGGACGTTTAACCCAGGCTGTGCAGCTCTGCAAGATGGTGCAGCTACTGCCTCCTGTCGTCACACGCTCAGTGGCTAATTTATTTTCTTGCTAGTGGCACTCAGTAGTAGAAGGCTACACTCAACGGACGATGTTGAAATGGATGTACCCGTAGTCGTTTCTCCCAGCAGCGCGCGTTGCTGTTTGCGCTGCCGGGCCACCATTCCTCATCCGTCCCATCCGTCCAGACCTACTGATTCAGTGGCGAAAGACGATGGATGGCAAAATGCTGCCAACCGAACCCATCAGCCGGCATTCTGCTTTGACTAGGATCGTCAGTGCTGCCGGGTCGTGCTCCCGATTGTGCATGGTGCTGCCGGGTCGTGATGCTATTTTTGTACCTGTAAGGATTTCTCAGATGACGTGCTGTCACGATGCTCCTGGAGAGCTTTCTACATGAAAGTGTTAGTTAAATTTGGTAGGAAAGAAGTGAACTATCGGGTGCCGACTGCCGCTTCTTCTTCGGACCGAGTTTCGCCTGCAGCACATTTGAGTTTAAGCTGGCTAGTGTTACTCGGGTGTCGGTCAACAATGACTCTGCTGAGCAATCCGGCATCTGGCGACATTACTCGCCACAGTAGCTGACTAATGCAGAATATGCGATAATGGTTATAGTCTCGAAAAAGTCCTGAGGGTAAAGCTTAGCTTTCTGAGTGCAGTGCAGCCTGTTGCGTCACACGAGGCATAATGAAGTGAAAAGAGGACCCATTCTATTCTGCCATCCAATAAAGTCGACGTTAAATGCATACCATACACAATGTCTTTGGGTGCACACAGTTTGGTCTAGCTCAGCGGTGAGTTGCTCCCTTTTCACGACCGTGGCCGTGGGCTCGAGTCTGCTCCAGCAGCAATTCCTGTAAATAGGTGTTTTTAAGTTCTTTTTAAATGTGGTCAAGTCAGGGGATGTTCTGACGCAAGTCGGGAGTTCCAGGCTTTGGGAGCATACGAACTAAATGCACGGTTTCCAAAGGATTTGAGGTTTGTACGAGGTATTGGTAAACTGTTGGGATTCCGAAAAGCGGGTGGTACGACGCTTGGCCTGGCGGGGCAGTAGATCCGAGGGATAGGCTGGAGCCAAAGAATTAAGTCACCTAAAAGTGAGCGACAACACCTTGAAGTCGATCCGTTGCTTGACTGGTAGCCAGTGCAGGTCGGCGAGAAGTGATGTGATGTGGCAACTGTGACGCTCACGACAGACAAGCCTAGCTTCGGAGTTTTGCCCCAGCTGTAAGCCCCTGATTGCACATGCTGGTAGGCCAGCAAGCACTGAGTTACAGAAGTCAAGACGGGATGGTGTCGTTCGTTGTCAGCTTACCACATGTTTCTTCGGTTTATGTTAAGTTGGAGTCGGAGTGCAACTCAAACAGGTAGTGTAGTTTATGCATACGGTCCTGTTGACACAAATCAACGATACCGGCAAACGATACTCGGTGACTACATGCAACTGATGCTGATCCAAACTTTAAACTTTGTCACAACCTGGCAAAATCAGTCAACAGCATTCTACTCCTGTGATGGTCCGACAATCTAGGCTCGTTCAAAATGAGCCTTCTTGAAGTTATAGCTACAGTAGGTGGAGGTAAAGCTTCTATTGACAGGAACGCATACACAACGAAATCTTCTGTCCTGCTGCCGACTGCAGCAGTTCCTTTCCTGCCGTCCTGAACTGCTACTTTCACGGTACTCACTTCCTCGACTGCCTTCCCAGTTCAGCTATGCTTCTCACTTTCTCTTTGTTGCGTGAGATGAAGTGAAGCTGGCTGCCGAATGCGCATCGAAAGCTGCTTTGGCTTTGGGTGCGCGCTATAGAAAAACTCCCACCAAGTCTTTGTGGAGTTACAGACGAAGATACATTACATTACCCAGGGTTATAGGTTTTTAGAAGTCTCAAGCAGCATTTAATTACAGTCCTCGTACTTTAGCAAACGAGATCATTCGTCTGCTTCTGTTCCAGCTCCAATGGGCAGTTTGATGACACGCACTGGTTATCTACTTGAGCGTAACTGGTTGACCAGCAATCTTCCTGGAACTAACCTGGCCAAGCTAATGGCCGAGACAGCTGAGGTTACTGAAGATCAGATAGCCAGCTGCCATGCTGTAGAGTGTACCAGCCGCTCTGCTAGTCTCTGCTGGAGAGCAGGAATGACTCACCCCGAGAACTTAATGCAGCCATCTCAATAACAACTATGTGGTTGCTCCCAAAGCAGAGACAGTTGCACGCGGACTCACGATTGCCCGGGAATCAAGAGTAATGGAGCCTCTTAAAAATTCGACCGGCCACCAACCGAGTAAGCTGCACAGGCGCAGAGTCAGCCGTACATGGCGTCTGGTGGCTTGGCCCTGTTCTGCACAGCCTCCTCCCCCAATTGCAACTCGCGTGATAGCACTAGCAGTCAATGCAGCATCGAGATGCTAGCTGGTCCGCTAGAATGCTAAGCAAATGCGGCGACTAAAGCAGCGAAGCGAACTGAGTAGACGTTTTTCTTTTAGTAGCCAACATTATAAAAAAAAAGAAGATACAACGACCAACAGAGCTCGTCCACGGACGGGAGGATGCGGTAGAGAGCTAATGCATGCGAACGCCGTCCTTGGGCGTCAGCAGACTCCCTGCAGAAGTGCCAAGCCCGCCATTTTCCAATTGCTTCACTATAGCATCCCTTTCTTTCAGAGCCTTAAGCATGAGATCCTTCTCTTTCTTAGTCGGGCTTCTTCGCTTCTGTCTGGACGCTTGTATCCTCCTGTACGCATCCATGACCTACGAAGGGGACAACAGCACGTGACACCTTGGCTGCTGCATGACAGCAATGGTGATGACATTCAGCAATGGTCATGATTCCGAGGTACCTCACCAGGCAGAGACAGTTCTGCTCAACGTGTGCAACAAATAAGATGCATGTACGGCTGGCTACAGGCATGAGCGTAAAGGGAACTTATGAGACTCGGGAGGGGGCGGTTTGGAGCAGGGAATAGCTATCTATTGGGCAGTTGAGGTAAGACAACGATAACAAGTCGCTACCCCTGACGAATGCACCGGTCAGTTGTAAGCCAACGACTCACATCTGCATCGACAGCGGCTAGCTTCTTTCGCAGATCTTGCCGCATCATCTCTTCACGTGCGAGTTTCTGCAGTCGTCGAGTCGTCTGCTGATTCTGTTGACTGATAGCACGCAGCAACTCCTGTTTCTTTTTGAGTTCGGCCAATATCTCGTCACCTTCCGAGCCGCTCTCGGATGTCTCATCCGAATCGAGGATCCCTGAGAGAAAGCCAAATGACAAGAGTTAAATACAAAGAGTCGAAAGAGACTTCACACTTAGCTTCCTTATCGAGTGATCAAGCATCAACATAACCAGGACGACGATCGCGCAAACTGAGAACCACAGCAAAACAAGGGACACGTGTATTCACTGGGCTAACCCCAGCAAGGTCTTGAATGCTTTTGCGTGAGCCAGTGAACTGCCTTGAGCGTGTGTCGAAAACAACGTCTCCACAGCAACGTATCCAGCCGTGGCCCAATGTGCCCAGGCACCAGAAATTTGAAGAAAAAACTGCACTTACGAGTCCTTAGCAAAGGCCATCTGCGGCTGGTGCAGGAAGAGGTGGCAGCGGTACTGCGCAACCAGAACCGCTTTCGCTGCTGACAGGTTTAATTTAATTTAGGCACCTTACTTCCCCCCCCCCCCGGACTATGAGCCAGGGACTGGTGAAATCACAGGCAGCATGGTGGAGATGCAAATGAAGTGAAATGATTTCATGAGGTAGAATGATTTCATCTAGGTGCATCGTGGCTGCTGTCACCTGTCTCGACACCTCCTCGAGAGGCTTGCAATCTCCTTCCTGCAATCTTCAGCTCCTTGATGTGTGCATCTGCCGACGTGGGAAAGGCCAGCGAAGGAATGGTCTCCACGCACAACCGCATCGTCATCATAAAAGTCAAGAAGCTCCCTACGCTGCTGCTGCTTGGCAGCCAACTGCTCCACCGGAGCTGCTCAGTGTCCCATGCAGCCCACGGCAGCACAGAAGTCGCGTGCGTCAGCTTCGTCGGGTGCGTGCAGATTTTCGCACAGCAGCTTGACTGAACAGGAGGAGACAACTCGACCGCGGGAAGGCAGCAGACTTCCCCGAGTCAGCGGAAGGCTCAAGAATGGCAGACGAGAGAGTGGCCCGCCGTTCGTCTCACAGATGCACGCAGGACGTGCCGGTACCGTGCAACCACTGTATTGCATTGACATCGCATTGTGCCGCAACGTCGTACCGCAGCCACTGCGGCTCTCGAAGCCGCGCCCACACGGGCCTTAGGCCAGACCTTCGGCCAGACCTTCGTCTAGCTAAGGTCCGGTTTTGGTCACATACATGGCTCCCCTCCCCCTCACGTGTGCAACATTGAGAATTTTCGAACCTGGCTAACCGAGACTACAGCAAAAGTCCCCGTCAGAGCGTGCTGAAAGCCAAAACGACACGTTAAAAGCAGTCGCAAAAGCGTGCTCCACATCACTACAACCAGCTGGCTGCGCAGAGTGGCCGAGTGCGTTGCTGGGGATGGCGAATTACGACAGCCACTAAATATGCATCGAACGCACAAAGGGATGCGGCAATCAGTCGCTCGTAACAGATGACAAAGACAACCATGCCCAAAGACGTTGTTCAGAGCAACGGATGGCGCGACGGGGGACAGGCGGCCGGGCAGCGATCGGCCTCGCCGGGCAGCGATCGCACCGGGCAGCGCTGGTGGCAGACACACGCGTGGTGGCAGAGGGGCGCTTACCTTCGGCCTCCAGTTCGCGGCGGATCTGATATTCGAGGTCACCCTGGCCACGCAGATTCAGCTGCCGGGCGAGCGCTCGAGGGTCCGTGCTGGCAATGCTCTCGCTGGCATCTGCAAAGGCCACCCAGAGGCACGCTGGGAGCGCTGTGTGAGAGAGAGAGAGAGAGAGAGAGAGAGAGAGAGAGAGAGAGAGAGAGAGAGAGAGAGAGAGAGTGCCCGCACGCTCGGAGCACGTGGTAGCGTCATCGGCACCAGAGAGAGAGAGAGAGAGAGAGAGAGCCGCCTGCACAGGGAGCCGCCGCAGCGCACGCGACCGCTCTCCAGGGCAGGAGTCCTCCTCCTCCTTTAAAGAGGCCACTAAAAATCTCCTAAAAGGTCACTGCGAGCTTGGACTGACCGCTGCTCCGTCCAAGTAGGCAGCTGCACAAAGAGTGACTGCTTAGGGCAGCGATAGAGAAACGTGACCTAGTCGCTCCGAAAAAAACTGAATGAACGCTACCTTTGCCACCCGTTATATCTTCCAATGAGGCATCGTCCATAGGTGTCATGACGTTCTCTTCGATCAAAGCTGATATGAGCCTCTGAGTGAGAGGACCAAACGGCGAGTCGCTGTCACTGCAGCAAGAGCGAGCAAAAAAGTGAAAGGTCGTGGCCACGGTGGCTCAGAACATCCGGTTCGATGCAATTCGTAATTGCTTTTTGGAAACAGGAGCATCCTTCGTGACAGGCAGTCACCATGCTACACCCAGGTTTTAATTGCGAGAACAGGGCTGCATGGACAGACTTCACTCACACAAGCACACAGTCAGAGCCAACTGGAGTGGTGTGCCAAAGACAAATAGCCCCTGACAAAATAGCACCAATAAAAATAGCCTGACAAAATAGCCTGCACACAAAACAGCCCAAGACAAAATAGCAACGACAACATAGCCCTGATACAGCTGCTAATTTTGAGATAAAAACATACTAACGAAGACCTAAAATACAAAAGAGTTTAGGATTTAGGGCTTACCCTTCGTTTAATAACAACTCTTTTCCTTTCTGTGATTCCATTTCTCCCTATTGACTGATCGATATGGACAGGAAAGATTAAAAGAATATGGCAGCACATGGAAACAATGAATAAGGAAAAATGTGGATTATTAGTAAATTATTCTTGAATTATTTGTAATTTTGTAAAAAAAATTCAATAAGTTTACATTTTAACGTGTTCAATAAAACGTTTTAAAATTTGATATTCATTATTGTAATATAATATATTCTATGTTCTAAATATAAAAAAATTGTAAACATATTCTTTTAATTTGTCGGGGGCTATTTTGTCAGGGTGCCCTGGAGAGCGGGGGGGGGGGGGGGGGGGGGGGGGGGGGGGGGGTAAGCACAAGATGGGGTAACCATTAATTACAAGACAACCGATTCGATGTGCATCCAGATTTGGCAGCAGGAGGCCGCGGGCGGCAGCGGCCCAGTCTCACGAGCACACAGCACAGCAAGCAGCTACAGTCACGATCAGCATAGACCCACCAAAGCTCCGGCGTTCCTTGCAAAGCTAAAAACTAAAAAAAAATGAACCGACTCCGAACTGGCATCTCTTTCAGCTGCTACTTGAGGTAGGCGACCCAAGACCAAGCCTGACAACGTGTGCTAGAGGGGCTCCACTCTGAGGCCAAGGTCAGCAATCCAGCATGGTGACGACCCGTGTGCATCTATGCTATGTTTCATCAGCAGAGAGTTTGTACGCCTGGATTATCTGATATTGAGTGCCAGCAGGCAGGCTCATGGCATCATTGCATGCATGCACACACGCACGACTTGAGAGGTAAGTATAAGGATGGGCCTGGCTATGGTCAGGGCTAAAGGCAGTCAACATGGGGCAGCTGGAACTGGCACAGCTAGCACAAACTGCTGCTTCAGTAGCACACTCAACAAAATAATTAGCGCAAGGTGCAAAAAAGCTATGTGCAAAACACATGCGCATGCCTGCACATAACTGACACGGTGAACGAGCAAATGCAGTGAGCATCCATGAAACCACTACGGCATGCCGATGAATTGCCACATCGGTGCCCGAACACACAAACGACAATGCCTGTGGTAAAACAGCAAGGACCCAATTGCTGACACAATTTCTCCACAACAAGCAGAGAAATGAGCAGTCTCGCGGCATCTGCGCTTGCGGTGCAACGCTTACACGCCGAAATCGGTCGATGCTTCCAGAAGCTTCTGAGAAGCGTCATCGTCTTCTTCGGCTTGTCCGTTTGCTGAGACATCCAGCGACTGGCATTTAGTCTCGCCAACAGACGTCCTCTTATCAATATGAATCTTGCCACCTGAGAACAGCAGCCCAGCAACGCCAGGTTTTGCGGAAGCCAGGCAGAAGCCGCGATGTCGAGGCTCGAGGCTAACGCTCAACGACGTTCGAATAGCTGTAGCCACGACACGAGCCAAAGTCACGACACTTGCAGGCTGCCATGTGCCTTGAAAACGCATCACTCGGGAACGCTCGAAGGCATGCTCGCACGGTGCATCGCATGCTGACACAGTCGATTGTAGGCAAGGCAGCAGCTAAGAATCCGTTCTCCCTGGCGGCCCACTATGGTTAGCATTGACCGATCGATGGCGGCTCTATGCACTCGCAACTGCCTTGGGTTGTAGGTGCTACCGATGGGCTCGCTAGTCAGTAAACTAAACAAAGGAAGAAAGGGCAGGAGATGCCAGCGAGTACAGCCAATCCATGATTTTATAATGCACACGTCAGACCTTGATAAAAATTCATCATCCATCTCCGGTATTCCTGTCCGGTGCTCAACGGATTGGCATATCGAGATCACCGTTACATTACATTCAACCTTGGGTTGAAAGCATTGGCTATATTTCGTGCTTAGCCCTTGGGTCTTAGCCCAGGTGTAAGGTGCTTGCAATTTACGACCCTGGTCGAGGGTTCGAGTCCTGCAGTGGGGGATCTTTTATTGCCCATTGGAAGCAGTTAAGGCTCTTCTGCGACTATGCAAATGGGGCTGTCAAATCAGCTGACCCTATGTACTCGATTTAGGAGGATGATGCAGGCTGATGTATCAAGGTTTACCATTTTCTACAGGGGGGGGGCATTAGGGAAGCTGCAAATGAGCAAAATGCTTTCTAAGACGATTGCTTTCAAAAGAAGTTCAAATTCGGGGATAGAAGAGCACAAGCATGCTGTACAGGCAGCATAAATACCATAACGTCATAATGATTTCGGCAAGCCGAATGCAAGGGCTGGATTCTTGGCAACTTGACCGATACAAAAGCACAACGTGCAGTCAGTGAGAGAATCCTTAAGCAATGGTTGGTGATACTGGTTTATTCCCCTAGCTGTGTTATGATGGCCAAGTATAAGATCCCCGATCACCTACAATTCATATTCTCTAAGGGCATATCTTACTTAAGGCTCTACATCACAACTGGTAGAAATCGCTCCTCAAATATACCGGTAGCTGTATTCGTGGAATCCATGGTCACTCACAAACAGAATGAGAATACAAATCGTGGTGGAGCTATCAGGCATTTAGTCATAACATACTGAAGTAAAGCCGGTTTAGCCACGACTTTGAATAAGCATGTGTGAAGTAAAGCATCCTTCAAGTAGCTCACGAGAATGTACCCATGAAAGCGATGCCCTGGCCGATAAGTATAGTGGCATGCTTTAGGTTATGACGACACGTGTATGTACACCAATCAACACTGATATATACATACAGTTACATAAATGTATACATACCGCAAGCACACGCACATACCAAAAATTGTTCAGCCTTCTTCACTGAAAAACCAGTGCAAATTCGTGCCTCCATAAAGCCCCCTTTGACTAAAGCAATTGCTGAATCGCAATCTGCGACCTTCCTTAAACGAGTATCCAAGGTTTCTGCATGCAATGTGGCTACCTTAATAAGGTCTAGAAAAAAGAAATCGTCTCCTGAAGACCCTATGCCAACATCTCTGTGGTGGCCGACAAACTTAGCCCAGCCATAACCGAGATCTGTAATGCCTCTCTGGAAAAAGGGGTTGTACCCAAGTCCTTCAGATCATTAGATCGTTAGACTAATACTTAAAAAAAGCCTGGATTAGATAAAGAGGTCTTTGCAAACTATCGCCCAGCTTCCCTTCTTCCTTTTTTTGTCAAAGATTCTTGAAAAAATTGTCGCTAAGAAAGGAGCTGGTAGCACACATTGAAAAGAATAAAATTTCAGAAAAGTTTCAATCAGGGTTCAAGCAGCAGCGCTCCACTGAAGCTGTTCTCCGTGTAACAAATGACATTCTATGCAGTAACGATGCCAGGAATGTCACTGCCCTAGTGCTGCTACGTCTATCAGCTGCCGTCGACACCATCGATCACGATATCCTACTTGAACGATTAAGAACAACGATCGGTCAGGCAGACGAAGTTTACATCGTACTTGTCTGATCATGTTCAGTCCGTGTCATGTGGGGGTCAGGTCTCATCAGACCAATCAATCACCTGTGGTAAAGGTCTGTCCTCGGTCCTTAGCTGTTATCCTTTTATACTAAACCACTGGGAAAAGTGATTAAGGCCCACATAATAGGCTATCACATCTATGCTGACGATACTCAGCTGTATTTGTCATTTTAAATAGTCGGAATCTACTGCAGGTCATAAAATGAATGCTTGCCATGCAGACATTCGATCGTGGATGTCGGCAAATTTCCTCAAACTAAACGACAATAAAACGTAACTGCTACTCATAAGACATCATAAGCATGTGACTGGACTAGAAACCTTTGGTCTTCTAATAGGTGATGCTGCTGTGCAACCATCACACCGTGCTCGGAGTTTAGGTGTTGTCTTCGACAGCTGCCTAAATTCTGAAACCTTCGTTAAGAAGACTGCTTCCACAGCTAGCCATCACGTCCGATCACCATCTGAGATTAGCAACTGTCTTCCACGGTGGATTACAAAGAATTCAACTAGCTCATTAGTTCTGTCTCGACTAGATTACTGTAATTCCCTTTTGGCTGGGCTAGTAAAAAAAAGCCACTAGGTCACTGCAGCTGGCGATGAATATGGCAAATCCAAGAGGCTAGACCACATGTCTCATTTGCTGTAAGAGCTTGGATGGTTGCTAGTGCAGCAACGGATACAGAGCCAAGTTCTTACGCTGACCCACCATGCCAGCTACAGCTGGGCCCTTTCATACCTAGCTGAACTGCTGCCTCAGTTTCAGCCTCCTCGTGCCCTCAAATCCTGTATGAACAATAAATTAGCTGTTCCATTACTCCGCTTAAAGACCGTTGGTGACGTAAACTTTTTCTCTGCAGGTCCTAAACTGTGGAACTCGCTTCCACAGTTCTTATGTAACGACAACTAACTCTCCTGCTGCCGACTATGGCACATCCTTTCCAGCCGTCCTGAGCTGCTACTTCAATGCTATTCACTTCCTCGAGTGTCTTCCTCACTCAGCAATGCTTGTCACTTTCTCTTTGTTGCATAAGATGAAGTCTCTTGGCTACCAAATGCGTACCGAAAGCCACCTAGGTTGTGAGTGTGCTATACACAACTCTCCTGTGTAACATTCACAGTCTTTATGTCTTTGTGGAGTTACAGACAAAGATGCATTACATTACATGTGCACACACACACACACACACACACACACGCACACGCACAAACACACACATGCACACATGCACACACAAACACACACACACACACACACACACACAGAGCATGCATAGACACACATGAGCGTGCACACACACACACACACACACACACACACACGCACTCACAAAAACACGAGCAAGCACAATAAAACGCAATGCTCACCTTCCTTCTTTTCTTCCAAAATGTCCTCCATGGCCCATTTTTGAGCATAATGCTTGCCCAGAGCAGGCACCTTGTAGTATTCTGCGTCGTCCTCATGCGACCTACATGCGCCGAGGCTGCACCAGTGCAGGGTCATCACAAGTGGCCACAGCATGCATGGGCAGGCAGGCAGACTCGCTCGCTCGCGACCAAGCAGCAACTCGTTCCCCAGAGCATAAAAACAAGCCCAGCTTTCGTCCGTGCACTTTTCTAACAGCAACAAAGAGTTGCACACGTTGTTCAGGACAGTCAGTGCAGGGCAGTTCAGCTCTGCTTGTTTACCCTAGTTTTTAATATTTTTTATTTCGGTTTGATACATTTAGCTGTATACGCCATCAAACGTCCTGCAGCTTTATTTTCTGTAATCGTGGACATATAGAACCAATTGTATCCAACCGAAATCAAAAATATTAAAAACTAGAGTAAGCAAGCAGAGCTTAACTCACACTTCAAATTTCACTCCAATATGTGAAATATTAGTTGAGTTATTTAGTTTACAAGGCACCAACCAACCCTGGAAATGAAGCTGTATAAAAGTCACAAGTATGCACCTCAACAAGCTTCAAGCACCTACAGCGATCTACCAAGGTTCGACGACAGGTTGGGATAAAAGTCACATATGATGCAGAGATCGGTAAATCTTTTATTTGTAGATTTGTTGCACCCGGTTTACATCCAGGTAAGACGTGGTTGGCATAACCGATTTTTCCTTTCATGCGGAAGTCGTCAGAACTTCCGATCCGAGTTCTAACATATTTGTCTTTCGAAAGGTACCATAAACACATATTCGATTGTCGGACAAATGTTATAGGTATTTTCTTGACTTTCCCCCTTAAGGGGAGGAGTCCCGATGGGATGTTACTGGGGAGGGGAAGAATCCAGTGAGAATGCTGTTACCTTAGGGATGGACACTGTGATCTTGTCTATTTTGCTGACAAAGAAGCTAGAGAAGCGATTAGCAAAAACACCACAAGGATCACAATGTAAGAAACTAACCTGGGCGAGGTTAAGGAGATGGTTGAGGGTGTACATCAGCATTTTTTTATTATGCATCCGTGATTCAACAATATTTCTCCTGATCTTTTGTATGCTTTCTTCTCAAGCTTAAACTTAGTAAACATGGCCAGTTTAATGTCTTCGGTAAACCATAGGCCATCTGGCACTTCGTGCTTAATCGGAGGTGTCAATCCTGTTGGCTAGGGTCGTGTTGTAGCAGTCTACCAATGATGAAAGGTCGAAGGGAAGACTGAGCAGCAGAGGCAAAGCAGATATTTTTGTCCGGACAGCATCAATATCGAGGATCTTACGGCTTCGCGATGCGTTGATGATTCTGGATGGGTGCATACACTGCAACTGCAGACTGAATAAGATCTGCACGTGGTCAGACGTACTGATTTTGGTAATAATATGAGGCAATCACGTGTACAATCACGGGAGAATATTTGATCGAATGTGTGACCCTTGTTATGAGTCATGCACATAAGCCAAAAGAGAAAATTGAGTCGGTCAGTACACAGGTGTCGGCAATTAAGGCTCCTGAGGTGGGCGATTCTGTATCGCCACTGCAAGCGTTGGTGATAGCCGTAAAGGCTCTTCTGTCGCTATACAAAAAGTGGCTGTTAAATCAGCCAGGATTTATTTATTTATGAGCTGAGACGTCAAAATGAATGTTAAAATCACACAGAACAGGGAAGGAACGATTCTTGCACATATAATCGAAATGAGACCATAACATTCTGAACTAAAGAAAGACTTGGTACCTGGGGGCAACAGATCACTGTAGCCATTGGCAACTTGCTGTTAACAGGACTCGAGATCGAAAGACTGCTTCGAGAGGACTGCTAGCGGTTTAAAATTGAGGGAAGACCGTTCGACGATACCTCCACCGGTTTTGATTGGTCTAGGGGTATGAAAGAAAGACAAGCCTGTCGGGTGGCTTCGAGAAAACAGTCGACTTCAGCCAGGTCCTGGTCAAAGCAAACAGGTCAAGGGCGTCGTAAAGAAGTGTCACAAATAATTAGGTGCTTATTGCACATTGATCGAGGGTTCCAAAGACAAACTTTAAGATCGGCCGCCAGGGTTATAGCAGGCCTGATAACCACTAAGAGTGATTCACAGCCGTGCTTGAGGGTGAGCTCGTAAAACGGCTCGAGATTCGAGACTGAGAATACTAAGTAAGTGCCTCTTTCTGCCGGGCTGGCTTCCTAAGGTTTCCTATGGAAATACCCAAATCACAAACCCTGGCAGCAGTAATGGCAACCAGGGATGCATTTGAAAGCCGATAGCCAAACGACAGTAGACATTCCCGATCATACCGAATAGGGAGGTTACTAACAGTCGACTTAGCTAAAGGTGCAGCTCGGTTGGGTTCGCAAGCACTAGCTGGCAGCTGACGCATGGAATCATGGTGATGGGACAAGTGATTCAAGCGAAAAGCACTTAGATGTCCATAGGCACGTAACTTTTTATGAGCTACGACCAAACAACAGATATTTAAACACGTCATAGCTGTACCGGCTTGTTTGGCCCAATAAAATCCATGCTCCCCGGGAATTATCACAAATCTGAAACCTGAGTTTTATAAAATCACGACCAAAAACTACTACCACGAGGTAGGATTAATATAAGGAAGCAATAAATGAAACAAATTGTGCATGCTGCTATCTTAGCTAGCCTACTAGGTGAAAAAACACGCAAAATTAACTTGTTTGTTTGGCAGTTTCAGGTAGGTGCGGAAACAGTTGCAGTTTGGAAAGATATTTTTTGGCAGCCTAAGCAGAACACTGTGAAGTAGGAATTTTTTAACGTTCCAGGTATCCCGTCTAGAAAATGCATCGCAATGGTTACACCAGGCCCTAGTCTGGGGAATGTTTCAAGTTTGAGACCTGGTTTTGCGCATGCACAGATATAGGCCTGATCTGGTTTCAGAATGTGCACAAAATCGGTAGTGAAGTTAGAGCAAGAAACCAGCCAACTACTTCTCCTGATGAAAAAAGGGCTGTAGAACAGTATACAACTGTGTTAGAAGTATTTTCAAACACTTAACATGCCACAATATCGGTGACCAGAATTAAATAAAAAATAAAAAGTGTTCACCGAAATTATGGGGAAGGTAGTTACATTTAGTACATGCATTTGGCAAAGTGAGAGTTAAATCCTAAGAAGTAATCCAGTGTTTATCAGAAAACGCTGATGGACGGTTTTCCTTGCCACTGCGCCATCGATTCCTTGTATTTCTTCGAATAGGTCAAGCCTACTAATGTGTATGCTCAAATTAGCTAGCTTCAAACTCTAGATGATTGCTGGAAAAAAGCCCAACACAGTTGTTGAAATACACTTTATAGAGCAGGATACTTTGTATTCAGTAACCCTTACGTTGTAGTGCTCCCACAGAACTAGAAAATAATATCTGTCGAAACTTGTGACTACATCAGAAGCCAGACGTTGTCCCAGATACAGAAAAAAAGAAGTCATTGTACGTATTTTTGCAACCGGTAAGAAAATAAAGGAGATAGCATGCACGATAGAGCTAGCAAACTATCTTTCCCCAAGCATGCAGGATGATTATGTTCAGCACTCCCTCAGCATGGGAATCTCTCTCTCTCTCTCTCTCTCTCTCTCTCTCTCTCTCTCTCTCTCTCTCTCTCTCTCTCTCTCTCTCTCTCTCTCTCTCTCTCTCTCTCTCTCTAATACACACAGATATACACCACGCACCCTGTGGGGCTTCAAAGACTGCAGGCCAACCAAATTTCATTAGAGCATAGGATTTGCATGAATAGCAATTACATTAAGCTCTGATGTCTCCTCAAATAAATGAGTTGAGGCTTGCACCCTCGTGCTGAGGGAGTGCTGAACAGCATCATACTACACACACTCAAATGTGGAAACATTTGGAAGGTCTAGATCGATTTGCAGCTTTTCATAAGCCTCTCTCTTCCTGGCTAGACCGGAGCCGGGATGTAGGTTCTGTCTGCCAACTAAAGGATACCTAATTGCGAATTGCAAAAACGTAAGGAATCTGCCTAAAATTCACCAACCAACTTTTTAGCTCCTTTGAAAAGACAGTTTTTGGTCAGAATAGAGCATGTAGAAAAAACGACCTTTCACCAGTTAAGATCGGAGCAAAAAAGTTGTGCACAACCTAGAATTATACTGCAAACTTAAGGAGCCTTATTTATTTTTGCCGGACAGAGCTCACCAGTCATGCCATGCCAAAGGGCCACAAATTGTCAAGCTTTGTGAGGGTAAAATTATGGCGATATACGAGGCTTGACACTCGCTGCTACTCTATTAATACTGAATCGTGCGGTTTTGTACAATGCGAGAAAGGTAGTGAAGACTGAGATCGCAGAAAATGCTTCTCGGTTGGGGGATCCCATCCTACAGTTGGAGGCGTTAAAGGACCGCTTTGCTTCTGCACAGGCTCATGCTCCAAGTCTGTAAGGATCGCCTGGGAAGCAAGTTAGCTGCGATCCCGTCAGAAGGCGATTAGATAACACACATTCTCGAGTCGAAAAAAAAGAAAACTACTTCTTTCCACGAGGAATATGATGAGCCGTTTACGATGGGACACGGCTCAAATTCACTGGAATGCTAAAGGTTGGGTCCGAGTTGTATGGAGACGAATATAAATGTACGGTCTTTTCAAACTACAAGAGAGGGCTTTACGAATGTCGGCAGGTGTGTTTAGAAAGCCATCGTGTGGGGCAGGCCGTAAGGTAAAATTGCTGTACAGGTGGACACACCGTATGGCTGGTTTGCAGCGACATAAACACTCAAACACACAAACACTCAAAGACAGATAAACAGAAACCCACGAAATTATGGCCACATTTTTTATGGGATACTGGGAGTGATCCACCCCATCCCCGGCCCCTCCCAACCAATCCTGCCGCTGGCTGCATGTGCTGCATGTGCGTCAGGATGAAAGGAGGACGGCAGACTGGACGGCAGCCGTGGCTGCACGTCCGGTTGAGATATTGTGAAGCTTGATAGACAAAACCTGTAAGGACCGTGACAAAGACCGATTGCCCCAGTAGCAAAACTTGGGCTAGCATCCAGCATGCTGAGCAGCCGGCAGCTCACAAAAAAAACTACCCGACATGGGCAGCGCCTACGGCACGCGACAGATGGGCAACTGGGATAAAAGGTGCTCTTAACAGAAATGTTCCAGTCATCTCGAATGTTCCAGTCATCTCGATACAAGCCATCAGGAATTCAGACTGCGGGGCGCAGTGCCGAGTGAGCAAGCGTGACGTCGAAGCTGGGCACAAAAAGAGACGAGAGCTATGACAGCGTGCTCGAACTAGCACACAGCAGGAAAAGAAGGCAGAGGAATGAGGCACGAAACACGCTCACACGGCACAGACTCGGCCGATGCAAAAGCGGAAGCGCCTGGGAAAATATGTTCATTTGTGTAGCGCCCCAAGAGAACTCAATCTGTATTCAGGCGCTTCACATATGCCTTCGGGGCTCGAGCCCACGACCTCGGCAAGACCTTGGTCGAGGCGAGCACCTTAACTGCTGGACCAAACCAGAAAAGCCAGCAATGTGTGCTGCCAGTAAAAATCCACTGCCACTGACTAGATAAATTGGTACAGTAAAAGAATAACGGGTGAAAACAAGCCAGATGCACCAACGCAGAGGGTCACCATGGCGTGTGCCAAGCAGCTACCGAACGGCAGCTACTTCGGCGTCGTTTGTTCATACAGCCATGTCAGATCTGCTAAGGACACAGTGCTCATAGCAGCCTATTCAACATGGTCGCCAGCGTATATTATTTATGATAAGCAGTCACTGCCACCGACTCGCTACCTAGCAAGGCACGGCAGCTATGCCTCCACCTGTCACGATCAACCGACTAAAGGAGAAGTATCAGCAATTGCTCAACCTTTAGGTGATCGAGTGCATCGGCGATTGCTCAACTAGCGGCGCACTCGATCACGACGTGAAAGACTCGAGCAAGACGTGCATGTACCTGCAGCCTACCGTGAAGTGGTCAGCGAGCACTACCCGCCGAGCTGCAGAGAGAGAGAGAGAGAAAGAGAGAGAGAGAGAGAGAGAGAGATGCAGGAGTCAAGCGGCAGGTTTGGGAGCACGATACGAAGCAAGACCCACTCCATCACAGCATCACCCACCCAACTGCACTCCCAGCCCCCCCCCCCGCCACCCTTGCAAGCCCGCAGAGAAGACGATGACTTTCTTGGTGGTAGATGGGTCGGGTGAGGCTTCGATGGACGGTGAGCGAGCGACCGATGAGACGACCAATGAGGCGTCTCCAAACTCAGCAAACTACAGTAAACAGTAGCCACATGGCCAGCAGGCTTTGTTATGGCCCGTCGTGGCACCGAGTCCCTGCGGTCATTGTTCATGCCAAACAAAGAAACTCGGCGCATGCACTAGCACGAGCGAGCTCGTCACGAAAGCAGCGTGCTCACGGACATCCATGCTCGCATTGCGCCGCCTATGCAGTCGGTCGCGATGGTTCGAGCTCACGCTCAGACAGAGGGCAAGGCATGCAGTCACGTAGTTCCTGCTGGAGCTAACACACACACACACACACACACACACACACACACACACACACACACACACACGGCAGCTCTCTGCGAGAACCTCTCGACGACGCACATCGTGTGGGGGTGGCAGGGATCGTCAGCAGCGCATTTGCCGCTTACCGAAGTATTTCCTCGAGCACTTTGAGGTCGTCGGCAGTTATCTCAGCGCAGTACGGCTCGACCATAGCCCAGAATTTCTCAGGAGCGTCAGACTTGGGCGCACGAGGCACGTCAGCAAAGGGCTCGCTGCCGGAAGCTGCACTGCCACTGCGATCCGTGGCCTCCGTGGCTTCGGCTTTTATCTGCAAGTCGCGCCTCAAGATCGCGGCTGCTCCTGCTACGACAGCCGCCGGTCGTCGGCCGCAGCTTCAGACCGAACCACCGACAACTAACTGGCGCTGGTGCGATCGAGATGGCCGGCAAACCCTAGCTCCTCGAAACAGCAGCAGCAGCAGCACTCGGGCAACTAACCGGCTTGGACAGACGCGGCCGGCCAGGGCCCGGGCGCGGCGCCATGGCGGCAGCAGAAATCGACGACGACGGGCCAGCGGTCAGGGGTACTGCTTCGCTCTCCCGGAGAAACGCCGCTGCTGCTGCTGCTGCTGCTGCTGCTGCTGCTGCTGCTGCTGCCGCCGCCGCGTCGTCTTTCAGGCGCTTGTTAATCTTTTCCGACTCGGGCTCTCGCTCCCTCTTTAGCGTCGTCACCGTCGGCAGCACCGGCTGGAGATCTGCGCTAGGCGCCGGAGACGCAGTCGAATCCTGCGGCGGCGGGCGACGGGCAATAGGCGAACCGCGTCCGGCGGCCGCGTGCACGCCGGTCGCGGACCGGACCGGCGGCTGGGCGAGCCGAGGCTGGGCGAGCCTGAGCGCGGCAGCCGACGCCGAGTCAACTCACGTAGCTGCTTTTCAACGGCGAGCGCTTGTCGGCTTTTTTGCTGTCTTGCCAAGCAATCAAAATGTCCGTCTCCGCTTGCAGCGTCTTGATCCGGTCGGTAACTGCGCCCAGAAGGGTGTGAAGGTCGTTCTGCAGCGCGTCGAGCTCTTCGTACGCCAGCGTACCAGTCACCGGGTCCCTGTGTAAAACTGAAGCGAGGATAATAGCTCGTAATTTAGCGCTATAAAAGTGGGCACATAAAAAGCGCCGAACGCGGCGCAAAGCAGAGCTGATAAAACGGAGGCGTAGAGCGTTATGCATACCTTCCGTGTACAGAGGGCAGTGTTTGGCGTGGTCAACGGTTTTTAACTCGGGATACGTCAGCGGGCAGTCGTCAGTTCTTGGCGTACTCTTTGACTTTGCTTTCATTGCGCAAGTTTGCGTACGACTGACGCGAACATCCAACACTGTGCCGCGCAAGCGAGCCTACAATGACCAGACGGACCACCCGGCTGCGCGTGCAGAGTCCAGAGCTGAGGGCTCTGGTGCTGGTGCACTCTTAGTAATCACTGGCAACGGAAACAAAAAAGAGTTAGGCCAGTTCGCGCAAGCCCGCCACGGCTAGCAGCGCGCAGCGGCGGCTTGCTGTTTCCTCAGCGGGCCGGAGGCCGGCCGCGCGCTAGCTCAAGGCCGTGCCCCTTTGGGCCACCCGCGTACCGACGCCGCCGAACAAAGACGAACCGCTCAGCGTTAATGGAGGTACGCCAATACGTTCAGACGTCGCTTTCCTACGTAATAATTAAATCCGAACCGCCGCACACGATCGTAATTCCTATACCTTTAATTGCTGCCAGTAGCCGCCCGCGGCGACGAGCAGGCCACTATCGGAACAGCGATTCCACCCGGACGTGCCGCAGCTGACCCCCGGCAAGACCGCCTCCGTGGATACGTGGACCGCCTAACGGTCGCCAGCGTCCGCGCATCCGCAAACGCTGGCAGTTTCGCGCTGCAGCCGGCAGGCCACCGTAACAGTAATGAGGGCAGAACCGCGATGACTGCTGGTATTGATGAGTGTGAAAGTGCTACTGCAGGAGTACCGTCGGCATCCAGTCGCCTCGGCGCTGTTAGGCTGCTCGATTCATGTCCGTTTACTTTTGCTTAGTAATCGGATGCCGGTGGTTCACTGCAATAATTTTTAACAAAGTCTGCCGGAAGTGCTAGCAAAGAGTATAATTTATGTGGCACGCGCTTCGGTCGCACGCTGCTTCGACACGCGTCCGGTCTCTCGTTATACTTTCAAGTTGTAACGTCTAGCAGACGTCGTGGTCACGCGTGAGTGCATTTTAAGGACGAGTGAATCGACTGGCCTTTCTCCGCCAGGCAGAACTGGCCTCTTGTTTGGCTTCTTCTACGGGATTGGCCTTAACACTAGATGGCTAGTGGTTATGGAGACGCAAAATCGCAATGATGAGACGGCAGGAGGCCGCAATTGACGCCAGTGACGCTTCAATTCTCTCTGCCTCTCCTCTTAACGCCTTGCTGCTCATCCTTTGGACCAGGGGTGGAGTCAGCTAGATAGATCGCTCGCTGGTATTACAGAATCCCATCCGCGTTAGCCTGGCCCCACCACAACGCGCGACCGCCCACCCGCAGCCCCACCCTGCAGAAGAGGCGGGGCAAACGCGTGTAGCGCAGTCTTCGCTTCGTCGTCGCCTTGAGACAACAACTTCGGCGTGGCATGGTGGGCGCGCACGCAGACGCAAACATTCGCGCGCGCACAAAATACTCGTGCACTTCGATCACCCTTCTATCGTCCCGGCATTCTACGCGCGTTCGCGAACTCGACGGTTCTTTCGCTTCGTTTCCATACCTACGAACCACGCCTACGAAGCATTCGGGCGTCATAATTTTTTAAGCTGCTCTTGTGCTCCCCTTTACATTTGTCTCATACCATTCACTCTGCTCTCTACTTCCTCTGCAGCGAATGTAACACGCCTAGAAAAGAGATTGAGTTCTCCGAGGGCGCTTTATCGAGTGTGTTATTATTATTATTATTATTACTTGCATAAACCACGATGGACGGCGCTGTAATTCGCCTGGTGCTAGCTCGATAATACGCGGCTAGAGGTAGCCTTAATAATAGTAGAAGAACCCGGGAAGAGGTTCCACGAATCTAGAGGTCGGGTTGCCGGTGCTTCTCCCGAGCTTTAGTTACTTCGCCGACATGATAACAGGGTTAAGATCCCCACTTCTAGCACTTTCAAAAGAGTTGATCAGCTGATCAACAATTCGGGCAGGGAGGAGACCGCTAGCGCCTCTTCACCCGCGAATTGAGCTTTATCTCAATTTTTCGCTCGAGTGAAACAGCTTTCGTCATTCCTTCCAGCCTGTTTACATTCGAGATTATGGCTAGTCGATAAAACAGCTGCCAGGTTTTCATTATGTTTGCTGCTAGGCCCTTCCAACCCAGAGAAGAACCCTGAATATTTTGTTTCGTTAACCGAACTCTTTCGACTATTCGACCCACGTGACGCTACGTGACCGACACACTCAGGCTTCTCAATTGGCTGGGTCTCATAGATCTTGAGCTCCCTTGAGCCGTCCTAAGGCCTTTAGTATTGCCAGCACCTAAATATCTGACACATAATGGTCCAAGGGTAGCTATAGCCCTCTGAAATAGTCTCAGTACTCCTTCCACTTCCATCGCTCCCCTTTTCCATCGAAATTCGTTTATTCAACTCGTGATCTCCTGCACCACTATTGCGATGCCTGCAAAAATTGCGAAAGACTTCTGCATACATAATCCGTCAAAGTCTTTATGGAAGTAGCACATAACGAACTCGCGATAGGATGTTCGGGACGCCACGGGTTCTCAAGATGGCGTCGAGGAGGCCGACGATAACTATGACGACGCTCGATTCATCGCTTGTTGTCTTTTTCATCTCCTCTGCAACAGCAGCATATTGATGCCTCCGCCTCTTCATAAACTACGGCAAGTCTAGTTCCTTTACGAAAACAGCAAACCGTTCATGGGGGATTGACGGACGCGAATCTAACAAACCGCAAAGTCTAGCGGTACCACTCGGCCTCGGTCGACGCTCCGAGCGTCTCATAACGCGCTTGCACATGCGGCGGCATACCTTGCCGACGCTACATGACAACGTGGATTCAACGACGATTCCATTATTTCTGCTCATTATTTACTGACCTTTATGGGCTGCATACTTGCTTTTTCTTGAACTTTCCAGTCACCTGAAGCCAACTCGGCCCGAACTTGTACCGAAATTCGTGGCAATAAACGCGATTGGTTACTTCCTGTTCACTTCCGGGTTTGAACATTTTTTTATTCATTTTTTCCTGTAAGGCTTTAACCGTCGCAACTTCGGATTGGGTTTATAATTTTTTAATAGCCAGATTCATGGAAAATCAAAATTTTCATTTTTGTACTTTTCAAAACATCTGTAATACCTCTGAGAGTCGCGTATGCCATCGAGCGTTGTTTACTTCCCAAGAAAGAACACGAAAGAAGTCGTTGGACTACTCCGAGTGTCCACTGCAAGCTGCACGACTTCAGGCCTCGCCTCCGAGATTTCTCTGCTAAAGCGCTCGCTGAACGTTGGCTTGGACTCTTTTGGCCATTCCTCTCGCGCGCGTCCTAGCGAGTGACTATCGCGCGACTTCGCGCGACTCGCACCCGCGTCTGTAGAAATGTACCCCGGCTAGGTCCGGTTGGCTGGGACAGGACGGCTGTAATGCGGTAAGGGTCATCGGTTAGGCCGGGGTCTGACCTATGGCATGTGCGGTGGCGTGAAGTCACCGGGGCTCTTGGGTAGGAGAAGTTGGCCGGGTAAGTCAAGGTGTTGGAGGCTCCCGGTCTTGTCTGAGTTTTGCACCTGGATTCGTGCAGGCGTGCTCCGATGATGCGGCCACGCACGCAAGGCAACGAGTGCCCAAGGCGCGAGCGGAGCTGGATAGCACGATCGTCGTTGAGATATTTATGTTCCGCGTTCCCCGTGTAGCGTGTTCGTGACCCCCCCCCACACGTGAGTTGCCGTCTTTCGGAGGAAGCTCTCGACTGCGGTGGACGTCGACTCCGACTAGCCAAGCGGTTACTCAGCTAGCCGGATCTTTTACGGCGTACGCTCGTACTGTCGGATTCGGAGTTGGTACAACGGCGGGACTGCGAAAGCCGACTGATCAACTAACACGTTTGTTCGCGCTTGCTGCGTCGTCTTGCGTCCCTTTAGTGTACTTTGTATAGGACCTTCCCCTGTGTGGTTTGTGGTTGTCTGCATGGTTCGTATCGCTGGGCTCGCCGGCACACTGCCGGTGCAGGCAGACCGGTAGTGCCCGGAGCCACCCCAGGGTTTGACAGCTGGTGGCGTTGGAATCAACTGTTTGTGTTGGGCATCGGCTGGCTCTCTGTTTCGCGGATCAAACGACACCCTGTAGACTTGTTTAGTTCCCCTTTTGTTGTTGGCGCATGCGATATTATAAAGAGGTCTAAACTGACGGCCGCTCGTCTTACCCTAACTCAGCGGCGTGGCGAGCGGCGGCGTGGCCGGAGTATGGCGGGGCTTGGCGGGAAATAGCCTCTGACCCCCTGGAACTCGGCTACAGAAATGGACTCGGATCCCGACCGTCTGTCGCCAAACTGCCACTTATTTTTGGGCCTTGCTTATTTGGTGCGTCTACTGCAAAGCTTTATTTCATGCCAATTGTGTAAGCAAATTGCGTAAGCAATTGCCTACCGACTAAAACAAATAAGCTAAACGAAACCGCGGGCTTCCAAATAGTCAAAGGTACTAGTCGTAGCAATCACGCGATCGCTTTCGACTCTCGTTTCCTGTTTTTTCGCTGCGGGAGCCCGCCGGAGATACATTCTGACCACCGGATGCCTAAAATAAAGGTCACGCCGCAACATTGGAGTGAGTGGGCACAAGTGGCGCTGTCGCCGAACTTGCGCAGCCGCACGGCAGATAGTTTCATCTCTTCGTGCACCATAGGGCGTCTTAGGTTCACCCGAGTCCACGCTGGGCGAGCTCAATAGAAACTCGCTGCAGAAGCGCTGCATAAGTATAAACTGAGAATACCACACAAGCAATGCTAGCTATAATGATAGCTGCCTAAGCTGGGACAAATGGATACACTGACTATAATGGATACACCGATCTGACCCGAGACCCGAAGACTACAGGCGCTAGGTATGAATCTATGCATCAACTCGGCGATTTGACCGGGTGGTAGCTATTGCCGTTTCCTCTTTAAGAAACCCTATCTCCAACCCTCTTCGAAGGCAGGACTGTCTTGTCAATATGTCTATTAAGATTTTCTTCAGAACGCAGGACTCACAATGTGATCACGGACTGAATAATAATTGCAATAATAATAATAGTAGAAGTAAAAGAGCATCCACGTGGCACCCCAAGAGAATCACACCTCTTTCTAGGCACATTGGGTATGCTGGAAAGGCAGCGTGTCAGCTGGTTGGTTAAGGCATGCATGGTTTTCAGCACCTGCACGCACTTGTTAGACAATTCACATTCTTTTTAAATGCCACCAATTCAGAAGACACCACGACGTCAGTTGACTTATCAAGTGCTTCAGGTAAGCCGAAGCACGAGAATTACAATCGCACATTTGTATACCCCTCTAAGAGAACTGAATCTCTTTCTAGGCACTTTAGTAGCGATGCTGTATAGGAAGCATTCCCCAATGATTGGCAGTAACATCCGCAAGCAGCAGGCCTAGTGTAAGCAGGTAGATACACACGAAGAATGAGACGACCCAAAATTCAGTGACAGAGCCTTAAATTTGACATGCTTTTTGACGGATAGCCAGTGCAAATCAGTGAGAAATGGTGTAATTTGAGGGGTGCTATGCTCACCACAGGCACACCTAGCTACCTATGTTTTTCTGCAACTGTAAGCATCTCATTGCACAGCTGTGTGAAGCAAATCGAACAAATTACAGATGACACAAGCAGGCACCATAAAAGGTGGATATCCTATTTGTCACACGGGTGACACCGTGCTAACACTGCAACACAAGCGTTGGGCAGCCTCACAAGCAAGCCAGGTACGTCTATCCTCTGCCAGTTTCATACTAGCGCCGTTTTAATATGGTGCGATCAGATCACTAAGCCAGCTCAAGCCTTTGGCATAAGCATGATTATTTTTGACAAATTACAATAATCAAGCCTGCTGAAGCCGTGGATGCACTCATGATTATTTTTGATAAACGGCAACCGTCATAGAGCTAAGGTAACTTTAGACAATGATGTAAAGTGATGGCACCCCATATTGTCTACGCCGACTCTCGGATGGATCCGGTATCCGATGCAACCGTCACTTCCGCGAGCTAGGATCCAACCTTCTTCGAAACAATCCGCTAGCAGGCAGTTCCACCATCGCGCCCACAGACAAGCAGCTTGCCAAAATGCTGCTAAGAAGATGCCAAGATCATCCTTGTTGGCTGCATGCAAAACAGTTCTCACAGATGGCGGCATGATGATCCAGGCACGATTCTCTTCGACCAGCAAATGGCCTTGACCTATGCAGCTTATCCGAGTAGGTCCCGCAGGTCCTGAGCGTTGAGCTTGTTCACCGAAGGGGCAGATGGCAGTGTGGATGCGCTGCCACCAGCGTTTGGGGTCAGAAAGCTCCAGCTGTTGCCCGCTGCCATGGATGGCGACTGCAGCTGGCCATAGCCACTCGTGGAAGGAACGATCTGTGGCTGTTTGCCGTAAATCGCCCCCGAAGGGGGTGGCAGCAATCGTGGTGGCTGCGGCGTGCCCACGGGAGCAGCTGAGTAAGGCGTGGCTGTCTGCTGCTGCATGGGAGCCTTTGGTCGCTGGCTAGACGGCAGTGTCAGCAGGCTGTCGAATGCCGACAAGTCCAAAGCCGACGACGAAGGCGGTGGCTGCTGCATTGGCGCCTGAGCGATCGCAGGCCTGCCACCTACTCCTACAGGCTGAGACCAGCTCGCGGCACCGGTGCTTGGCACGCGCGAGCCACCGGCAGGCGGAGTCTCGGTTCCCAGCAGCAGCAGCCCAGAGCTCACGGCCGGCACGGGTGCATCGCCAAGCCACGTCGGGCCGGTGCCGTTCGACAGCACAGCTGGCAAAGCCTTTGCGGAGCTCGGTAGCAACGAGCTACTGCTGGGCAGCAACGCAGGGCTGGCGAGCCGGCTCTGCTGTGCGTGCAGCGCCGCCGCCGCCGAAGTAGCGGTCGGAAGTGTCTGCGTCAGGTCCTTAATCTGCAACACAGCAGTCGTGCCGGCACGGCGAAGTAGCATCGGGTCGCCGCGAGCGCTCTGCAGCAGGCAAAGCGCCGGTTCGTCGCGCGACAGCATTAGAGAGCACAGCGGTGGCCTCAAAGCGAGGCGAAGGCAAAAACGACAGAGCAACTCGCGAGGCGAGCAGAGCAGCGCACGAAGCAGCACTTGCTACCTGAGGTGGCGGCTGCAGGCGCACTGCTGCCTGCTGCTGCTGAGGAGGTCTCGACCCGCCGTTCGACATAGCCGCGGCCACCGGGGCTAGCTGTGGCTCACTGCTCAGCCTCTCCCGAAGCTCCTGCTCACGGACGAGCCTCTGCTTGTCTTCCAGGGTGAGCGGCGCCTGCTGTAAATAAATACGCAGGTCAAGCCCGGCCAGGCGCCGGTCCAGAAAGGCCAGACGGTGGGCAAATGAGTGAGTGCAAGAGACGCTCGGTCCTCGCTGAGGCAAGCAGCATGTTGCAAGCAAGGACGACCTCTCGGTCGCGTCACGGCCAGACGGCGCTCCGATGGCGGATCGCACATGTTGGGGTGGGGGGCTTGTCTTTGAGATCGAGATCGAGGTCAGACTCTTAGACCAGTGCTGCTATTCTTGCGCTGCACGATTGAGAAGCTGCATCAGGCTGCGGCGTGCCTCCGCTGATGCTAGCGGCTGATGCTGTCGGAACCAACGAACACGAGGTGGTTGATGGAAGCCAGCTTGCAGTCTACCGAAGTGCCCGCGATCGGGCCACATCCACAGCAGTACCGCCTGAGATGGAGCACGAGGCGGAGGCAGGCATTGGCCCTGGGTGGGGGACGGGTTGTTTCCGTAGATTGCTGTAAGGGGGTCGGTGGTGAGACAGGCTGACCAACTTTTATGCTTGGCGGTGGGGAAGTAGCTAGATAGTGGTAGAAGCTAGCCAACGGTTAGGTTGGCGGAGGCCTAACTGAAAACAGCTCAGCTAAAAACCTAGACTCGGTGATGCGCTCAGCCTGCACACCAAACCTCGGCTGGCCTGAGTACCTGGAAGGTACAGCGTTTTGATTGGCAGGCAGTTCGGGACGACCTGCTTGCGCTGCTTTTATCCAGAATCAATCACGATGTAAGCAGTGTGGCGCTAGGTGGGCCACTGCAAACTTGTGTGAGTGCGTGCAGTAGTGACGATTGCCTTTCCTGCAGAGGTAAGGAATGGAATGGGAGGTCTAAAAAAATGGGTCATGAAAAAGCCGACTCACACTATGCTAGTGAGCATCCCACAGTATAATTGAGTAAAGCTAGTGTACATCCCACAGTATAGTCAAACAATTGACCTCACATAGTGGAGGTTTCGATGACAGAAACTAATTTATTCACACATTTGCTCGGGCTTTTCTATCGTAGGCGTTCGTGTCCCGGACGTGTAGGCAATGGATCTTATTCTTCGATAGGACACTCTTCAAGGAGCTGGGCGAGCTCTTGGAGCACTAAGGATGATTGCTCTACTGAGAGATCTGTGCTTCTGGCTGAGCAAACTTTTTTACTGCTGCTTGTGTTTCAGGGACACTTTCTTACTGGATGGATGGCTGCTGCCGAGTGATCAGGTCCTAGCGACTATGCTGATGTTGCTCTGATATGTGCAGATGGCATGGTGCTATGCGATGCACAAACCCGAGGGCTGTAAGACTCCTGCAACCAGGAGGCAACTGGGAAATGAAGCCCTTTTTCACTTCTGCCATCGTGGCAACTGAGGTTTACTCTACATTTTTACTTTTGAGCTAAAATATGCATGCCACACTGGTTTGGCTCAGTGGTTAAGGTGATCGCTCGACAAAGGTCTGGCCGAGGTCGTGGGCTTCAAAATCCACTATGTGATTGAATGCATGCTAGCAAAACAGCTATGTTTGGGACTTCCACTGAACCACCTGAAAAGAGAAGCGGAAGTGGGATATGTCATACCTTCTTAACCGGGTTAGCTTCAGTACTGGTGGCATTTGTCTGCTGCAGGCCGGACATGGCAGCTTGGCTCCTGGCAGCAGCACTGGGCTGCTGAGTGCTGCTGCTTGGTCCCATCATCAGGCCGACACTGGTCAGGAAACTGTCGGTCTGCAACACAGCGAACAACACCAGTCTGTGATGCCGTCGTCCGATGCAATAACTCACTCACCCTAAAGGCTAAAGTAACTGGCACATGTAACTGGCACAAATCTAGCAATTAGACAGCATCCCCAACATCGCTCGGTGAACCAGCAGAAGAAAGATCTACGAGTTTTCATTCGAAAGAGATAAACAGACAGACAGCAGCTAATGACAATTAGAACAAAAACTGCCCTGCTACGAGACTAATCAGCACACATTAAGCAGCTGTAGCGGAATCAGGCGCAGCAGATTTTCAGGTTGGTTCAAGGCAGGTGTGACACTGCTGGGTTTGCAGCACGCATGCAGATCCTTGTCTGAGCCGAGAGGAAGCAAGGTAAAGCAAGCGAGAACGTCAGCACATGACTGCACTGGCTGCACGTGCGCTCACTAACCATTGCATCTTCCCTGCACGTGCCGTTTGGTACACCGATGTTTAGAGACCTACAAAAAAGCAATAGGCACCACTCTCAGCTGACCTCAAAGTGCACGCAGGTGGGAACGTCTCCTGAATTCGTGCCGTAGCTAGCCATCGTCTGTCCGAAAGTCAATTCACCAGCTTTGACACAATACCACTTAAAGTGCTTTGCATGACACTAGCAAGCTAACAGGCTAACAAACATGCACAGTTCCTCAACATCAACATGTCCCTCAGCGTCAGGCTCCATCCCAGCATTTTCAACAGAGGTCACTGAGTCAAGTCACTTATTAAGAAGTCAACGCTAGATTGGGAGAACTTAAGCAACAACCACCAAGTCTCCCCCCATTGCCGTTCCCATGAAACATACTGGAACGAATAGTCGTCAGACCAGATGAACTCTTACATCCAAACTTCAAACCTACCAAGTAACTTCCAGTCAGGTTTTGGAGCTAATCACTCCAAGCGATCAGCACGCTTCGAGGAGTACATTACGAGCTTCTCAAGAATGCTGACTTATGTAGTCTCTCTACTAGTTCTGCTGCAGCTCTCGGCAGCTGTTGATACCACTAATCATCAAAAATCCTCCTTAAGCAGCTGTCGTCTCTCCTAGGTATTGCAAGAGCTGTGCCACAATGGTTTAGGTAATCTTTCAGTGAGATAACTCACCAGCTGAGCCACAGCACCAGTACTAAATAAGGATTCGTCAACAATTACGTCACCAATCAGGCAGTTTGCATACGGCCTTCATCTTGCTGCCACAGGTGACGACCCCCAAACGGAGTATTTGAGCCTCAAAATTCACTTTTCTTGACCAACAATGATTCAAGTAAAGTACCCTTCGAGGAATCCTTGTTTGGTGCCGGTGCAGTGGCTCAGCCTGCCGTCTGATTTGAACCCTATGCAACTACACTGTGGAGCAATATCGACAGGCGGCAGAGGCCGTCTGTTCGATCCGACCACAGTAGCTAATCTTTTAGTAAGGCTCTATGAAATGTGCTACAGCGGATGAGACACCGCAGAAGCTGGCAGCCTCAATTATTGGCTAGGCATTGGGGGCGGGATCATCATAAAGAATCGTGGTGGGAAGGCGTTACACTAAAGCATACACGCCAACAGCGTATGTGCTTATTTTTGGGTTGTCAGTAAATGTTTCCCCATGTATCACATAACTTTAATATGCCTGGTGTCATAGAAAACTCTCCTATTACCCGAACGAATTTACAGCCATCCCAGTGGTGGCTATACTGTGAGGATTTCGTGCGCCTGCATGCGCATTGTACCGAAGAGAACAAAATCTCTCTTTCTAGCCGATTGTAAATGTTGGAGAGGAAGGAGAGAGAGGAAAGAAAAGGAGATAATTGATTAGTGGGAATAAGATACATAATTTCAGAATGCACTAGCACGTACATGACAATTCACAGGATAGAGCATATGGTGCAATAAACATAGGGGGTTCTTTTTTCTAATGTGGTCGCGTCAGGAGAGGTCGTAATGAAGGTCGATAGAAAGGCTTTTCGAGCTTAGGGAACTCGAGGGTACAGTCTCCTTGAATTAGGGTGGGTTGAAGGTAAAGTTTAATGAACAAAGTGAGAGAAGTGGCTCGTACGATGGGAAGCCTCAAAAGTAAATATTTAAGATGGGTAAGCTGAAGCAAGAAAATGCATGACCTAAAAGTGAGTGTCAGGACCTTGAAAGTCGATGCGCTGCTCTTGACAAAGGACTACTCTTCGTTTGACATCCAACAAATGGCTTTTCAGCTTTGCCTTCAAATTTCCACTTACGTGCTCGAACCGAATCCCCGTCTACTGCACGAATGAATGCGTACGTTTACAGCTGCAAATTTGGCACCAAATTGAAATCTTTACGCCTGCTTTGGTCGGCGACCAGACAGCGCACCCCCTGCGCGATTTACGTGGTTCCAAGTATGTCCGGGCTTTTGTATGGCAAAAAAAACATGATCACAAGACCCAAGAAACTGCAATTGGCACGACTTCAAGATCGATTTTCAAAGCTACAAAAATACGATTACAAAAATAAAAATATTGGCCGATTTAACAGCCTCATTTGTATAGCAGCAGAAGAAGGTTAACGGCTATTACCATAGCTTGCAGTTGGCGATAAAGGATCGCCCACTGCAGGATTCAAACCCACAACCTCGGTCGTGAAGAGCAAGCACCTTACCTCTTGGGCTGCTATCACGGTCAACAACTTGGCCCAACTATTACTAGATCCCGACACTTACAAACCCGCCAAAATTCGCACTCTGATCTTCGAGCTGCTTGGCTCCTTCACATTTACCTGAGCTAGACCGCTCAGCTCCTCTCACGGTGGTCTATGAGCTGCTCTTTATTTACATTTAAAGCCTGTTGGTGACATAAAAACACTTTTGCACTACAAGCCATAGATTGCAGAATTCACTATCACAGCTCTTTCAACTCTGGCACATTCGTTCAGCTGCTGTTCAGTGTCACTCCATTGCTACTCGCTTCTTGAATTCCAGCTAAGCCCCACTTTGCTTTGTCATATTAGATGCATTACATCGACGGCCGAATGAGCATTGCAAGTCATGCAGTTTTTGGTTTTGTGATAAAAGCACCGAGGTGTTGACCAAACAAATCTCTTCTTAGAATGGGGGTGTAACTAAGCGAGATGCACTGCTCCAAAACAAAGGAATACCGGTCACCGCAAACCCGTGAGAGCACTACATAGAAGCAAGCATTCTTGTTTGCGCCATCGACCACACCGGTGGATCGTAGTTTGACTTCAAGGTTTCGTACGAAAAGTGGCAGGCAATTAAGCCCCTTGTAGCAACTGAAAGTAATTCGACAAAAATAAGCTAGCACAGCACGTGGCTTGGACAGAATTAGCACATGCCTGGGAGATCCTGCCGGTACTCGATCTACGCTCGGCTTTGGGCGTGCACCCATTGCTACTGCTGACCATGCTGCTGGGGCAAGGGCAAGACCGCCACAACCGGTAGTGCATAAGCACTGCAGTCTCAGCTGGTGCACGTCCGTGCAGGGCCTAATGAGAGCACGTTCTCGTCTAGCGGCGTGAAGCTATTGGTCGATAAGAGTCCCTGCTTTCAAACGCGATCAGATAAGAGGTCCGATCACGTGAGCACTAGCTTGCTACAGGTGGCACACAATCGGCAGCAGTGCCGAAAGACGCCAGCCACAAGCCGAGCTACGCTCCGTCACGCTCTCTCGGACGCTCTCCCAGAAAGCGTTAGCTGCAGGCAGAAGCCCCTCATCGACTGCACTCGACAGGCAAGGCAACACAAGCTACTGCCTGGGCTTGCTCAGGCATGCACGGGCAGAGGGAAGGAAGAGCCGGTAGTCGAGAGGCCGCGGTGGCAGCAACAAGCAGCGGAGCGTCACACCAATGGTGGCGATGCGGCAGTAGCACCTCTGCTGCTGCATTCGCAGAGAGCTTGAGCTCGAGCGGCGCCACCATGCTCTGCTCACCTCTGCTCCTGCTCCATCTGATGCATCTGCTGCAGCTTGCTTTGATGCTCGGTCTCAACCTTGGCAAGCATCTCCTTGATCACTGCCATGTACGCCTTAAACTGAACGAAGTGACGTGAGCATTCGACTCACTGAACAGGCTAGCCAACCGGTCGCCCGCTGCTCACTGCCTTGCGGCCCCGACCGGTAGTGGCGGTATCTACATTATTATTATGCAATCTCTTTGCAAGGAAGCAGCAGGCAATGGAGTGTTCCATAAAACCACGATGTAACCACGCTGTGAAGCAACATAAGAGCCGGACGAGTGAGAGGGAAATCACTCAACCGCTAACCACGATGTAAAGCGCCTAGAAAGAGATTGAGTTCTCTGAGGGCGCTTTATCAAGTGCATTATTATTATTATTATTATTATTATTATAGTTAATGACAGAGGGTAGGCAACTCAAACTTTTGCAACCAGCTTCAGACGAACGAACAGAGTGGTCATAAGTGAGAGGGACAGCCTCCAGCATTAACCTAGTCCATGCTAACGAGGGTAATTCCGACCATTTTGCAGGTGCAATGGACCGCTGCCATGCAGCAGCAGCAGCAGCCGCAGCAGCACAAAGCCTTACTGTATGAGAAGCCCGGCTGATCCCACGTTGGCAAGACTAGAGCTCAAAGATGTACAAAAAAGTTATCGGCTGCCCTATGCGGCTACCACCATGGTACTTACTTTCTTGACTGTCCCCTCGCCACAGCTATGCTCCTCACCCTTTCTGTGGCATAAAATGAAATCCACCGGCTACCGTATGTGCACAAAAGCAGCTTACTTAGGCTTTGAATGCACCGTAGAAAATGTATAAGTATAACGCCCACTTACACTTCACGGTTTTATGGAGTTACAGAAAAATTCTCACACGCACACATGTAGACATTATACACAGATATATATATATATATATATATATATATATATATATATATATATACATGAACTATAAATAAATATATACTGCCTTGGCCTGAAAAATCTATGCAGCATGGGAATTAACATAAATATAAACTTTGCTAAGTTTTACAAAATCACGGCCAAAAAGCAACCACAGGGTAAGATTAATATGAGGAAGCAGTAAATGTTCCAAATCGTGCAGGCTGCCACCTCAGTTGGACTATTAGGTTCGAGAAAAAACATGCATAATTAACTTGTTTGGCGGTTTCACGTGGGTACGGAAACAGTTGAGGTTTCCGAAGGATATTTTTTGGCGGCACCATCAGAAAACGGTGCAGCAATAATATAATAATATAATATAATTCATTTATATAGCGCCCCAAGAGAACTTAATCTCTAATCAGGCGCTTCACATATGCATTGGGGCTCGAGCCCACGACCTCAGTCAAACCTTGGTCAGGACCAACACCTTAACCGCTGGTCCAAACCAGTAAGATTTTTTGAATGTGCCTGACATACCTCTCAAGAGAAATGCATCTTAACAACATTGTCGGGCACTAGTTTGGAGAATGTTCAAGGTTTGAGACTTTTTGTTTGTGCATATACATACACAGGCCAAATCTGGTTTGAGAATATGTAAGAAATCGGTACTGCAGTTAGAGCGAGAAACCAGCTTACAATGTTTCCTGATGAAAAACGAGCCGTAGAGCACAACAACACTGCTTTAGAAGTCTTGGCAAACACATAATATGCCAAAACCATGGTGACCTGCACGAGTTATAATGTGTTCCTTGAAATTATGAGACGGTAGTTTATTTTGGGCATGCATTTAGCAAACTGGAATAGTTAAAACACAGAACATAATTTTAAAGAATTCTTTAATTCATTATTTTACAAGAGAACGCCTCGACTTTTTCCTTTCCACCTCGGCAGCAAATTTTAGCACCTCTTCGAACTGTATCAAACTTGTGGTTGTGAATGCTCAAATTATCATGCTTCAAACTTTCGATGATTGCTGAAAAAATGCCTAACACGGTTGGTGAGGTAAATTTTTATAGAGTCGGATAATGGATGCATCTAGTAAATCTTACTTTGCAGTGCTCCGACGGTACTAGAAAATAATATCTGTCGAGAATGGAGACAATGTCGGTAGCCAGAAATTTTGCCCCAGTTACTACAAAAGTAGGATAATTGCACATATTTTTCATCTGATAAGATGGTACGATAACTAGGTTGGTAGCATGTCAGATTCTTAACAAATATTGCTAACTCGTGCAAATTATATGCTCTGGTGAAATTTCGTAGTTGAGCTGAAGTCCATAAAAAATTGAATTATCAAAGATTAAATGTCAATTCGCAGGGTGCATAGATTTTCGGGCCAGCATATATATATATATATATATATATATTTATATATTTATACTGTATATACCTATAAATCCACATATTGTAAAAGCTAGTGGGGAAATACATCCTATTTACATACACTCAAAATTACTGGAAAGCTTCAAAGGACAAATAATAATAGTATTAAGTCTTTTCTATAGCAGCCTAAGAGAACCGAGTCTCTATTAAAGTATTGTACAACTCACAGCCCAATAAGCAATAGCCAATGGTCCATGAAAAGCGAGGTATCGTGCTTAGACAAGCACGGAAGAGCAAACTAGAAGACACACACGGCTGCTGGATAGTGGGATCTCTAGTTATTGATATGCACTGAAACATTCACTCGTAAGCACTCAAAGCCTAAAAAGGAAAAAAAAAAAAAAAAAAACAGAAAAAAGGCAAGTTCACTGAGACTCAATACAAAAGTGTCCAGCTCTTTCTTGTCCTTAGTCAAGACGTGCACAGGTTTTGTAACACAAACCGCACCAAGGACACGTCACTCGAATGGAACAATGGCTGTGAGGAACTGGAAGGTTTTTAGATTTTCTTTGTAATATACGTAGTCGAATCAGTAGATGACATAATGTCAGTCGGTAGTAAGTTCAAGGCTTTGGAAGTATAGTAACTAAAGGCACAGTCTCCACAAGATTTCCAGTTAGTAAGGGGCACAACCATTCGTTCCGAGTCAGACGATCAAGTGATGCAATGGAGGCCTGATGTGAACCTAATTCGGATAAGCAAGCCAGAGGAAGATATGGATTTAATGGCGAGACTCAGAATCGTGAAGTCAATATGCTACTTGATGGCCAGACAGTGCAGACTGATAAGCAGTGATGCAATGTGGCACTAGAACCGTTTACGATCGTTAAGGCTAGCTGCTGTTTTTTTTGAACCACCTGTAAGCGTCTTACTGCACAGGCAGGAAGATCTAGAAGTGGTGAGTTACAGAAGTCTAGTTGGGATGTCACGAATGCATGAACCAGCTTGGCTGTAGTATCCTTATCTAAGCAAGCCCGAATTTTCTCAATTTTACGTAGGTGAAAGTAGACACACTTTCCTGCGAGGCTAATGTGATCCTTTAGCAAAAAGTCATTTTGGAAGAGAATATCCAGATTTTATGTACAGGCTACTGGAGATACACAGGTTGAGACGATTTGAAGGGCTAAACTGTCCAGTTTCTGAGTAACACTAGACGTGCCCATAAATTGTAAGTTGGCTTTATTGCCATTCAATTTAAGAAAGCTTGTTTCCATCCAAGTGAAAGTTTCCACAATACATTCTGCATGGGAGCTGACCGAGTTTGGGATTCTGGAAGGCAAGGAAGGATCAAAGCATAAGTACAGCTGTGTGGCATCGGGAAAAAAATAATTATAGCCAAGATTGAGCGATTTGGCGATAATTATGTTGCCAGGAGGGAGAGTATAAATTGCAAAAGGAAGTAAAAACAAATCCCTGGGTCATGCCATACTTCAAAAGCTCACTGGATGGCCACTGGCCATGGATACCTACTTTCCGAGTTCTACCACTGAGATAGGGCAGAAGCCATTGTAGCACAGTGCCCGTGCTGCCACAAGACAAGTGCTGAAGAAGGCTTTGGTAATGCAATGCAATGTAATATATCTCTGTCTGTAAATCCAGAAGGCCACACAGACTAAGTGAGTGCAACGCGGGAGAGTTTTCCATAGTGTACTCAAAAGTCTAAACGGCTTTCGGTGTGCATAAGGTAGCTATCACGCAACAAAGAGAGAGTGAGAAGCATGGCTAAGTTAGGTAGACAGTCAAGGAAGTGCATAGCATGGAAGTAGCAGAGTAGGCTGGTTGAAAAGGGTCTCTCTCCTGCTGCGGACCTTCCAGTCACCTGCGCTTTAATTCTAAGCTATACATTTCGGCGATTGTCTTTTTGAATCAGCTAAGCTTGTCAATTTCTGTTCCCTGCATGAGGCGAAGTCTACTAGTTTCAGTACTTCAGTAGCAGTATACAGTGTTTCAGTTGCATGAGTTTGACTCAAGAACCTCTGCACACCGAAGAAAAATGGGGGGGGGGGGAAAGCAAAGAAGATCAAAACAGCAAAGCAGGAAAGGATGAACCGAAAGTCAAGTGGCGATCATGCGGCTTAGTGGGCCGTTCTCCTACCTGCATCAAATTGAGGGAACTGTCGATGCATACTGGAATGAGAAATGGCAGCACCTTGGTGGCAAGCATCTCCTTGCTGATTCCAAGGCTGGAATGTGCGAACGCCACTTTGTAGATTCCTAAAAAGAGCAGCGGCTCACGTTGTGCGACCACACAAGCAAAGCAGGAACCGGCCGACGAGCCTTCGCTCAGAGGGCACCACAGCAGCTCACTTACAGCACAGTGCCAGTAGCGGCATCGGCCGCAGCACAAGCACGAGCAGCATTGCTCAGCGCAGCGACGCCAGCAGCATTGCCAGCACTGGGCACGAAACCGAGCAAAACGATGTGCGGCAAAGGTGACTGAGTAAGAGGTCGCCCTTGCTGTTAAACTCGACCATCGATCGAGGCTCACCCAGGATACTCATGAGCACAGCAGCTTCGCGCGACGGGACGGTGGGGAGGAACGGCAGAATGTCGTCGAGCACAGCCCACTTGTCAATGTGATCGAGCATCTTTCCCAAGCAGACTAAACACTGGACGCGCACCTAGAAAGAAATAAACGACGAGCTGACGAGAGCCGACGAGCGCAGGAACTTTGCCGCCACACTTTGCCACGCATCGCACGAGCGCGACGAAGCCCGCCGACGAAGCTCGTGATCGGCGACGATCTCGCGGCACTCGGACATCTGCATAAGTATGACGGCACACGACTCGACAAGGAAAGAGAATGGGGCCCAACGTCGCACAATAGGACAGCACAGGAGCAGCAACACTTGCCGAGAGGACACCCGTCTCGAAGCAAAGCTTCTTGATGCGCGGTATGACGGCATTCTTCATGGCCGACTGGTCGATCATGTTGGAGAAGCTGGGCAGGATGCTGAGGCAGAGCTCCTGCAGCCAGAGTGACGACGGAGGCGACGATGACAACGACGAGGCAAAGGCGACGCAGAGGAGGCAGCAGGGAGTTTGAGTAGTGGGTGTGGGGATTGGGGGGGGATTGGCTCACCTGCAGCTGCATGTTGTCGGTCTGCATTTCGAGCGATCTGTATACCATGGGCAGGACGTGGTTCTTCACGTCGGCGGTGGAGGTCTTGCTCAGCAGCAGGGCCATGTTTTGCATGAATATCATCGGTACCTATGTGCAGACAAAAAGTACTGGTGAAGGCATAACAAACCACACCAGCATAGTAGAAACGTTGAGAGCGTGCTGCCACATCATCCATGCCTCCTCGCAGGAATGCTCACTTTTTTAAATCATGCTCCAGCCTTTCACACATAAGATCATCGGGCACAAGCTCTTTCTCAATCCAATTATTCAAATTTTCCTTGCATGAAACGCTAAAAGCAAAGATGGAATAAGCAAATTTGTGCTTATAATAAGCAGTGCAGTAATGATACCATCGTCCAGTACTTGGAATGACTAATCTCGGTCATGGGCACTTGATATTTAAAAAGCTTTTGCGAAGAACTTTCACAATTCTTGCATACCAATGCTTTAAGTTGACCAGCTGCCAATCTTTGAAATTTTTTTCCAGCTACTCTTTACTGCACCGTCTTTGCAAGTACTTGCTCGAACAATCTCAAATGTCGGATGGACTTCTCAATTGTGCTTATTGCCTACAAAGCGAATTGCTGGCCATCGACTGGTTTGCACGCACTAGCACACAATTCTCATAGCAAGACCTTGAGGCTTTGAGGAGTTACCAAGCAATTTCCGCAATTTCGACTGAGACATCTGAATACAAAATAGAATTGGAGCAGCCAAAGGCTAGGAAGGAAGAAGATTGCGGATGATGCTCGAAACGAGAAGCATCATCTGCAATCAGCTCAATCTGCTTTCACAATATATAGACCGCGAACGTGATTCGAAACCTTGCAGACCACAAAGCTGCCTGGATTGTCGAACCGGATCACCAGATCAGTGCTCACCTATGGTGCTTGAAGCCGGGAAAGAAAGCCCTCCTCTCTTCAACAGATTTAACAGCCGCACACTGCTTGCCCTATGAACAAACAGAGACCGGTTGTAGCAAAGTACCTGTATTGGCTTGCTGATCTTGAACAAAGGCACGAGGTTAGGGAAGACATGGTAGGTGTATTCATCATTTGAAGTTCTTTCTATTACTGCCATGGCATTGGCCAATACAAATGGTATCATGTCATGATTATAGCATTCTTGAAATAAAGCCGGAAGTACTCGCAGCAAACAAAGCCTCTACAACATCGATAAAAACAGGGCATGTTGATACTGCAACAGATGGGCCTGCCACAAAGATCGTATGCATACAACAAACCGGAAAGTTAACTATTTTTTTTTTTAGGTCGGATTCCTTGACATTGATGTATCAAGCAAGCAGCAGCACTGCATGCAGCCCAAATAAAAATATGCAAGCAACAAAACCAATCAAAAACTTGACAGGCCAAGGACACTAAGCACAACATCGCTACACTTGAACAGCATTAGTAAGCAAACTCTATTAGGGTTTGCAATCAAGTGGCAAATGCAGGCAGTCAAAGCTCCTGCTGCTCATATACAAATGTTCATATGAAGATCACACACCTACAGTTTTTCATCAGGCTTCATCACGAGTCGTCAAATCACAAGCGAGCGTCAGCCTACGGCAAGCGAGTGTGGTCAAAGCTAACAAGAATCAATAACTTCTCGAAAAGTGCATGCCAGTCTTGCACTTGGCACTTCACTATAGGCCAAGTATATACAAGTGAATTATTTATGAGTATCGAAGACTAGCTAATCGGTGATGGACAGAAAGTAGTGGCTCTGTGCCGCGGTCACTTATTAAAGGCTGGAGCGTATATATATGCTGTTTCTCGGCAGATGCTAGGTCAGAATTCTACAACTCTTGGGCAAACAATTGCGACTTCACACGTATGCCCATCCTAGCACATCATATTACTCTCCATAGCTAACTCTTTGCGCCTACACCCTGCTAGGCAGCTACCCTACTTCAACTCTGTAAGTTCAGCAGTGCTGTGCAACAACACAGCTACAGCCACAGACTTTAATTTCTTACATTCCCTTCATTATAACAGCACTGCTGGGCTGGAGTTATTCCACAATCAATACAAAAAACTACAGAATGCAAAGCAAATCCTGTGTGTATGTATCTGGAGTGCCGATCGTAATTTAGCTGAGAAGAAAAATATACAAATGCCAGAGTACGACGGCATGCTTTAAAAGAATGCTACTGTGATTAAGTAAAATACTACAGAATCGATGGCATATTCTTATAAATCTCATCAAGCTAGTACAACCTTGACCACATTTAATTAGAACTAAGAGAGATATGGCTTACCACTGGCAGCTGACCAAGAGCTTTTGGCAGCTCCTTGAAGAACTGAGATTTCTGAAGATTGTCTCGTTGAACGAGTGAATCAATATACTGAAGGGTAGCAACTGGTATGCTTTCAAAATATGGTACCTGAAACGCCATGCGAAATGCAGCCTGATCATCACAGTTGCTCATAGTCATGCACCACTAATACACGACAAGATCATACCGACTCAAACTATATGGCATCGACCAAAAACTTCATGAAATCGTCTGCGGAGAAATACAGTCGCGCATTTGATGTTACCCTTCTACTCGACACTCAAGCGTCGTTGTTCTGTTGTGCCCTGGCCACCCACTAGAATCCTGCATACACCTGCCCCTTGTCGTTAGGCAAGTACTAAGTCGAAAAAACAGACCAAAGACCAGTGAGGCTGGTTCACAGCCTTACGTAAGGCAGGGCCAGTTACTGACCTTGTCAGTGCGCTCCTTTGCGCTCTCTCTCCTCTCTCTCTCCTCTCTCTTCCCCCTCTCTCTCTCTTCTCGTTCTCTCTCTCCCTCTGGCTCACTCACATGCTCTTTCCCCACCCCTCTCCTAAAAGTCCACGGGGGTAACAGGAGGTGAAGTGCACGCGACAGCCTTCAGCTCTCCGCACATGTTGCAAGTGCAAACACGCACGCCTGCTCGTGTGCTTATGTGCGTGCTCTCGATCAAGACCGCTCACACACACGAGCCTTCCCATACAGAGCAGGCGTCTAGGCTAGCAGCACGGCGAGAAACGGCCTACCTTGGCGAGCTGGTTCGCGTCTGGCCGAACGTTAGAGTCTGGATTGAGAAGAAGATTCATGAACTCCCTCATGGTCTCCGGAATGCTCAATAAAGAGCTGGCCTTGATCTTCTTCAGCTAAGCAAGGGGTGTGCGCAAAGCCAGCGAATGACGAGCAGCCCCACAATTGGAGGGGAGGGGCAGCTTCAATGAGCAGCAGCAGCAGCAGCAAGTGCAGCAGCAGCAGCAAGTGCAGAAGAGTTGTAGCCGAGGGCGCTTTGCACCTCTGGTGCTTTGCTCTTGTACACGCTGAGCTGGCCATCGCATTGCAGCACGGCCCTGCCGTCATTATACAGGGCATGGATGACGACACCCAAGCTAAACATGTCGCTTGCTGCATCGCAAGTAGACGACAAGACCCATTCCGGAGCCGTGTAATCCAGATCGGGCTGCGTGAATGGACACTGACTGCCGGTCCACGGCTTGCAAGTGAACAACGCCTGTGATGAAAGAAAAAAACGGCTCGTTAGCCAGGTTTGGAGCAGCAAGAATGCAGATGCGGTCACGCCCAATTCGCAAGGGTGCTACCGATGGGATACCTCCACCTAAAAGAACGCCTAGCCATTCCTAGCATCTACTATTCAATGGTGCACTACAGAGGAAGCAGGGTAAAACACACATACAGACAGAAAGACAGACAGACACACACAGACACACACACACACACACACACACACACACACACACACACACACACACACACAGTGCACACACACACACACACACACACACACACACACACACACACACACACACACACACACACACACATACATACACACCAGCCGTGTCATGCATACGGGCGTCTGCACGATAGAAAAGCCTCGGCTGGCTGCCTACACGATGCAGTACAGGAAAGGCAAACGGTACACTGCACTAATGACAGAAAAAACGTCTGCACCACTGCGCCGAAGCAATTGTTAGCGCACGGGGGGGGGGCACATGGCAGGTCATGCTCAGTAAACTGTGCAGGCACTCTGGAGAGCAACAGCTGGCAGAATGAGAAAGGAAAAAGGAAGCCCGCTGCGAGAGACGAATCTGGCTGCTCGGGGTAGGCTACGTCGAGCCTACCCCGAGCACAGCTACCCTCCCCCAAGTGCATCCGACAACCCACCCAGTCGGGCCCCCCCCCCCAGCCGGACCGCTCTCGGTCACGGCACCATTTGAGCCCAACGTCGGTTTTGGCCACTCGAGCAAGGCACAGGACAACCTACCGGCTGCCCGGGGCCATTGCTGCTATTTATGGCGAACTCGAAACCGCCCAGCTTCCACATGCCGTTGCCGTTTATGACAATGCTGCTCAGAGACAGGCCGCCGTGGACGATCTTGGCATCGTTGTGCAAGAAGGATAGGCCATCCAAGATCTGCAGCAGCAGCAGCAGTACAAAAAACACGCACGAGCTCTTTTGCGCGGCGATCGCTCTTACGCGGTACGCAGCAGCAGCAGCAGCAGCGCCGCTTGTCCGAGCCGGCTTCTTTGCAGGCCGATCGATCGGCGGCGAAGGCGCCGACAAAGCCAGCGCCGCCTGCCATCGGGCCACGTGGCGGCCGGCCGGGCAGCCAGCATACGCGCCCGAGAGGGCTCGCGTACCTGCAGAAGCCCATACTTGACTTCGACGTCGTCCAGCTTCATCTTCGACGACGGAGCGCCGGCGGCGGCGCCGTTGCCTCCGCTGCCGCCCTCGTCGGCAGCGGCCGACACAGATGCGCTGCTTCCGCCGCCGCCGCCTCCGCGCCCGTAGATGACGTCCGACAGGCTGCCCAGCACGGGCTCGGTGGCAAAGCACAGACACTCCCGGTTCTCCTCCAGCGGCCGCACCACCGAGAGCACCTTGGGATGCCTCAGCCGCGTCAGCTGGTGCACGCCCTGCTTCAGGACCTCGACGACGATCTTTCGATCATCTTTAGCGAGCTTCTCGATGGACTTCTTTACGAATACGAAGATCGAGACGGCCTGCAAGCAAGCACAGTGCTCGCGTCGCGGCAGCGTCGCGGCGGCTGCATACGAAAGCGGCAGTCCAGCAGCACGGTCAGCTGCTGCCGTCGCAGAAGTCGGGACAACCAAGAAATGTTCACCTGTTCCAGAAAAGAGCCATAACGGCAAGCCGGACTGTACACAAGTCAAAGTACAAACGTATGCATATCTCCATCTGTGAATCCACAAAGCCGTTAAGACAAGTGGGCTATTGCGCTGAATGGCTTTATAGAACGAACGTATAGCCTATGGCGACGTTTGCTATGGATACGGCAGCCAAGAGCCTCCATCTCATGCACGACAGAATAATATAGAAGCATGGCTGGGTCAGGAGTTGAATCAAGGAAGTAAGTAGCACAGACGTAGTCGGCTGGAAAGAAAGTGCCCGAGTCGACAAACGAACTATATTTATATTTACTCTGCAAAATCCAGCAAATGCAAAGTGCCAATACATGGATTTAGTTCTCTTGGGTACTAAATAAATGCTTTCTAATAAAAAGAAAAAAATTATTAGTAGCAGTAGTATTATTGTAGAATTGAGTCTCATAGTCTAGCATCTACAGAGCAAGAGCTTCTGTTGCCAATTGTCCTGACAGGACTTCATGGCATAAGGCAGCTGAAACTGAACTGTAGAGTTCAGCTGAAGAAGCTAAGCAGAGAGCCGGCCTTGTGGTTCAGCGTAAGAATCTTGGTTATCAGCTGATCAACCAGAAGTCTGAATGCACCTTGGTCGCCATTAATGGATTACTTTAAATCACAGGACACACATTGAAAAACCACTGATTTTCTATTTCAAGGTCTAATCATTCAGTGTAATATTTAAAGAAATTTGCAGTTTCAGACATAGAACACATCGGGCCTGACTTCATTGTTTAAACCTTGTGAGTGTTGTTTTACAAATAAGCAATACAGTGGTACCTTGGCTTACGAGTTTAATTCGCCTGTGTCGGAGCTCGTAACTCAAATTACACGTACATTAAATCAATTTTTCCCATTGAAATGCCATTTAATCCGTTCAGGACCCACACAAAATACTACGATTTTTTGTTACGTGTTTTTAAATTAAAAAGTGCACTTATAAATAACGAATATTGTTTAAATAATAATAATGATAATGCACTTGATAAAGCACCCTCAGAGAACTCAATCTCTTTCTAGGGGCTTCACATTTGCTGCAAAGGGAAACGCGATTGAATGGTGAGTAATATCACGCTGAGGCAGTTTAAAGACACAATAGAATAGAATGTACCGCAATAAATGAATTTAATATTAACTATCATGTATAACATTAACTTGGAGATCAGACGACTTGAAGATGCTGACGAACTTGGAGGGAAAAGGCTGTAATGAATACCTGAATCTTATTTGCCAATTTTTGCCCTTTTCGCATCTTGCAGCAGAACGTCTTTCGCTGTCCTACCCTTACTGGCCTTAGTAACCACATGTAGTTCCATCCTCTTGCTTGCGTCGCTGACACACCCACTCGCCATTCGTATAAATGAGAGCAATTCCATTGCAACAGCTTAAAGTGAAGGAGTGTGGCACGGGATGCTGGGCCGATGTGGCAGCATCGTTCACTGTGACGTTCACTGCGGCAACTAGTGCTGGGGTATCTGAAGCTGGCTCGTAACCCAAATTGTAGCTCTCAACTCAAAGCAAAAAATCGGCCGAGAGACAACTCGTATCTCGAAAAACTCGTAAGTTAGGACACTCGTAAGTCAAGGTACCAATGTATAGGCAAAGTAGCACAAAGGCTGACCTTGAACTTGTTGTCCCTATTGCACAGCTCGAGCGCCTGTCTGAAGCTCTGTGTGCTCGTGCGTGCAAGTGTAAGTGTATGCTCGTGTGTGCACGTTAGCACTTATACAGGCTTAAAGTACCCTATGCTATGCTATCAACCTTTTCACAACGTCATACACCCCATTTTTTGGCATGGTCTTTTTTTGTTCACAAGCTCTTTAGCCAGAATGAATTGAGGCTAATAAAAAAGTGGCCAATCGGTAGAAAATTCTTGGCTGGCTCGACCTTTGCATATTAAGAGGCTGCAGACAGAGTAGCCATACGCAGAAATGCATGTTAGTTCTCAGGGCTGAGCCCAGGACTCAAGTCTAGTTGCCTGAAAAATCAATCGTCATCACAGACGTCTTGAAGAAGTTCTGACTACTATCTTTTCTCGAATGAGAGAGAGAGAGAGAGAGAGAAAGAGAGGGAGTAGGATAAAGATGAAGAGAGAAGAAAGTTTGAGTGCTGGATAGACGGTAGATGCATAGTCAGACACAGAGAAAGACTGACCGACATGAGCAAGAGAGACAGAAAGAGAGAATGTATGCATGCGAGAAAAAGAAATGGACAGATAGAGAGATAATTGGATAGATAGACATATTGGAAGAGAGAGAGAGAGGAAGAGAGAGAAGAGAGAGAGAGGAGAGAGAGAGAGAGAGAGAGAGAGAGAGAGAGAGAGAGAGAGAAAGAGAGAGGTAGGCAAAAGAGAAAGATAGACAGCAAGAGATCTAAGTGAGACAGGTAAAAAAGAGAGATCCGAGGGAGAGAGATAGCACTATGACTGTCAGAAAGAAAGATAGATGGAAATATATGATCTAGATATATTTATAGATAAATAATAAGAGAGAGAGAGAGAGAGGCGATTGGGAGACAGAAAGAGAGTGGGATATATGTGTAGATATCTAAAGTGAGAGAATGAATGCAGAAGGAGAGACGGAGAGAGAGAGAGAGAGAGAGAGACAGAGAGAGACAGAGAGAGAGAGAGAGAGAGGAAGGCAGTGACAGTGAGAGACTGACAAGAGAAAGAGAGAGGAAAGATGGGAAAAGACAGGGTGAGAGGCAGGGAGACAGGCTGAAAGAATGTAATTGTGTGTGTTAATGTCCGTGTGTCTCTTCTCTCTCTCTCTCTCTCTCTCTCTCTCTCTCTCTCTCTCTCTCTCTCTCTCTCTTTGTGCGTGTGTGTGTATGTATGAGTCTACACAAGCTCATGCATGTGTACAACAGTCAAATTCAAACACAGATAAATGTAATCTTGCAGTGCATACATTGTCATTGTCATTTTGCGTGGTTTAAATCACATTCACTTGTGACTGCACACGACTTCTTACTGGGCATAAGTGGCAGTCAGTCTACCTGACCTCAACAGGTGCAAACACTTACCGATTGCCTAAATTATAACTATTAACCACATTGTGTTATGAACTAGTGTCAAGCTTAACACATTTCTGACATGCATTCAACCATGGAGGTTAAACAACAAGTTATTAAAAAATTTAACTATAATATATATATATAATATATAAAAACCACAGTAGCCTGAGCCCAAGTGGTGCATGCCCTTACCTGCTTGGTGCTCTTCTGGACTCCGGCATGAACTTTCCATAGACGACCTGGCCCAGCGCTAGCCCGTAACTCCTGTATATCATAGTCTTGACTAAGTGGAATCCCCGGCAAAGCCTCAGCAACAGTGCTCTTCAGTCTGCTCAGAAATATGTCCATGATCGTCCAGTAAGCATTACCGAGGTTGATAGAATCAGGACTCACTAGGTTAGACACGAGCTGGGCAAACGAATACAAGAGTGAGAGCACACGGCTACAGTCCACCAAAGAGCTCCATCCTAAAACAAAATTCAGTTCAGTTCCACAGTGTGGAGTAAGAACTAGGTCGAATGACCGATCAAACACAAAAGACGTAAGCAAAACACAGGATTTACATGGTGCTAGCCTACAGTTTTCTTTGTGCCCGACAATAAATGCAAGAAGCTGTCTTAACCACCTTTAGACTTGACCCGTCATCCTCTGATAGCCAGTGGCTAAGTACGACAAGCTCATTAAGCATCAACAATGCATTCCGAATTTACAGGTAGCAATGTTTCCACACACTCATGTAACTTCTGTTTGGTTTTGAGTTCAATGCTCGTCACATCTTAACATTTCTCATCTGCATGATGCGTTTTTTATTTACATTTTGAATTTTTGCATTTATTCGGTGTGCCTGCCTTCAATAGTTGCTATCCAAGCCAAGCACGAGGATTAGTATGCAATCCGGAGAGGGTGTGCTTTCAAGCCGATCGTAAATGTACGCAGGGAGCCTACCACACATCCTCAGGTAAAGCACGGTAGCCTCACGGGTAAAAGACCAATTTCCCATCGTCTTGAGGCGAAATTGCTAATCTGTTGGAACCTAATAATCTGAGGGATCTGAAGGATCTGAGGGCTCGGTTCGTATGTAGACGTGTGCCAAGCCGGCAAAGTAGGAGGGGCCTGACCAATGAGACATTTGTATGAGTCAGAAGTGTTTTGAACTGAATTGGATGTTGAACTGGAAGCCAGTGAAGACCCCCCTAAGCAACTGGGTGACTGATTCGAATTTGCTTGTCAATGAGTCAGATCATACAGCTCAAAAGGATCTGGAGAAGCCTCGGCGATTTCTTGGTCAGGCCACCAAGGAACAAAAACAGATCAAGATTAAATTTGCGCACCAGACATCCCAGCGACTTAACTGCTCTGTAGTAGGAGAGTATTCAAAGCAAATTGCCGCTTTGACATCGTCAACGGTCACAAATGTAAGGAGACTGTGAACTAAAGGTAGGCATATCGACACCAGTGACTTCAAGTAGTCGTGGAGACTAGACAGTTATGGTCCTGGTGGAATTATCTATGGTACACTCACAGCGAGTAAATTTTTAGAGCAAATCAATTGGCACAGAAGAACGTTATGCATCACAGCTATACAGTATAACACAGCAAGAATTGACAGAATATCTGGGAACGGTTTACAAAGCAAATAACTAAGATAGGCAGCCAAAAGCAACAGGGACTATCTGAGCTGGTGATGTATTACCATTCCATTGCATTTCACTTTACAGCAAATGTAAAGCGCCTAGAGAGAGATTAAGTTCTCTGAGGGCGCTTTATCAAGTGAATTATTATTATTATTATTATTATCTCCGTCAGTAACTCCACAAAGTCATAAAGACCATGTGGGTGTTACGCAGGAGAGTTTTGTATAGCGCACTCACAGCCTAAGCGGCTTTCGGTACGCATTCGGTAGCCAACAAACTTCGTCTCACGCAACAAAGAGAAAGTGGGAAGCATAGCAGAGTTAGGAGAGCAGTTGAGGTAGTGAGTAGCATAGAAGTAGCAGTTCAGGACAGCTGAAAAAGATGTGCCATAGTCGGCAGTCGGAGAGTAGATGTCGTTGCGTAAGAATTGTGGAAGTGAGTTCCACAGTCTAGGACCTGCAGAGCTAAAGCTTCTGTCGCCAACTGTCTTTAAGCGGAGGAATGGGACAGCTAATTTATTGTCCACATAGGACCTGAGGTCGCGAACAGGCTGAAACTGATGCAGCAGTTCAGTTAGGTACGAAGGAGCCAAGCCGTGGCAGGTCTTGTGGGTCAGCATAAGAACTTTGCTCTGTATCCTTTGCTCAACCGGCATCCATCCTAGCTCTTTCAGCAAAGGTGACACGTGCTCAAACCGCTGGGACTTGAAGACCAGCCTTGCAGCCATATTCATAGTCCGCTGTAGTGGCATAATAGCTTTCTTTGGTAGCCCAGCCAAAAGGGAATTACAATAATCAAGCCGATATAAAACTAAAGAGCTAGTTAAATTTTTTACAAGCCACTGTGGGAGACAGCTTCTAATCTTGGATAGGGATCGGATGTGATGGCTAGCTGTAGAGGCAGTCTTCTGAATGAAGCTTTTGAAATTGAGGCAGCTGTCGAAAACGACACCTAGATTACGAGCACGTGGTGAAGGTCGCACAATAGCATCACCTATTAGAACAGCAAAGCCTTTTAATCCAGCCACACGCTTAGGGTGTCCTATGAGAAGCAGTTCGGCTTTATCGTCATTTAATTTCAGGAAGTTTTCCGACATCCAGGATCGAATATCGGCAAGGCAAGCATTCAGTTTCTCAGTTGCTGCAGCAGATTCCGACGGTTTAAATGACAAATACAACTGAGTATCGTCGGCATAGAAGTGATATCCTATTCCACGGGCCTTAATCACTTTTCCCAGAGGTTGCGTATAAATGGAGAACAGCAAGGGACCAAGTACAGACCCTTGAGGGACTCCACAGGTGACCCTTCTCATGTCTGAGACCTGACCCCCACACGACACGGATTGAACACGATCAGACAAGTATGATTTAAACCACGCCAGTGCTTCGTCTGCCAGACCGATCGTTGTTCTCAATCGTTCAAGCAAAACTTCGTGATCAATGGTGTCGAAGGCAGCAGACAGATCTAGCAGAGCTAGGGCAGTGACATTCCCGTCGTCGTTGCCACGTAGAATGTCATTGTTAACACGGAGGAGAGCAGTTTCAGTAGAGTGCTGCCTCTTGAAACCTGATTGAAATGTTTCTGACATTCCATTATTTTCAATATGTTCAACTAGCTGCTTAGCAACAATTTTTTCAAGAATCTTTGATAAGAACGGAAGAAGGGAATAGTCATCGAAGCCTAAACAACGTATGCAAGTAATTTCCACAGCTTACGGTCGGCCAAGCAAGAACTGCTACCAGCAGTCATAACTATTTTGATGCCCTCCGACGACGACATGGAAGCACGATGAAGGCTATCGATACTATTTCTGCAGCAGCTCACAGGGATAACAAAGAATCTTGATACAATACTAAATCTCCTCCATTCGACTGGGAGCCACTGCAGTTCTGTCAACAGTGGGTATACATGAATGACTTAGCTAGACGTGTAAACTCATCTAGTTGTCGTCACATTAAAGACTAACTCAGGAGACTGAATACAGTTTCTTAGGTAGCACAGCTACGATGGTAATTTTCAAAACGGTGCATATATGATAAAACACAATAACTAGCAATAAAAATTAGCATCACAATAATAATAATAACAATGATAACTAGCACCACAACGCTTGTTGGGAGCTTTTAACATTTCGGTGCAAAGCCAGCCAGCAAGTATAATATTCTTTGTGGATCCTATCCACGCTCCAAATGTACGGGCCAACTACGCCCAGGCTACTGGCGGGTGTAGGTAGCTTAGTTGTAGGATTTTTCAATTCTACTACAAACGTCAGCTTGGAGATTTGGTTGGTGCTGCTTGGCTATGCCGTTGCCCTATAGTAATGCCATTTAGAGCACAACTAATATTATGTGACTACGGCTATCACTGCAGTCTCCCACACCAGCAGCAACCGTTGAAAAATATTACGGTTTCAGTAGTGCATGCTTGATTCTGGCCAATAAATGACTAGCTCACGAATGGGACAATCATTGCTAGAACAGTGATTGTCAGTTGCCGGTCCAGGTTCATCTCCCGAGACCGAAAAGAAATATAATTCATTCTGCATTCGGAGAATGCTGTGAAAGCGTAGGGGGTTCTATCTTGCATTATAAAAGCACGGTTTCTCGCTCAGCCTTATCTGACAATAATCACAGCATGCACGGCAACCACCATACTAGTAAGACCATAATTGAGGATCATCGATAGTTTGCTGCTATAGTGAAGCTGCTTACGGTGGCAGTGAAGCTGCCTGCAATGGCAGTGAAGCTCAGGGGCCGACACACCAACTCCAAGCAGGAGGAAAGTGCTGTCGCTCACGAGCCAAACTCGGGAGGGCCGCCGAATGTCACCACTGCGTGAGAATCGTCAAGAGTCCAGTAGGCATATAGCCTCCCCGACTGACGTCACGCCATGCCACCCCACTTGATGACATTTAAAACGAAGCTAGAAACGCACCAAATTCTAAGAGCACTTGCTGGGTCTCTTTTGGTCTGTCTTTTGTTTGCTTATGCATGCTGACACTGCATGTCACCACTAACCATATTTACATGTGGTTTAAATATACACTGAGCATGTTGTAGTTTCAAAATACATACCCTCCTTCATGCCATGATTTTTATGCCACTATTTTTATTTTCATGCCTCATGATTTTTAATCGCCAATGTAGATCTAAGCTTTCAATGTCATGCATGTGACACATAGCTGTACTTCTGCTTTGATCCTCCCGCCGTCCGGCATCTCAAACTCAAAATGGGCGTGGCCAGCATCTACCACACCTTCTGCGTGGAGTCAGGGTACTGTACTAGAATTACTATTAATATTAATAAACTTGTACAAAAATGACCTTTCACTAGACAACCACATCAGCTTCATAGTCAAGTTTGCCTACTTTTAGCTAGTTAACATTGCCAAAGTTCAGGCTAACTTAGTTAATCACACCACAATAACATTTTCCCATGCATTCGTGACATTCCACCAGGACTTTTGCAACTCACTGCTTGAAGATCTTCCTGCCTTTGCAGAAACTTACAGCTGCTGCTAAACTTCTGCAACTAGACTTGCTCGTCGTGCGCATAGTCAACAGCCATACTAACAACCTTTCACGGACCGGCCGTGACTGCATGCCAGGTAAGGTGGTTGCATTCATGACCTCGGTCACGACCTCGGTCCCGAGGTCACAACCTTTCACGGACCGGCCGTGATGACACGTTAGGTAAGGCTGTTGCTTTCCCAACCTCGGTCCCAAGGTCGTGGGTTCGAATCCTGCCGTGGGCGATCGCTGCTGCAGGCGGTGATGATACTTGTAAAGGCTCTTCTGTCGCTATACAAAAGAGGCTTTTAAATCAGCAAGCATTTATTTATTTATCATTAGCTCCCCATCAAGCACAGTTTCACCTTAACGGTTCTGTCACTCGATTTTAAGGGCCCTTCATTCTCTTGCTCCAGCCGACCTATCTGTAATACTTTCTTATCAGGCTTCACGTAGCTCCCGTGACTAGAGCCGTTTGGCTATTCTTCTAACACATGCGGAGTCTCTTGAGACTATGCCCTTCAGTCCCCATACTCCCAAAGCCAGGAACTCACGGCCGATTGGTCATCAAGACATCCCTTGACTTTGACCGAAGTTTAAAACAAGCTAAACACCAATTACCACTAACCAGCAACCTGCCTCTTTTCCAGCATAGGTGAAGTGCCTAGAGGTGAAAGTGCTCTGCTTCTCTTAGGGAGCTGTGCAGATGTTTTATTATTTTTTATTATTACTTTCATTGGCGATTTTATCAAATCAGTCTTCCCCTCTCCCTCCTCTCGAGAGGTGGCATGAAAAATACCCACCCTGAAGAAACGGTGACAGAAAAAATGCCCCTATGAAACATATACCCCCAATATGAATCGCCTTTGTTCTCCGAGTTTTTCCGGGTGGGTATTTCCCCTGCATAACCAAGTGAAGCCGGCATCAGCTGTCTCACGCTATTCGGAATCGCAAAACCTCGAGGCAGACATCGAGGCACGCAAGGCAAAAGATGCAACAGCCTATCTATTGTCATAGTCTTTACACGCGAGAGAATCTGGTACCGTGACTTTTTAGCAAATCTAAATTAGGCAAACAAGCAGCTACCGTAAACGAAGTCACAGCGTCTGTAACGCTTACACCATGTTGGCTCCAGAAACGCATTGGGGAAAGCCCGAGCTTTCTTTAAATTACGCATGCGATTGAAAGTGTTACCTGTCGTTATAGAGCTATGGTAAATCGAGCAGTGCAGCCACTCGGTGGGCAGGTCTGACGGAGTAGCCCGACAAGCTACCCCAGCTCTGACGGTTCACACACTTCCGGTGTTGCACGGCCCCTCCGGCGTGGTCTCCCCCACCATCTCATCCGGTCCCGCTAACTGATGACGTCAAGCCGTAAGAGGAACGCTCCTCAGTGCGGTAGCCGACAACGAATTTGGGCTGGCATCCAAGTTTGAATTGAACTAGCCGAATGTAACATAAATGCATTTATTTTATTAATACTTGAATTAATTTTAATTTCTATTCATCCGGTTCAGCCGTTCAGATGGCCAGTGGATTTTTATAGCTCCAAAATGGTGTGAACTTAACCTAGAGTGCTCTATACCTGTTGATCCGCGCGCTTGCGGCGCCCCGCAGTTTCGCAAATTTAGGGGGTTGCTTAGTAATTTATCCTAGAGTGCTCTACACCTGTAGATCCGCTCGCTTGCAGCGCCCGCAGATTCGCTAATTTAGGGATTGCTTAGTAAGGTGCTAATACTCCAGCCAATGGCAGCGCAGACCGTTTATGTGGTGTCCGTCATTATGTGTATATACTAGCTGTATATGTGGGCTCTGCCCGGCCAGTGTATCGACCTCAGGTCGCTCTGTCCTTTGGAATAACAACCGATCAGTATTGGCAGTATATCAACAAGCCAACAACCGATCAGTATTATATCTTGCTGGATAAGTGGAAGCAGCTGTCAATTGATGATTGGCTTGCAACTCTACTTGACAAGGAGCTGCTCGTCAGGGGTGTTTTCAACGGGCCAAAGTTTAAAAAGGCAGCCCCAGTGGCTGGCATTTGGTATCAATTGATTAAAAACCGACGAGGTAGCAATTTTTTATTCGGATCAATTTGAGATCCAACTACGTGCTCTCAAAGTTAGGCAGCCCATTAAAGCCAATGGGCGGGCTCAAAAAGCTGAATGCCCCGTGTGTGTGCCCCCTAGTGTAATTATTGCACTGAAATATGCATCCCATTGTGTTTTTTTTGGATGCCAAATTTATGATAAGTGGAGAAAAATAGGTGCCCATTCCGGCAGAGTAGGCGAATAAGAAAACTCCCCTAGCCCCCCCCCCCGCACGTAAAAGCAAAATGTGGCAGCGCATTTCCAGCAGCCGTCCGATATTAACAGGGACTCCAATATTAACCACTTTTTCATCTCCCAGTCTCATTGTCTCAGCTGGGCCCAGCCGGCCCAGCCGGTGACCCTTATCACATTTCAGCCGTTCCTAATAACCGAACCTTGCCTGGGTACAAGTGCATTTACCGTTGCTTCCGTGACATTTGCGTTGCGTAGGAAAAATAAGAGGGCGTATTACATATGACTGCCTCAAATGAATTTGAGAGTAAATGAGTCCCGGGGGCAGGTCAGATATGTACCCCGGCAAGGTTCGGTTGGCTGCGACAGGAGCGCTGTAATCTGGTAAGGGTCACCGGCTAAGCCGGCGTCTGACCTATGGGCATGGCCAGATGTGCGGTGACGAGAGGTCGCCGGAGCTCTGGGGTAAGGGAAGTTAGCCGAGTAAGTCGTGGTGCTGGAGGCTCCCGGTCTCGCCAATTTATGCACCTGGATTCGTGCAGGCGTACTCCGGCGATGCGGCCACGCACGCAAGGCAACGAGTGCCCAAGGCGCGAGCGGAGCTGGATAGCACGATCGTTGTTGTGACTTGCATAATCCGCATTCCCCGTGTAGCGTGTTCGTGACCCCCCCCCACACGTGAGTTGCCATCTTTCGGCGGAAGCTCTCGACTGTGGTAGACGTCGACTCCGACTAGCCAAGCGGTTACTCAGCTAGCCGGATCTTTTACGGCGTACGCTCGTACTGTTGGAACGGAGTCGGTACAACGGCGGGACTGTGGAAACCGACTGACCAACTAACACGTTTGTTCGCGCTTGCTGCGTCGTATTGCGTCCCCATAGCGTACTTTGTATAGGACCATCCCTCTAGACTTGCTTAGTGCCACTGTTTTTTTTGGCGCATGCGATATTATAAAGAGGTCTAACCTGATGGCGGCTCGCCTTACCCTAGCTCAGAGGCATGGCTAGCGGCGGCGTGGCCTGAGCGTGGCGGGGCTTGGCGGGAAATAGCCTCTGACCCCTAGAACTCGGCTACAGATATACATCTCTTCATAGGTGAGCTCAATTAATAATTGTCAACCAAAATCGACTGGAAACACGACTGGGCGTTTTGGCAAGGGGTTAATAAAAAGAAATAATGAAATGTCAAATACTTTAAATATAATTCATTTATATAGCGCCCCAAGAGAACTTAATCTCTATTCAGGCGCTTCACATATGCCTCAGGGCTCGAGCCCACGACCTCAGTCAGACCTTGGTCGGGGAGAGCACCTTAACCGCCAGACTTTCTAACCACAAAAAATATGTATGCGCTTGGCGCTCTGCCTCTCTCCCGCTACCTCTTAGGGAAATCAAAAATTGTGTTGTCCTCTTCTATAGAATTAGATATACGGATTCATATTTTTGTCCTTGCGTAAAAAGCGTGTTTTTCTTAATTCCTTATAACTGAATAAATAGAAAATTGCTAATTTCTCAACCAAATCTTCGCTTCGCTATCAGGACAATAATATTTTGAAGTCCTCCAGTTTTGCTATTAGGCACGGTGCCGACGGCAGGCTCTTACATACATCACTCGCTGTGCCGCTACGCATTAATGAAGGTGACGACGACATAACGGTTATAGAGTATTCACAGAAATGTAACAACACAGATCCCTTATACGAGCATTTTAGTTTGGTTTTATTGCATGGTAAGAGTACAGTGAATAGCCATATTTGATTGACGCACCACCAAATTTTCGCTTGCACTTAGCAGATGATTTTTCTTACGTTTATCAACAATTTATCAAGACGTGAGCAAACAGTACTTTGTGGAAGCGTCTGATAAGATGTGCGAGGTCCAAAAGAAGAAGTATACATTTACTTGTCCGTCAGGGATCGAGATAAACGCTGGGCACCTTATTTTGAACATTGCAAGAGAACTCTTGGATGTAAGATGAACGACTGCTGCTCGCTAGATAGAACTTCTGGCAAAATCTCCGGTAATGTGTAAATATTTTTTTTTAAAATTTTCTATAGTTCCGTTATGCTTAAGGTTGGTACAGAAAAGGAGAGACAGCCACGCATTTGGTTGCCCAAGAATTAGGGGAACCGACTGACCTCTCAGGGAACTGGTAATTCTGCTTGGTAGACCCTTTTAAACTTTGAACGGGTGAGAGCGCGTTTCACATAATGTATCCAAAAATCCCTCCATTCTTCGTCTCAGCACCGCCCTGAGCTTCCCGTCTCACATCTCCAGACAGAGAGCGATCAGCCATCTTCACAAGAGAGCAGCTCGCCAAAGAGCGAGGAAGATAATGTATATCCAGATTCAACTTTTCCAGGTGCGGTGAGAAAGCCACACTTTCTCAACATGAAAATAATGCATTTTTATAGCGCCCCAAGATAACCTAATCTCTATTCAGGCGCTTCACATACTCCCTTGGGGCTCGAGCCCACGACCTCAGACAGAACTTGGTCGGGGCAAGCACCTTAACCGTTGGGCCAGACCAGCTCGGCAAGAAAACGCATCTCGGTCTGTGACTCTACGCAGCCACGTAGACTAATTGGGTGTTACGTGGGAGTGTTTTCTTTAGCGCACTCAAAGGCTAAGCGGCTTTCAGTAAGCATGCATTAGCTAACAGACTTAAAAGGTCTGATCTGAGACCGTAGTTTTTGCCAAGTCGAATACAGAGCTTCTGATATCTAAACTCGTCGAATGGAACTTTTTGGATAAAAGAGTGAAAGTAAAAGATCAGGGAAAGCCTCGCCAACTTTATTCCAGCTCCTTCAGTCGCAAGGTGGGCTTCGCATCTGCAGCGATGTCCCCGGTCTATTGGAAGCTATAGTAATCACCTGTAACTAGAATGAATTTGGCCTACACATAGACAGTTCATCATGGAGCCTTAATGTCGTGCTGCTTCGTTACAGAAACAAGTATCTGTCTCCGCCTCGTCTCACTCTGTGACTCTCAAAGACAGCTCTACTAGCGTAAAGATGATGCTGAGTGCCTTGAAGTATGACAAATATGGCTCGGAGGTCAGTAGAGACTTCAAAATGGTGTCGTCACTGAAGGGCCTCCAAGGACTTTCATATTTTATTTGCATATGGCACAGACTTGAGACAACTAAGGCCCACTATCACAAAAGGTCACAGCATTTCGAGCTTACTGTATGGAAGAACAACGTCAAGTGGTAGCCACTGCCTCAATCCTCGAAATTGCCTATGGCACAGAAATTGCCTATGGCACAAACTTGCTGATGCCATTAACGAAACTTAGGTTTAGGCTCATCGAGCACTTATTCAAGGCTGTAGAAAATGAGCCACCAGCCTGCAAGTACCTCCAAGATGTCTGGTGTGATGGCGCACTGAGTAAGGTGGTTGCTCTTCACAACCTCGGGTCCCGAGGTCGTAGGTTCGAATCCTGCTGTGGGCGAGCCTTTATTGCCTCTGCAAGCGGTGGTGCTAGCCGCAGAGGCTCTTCTGCCGCATTACAAAAGAAGCCATTTTATCAGCTAGCATTTTCCACAACTGTCGGAGGCAAAGGTCAGAGCTGATATCTTCGTTGGACCACAGACCAAGACCATTGCGTGATGACTTAGCCAACAAGCTGAACGGAACAGAGGAAGCGGCTTGGAAAAGTTTTGTTGCAGCGGTACATGGCTGTACGGGCAGTCACAAGGCTGAACGTTATGGGCAGATGGTTCAGGCTCTCATTAGGAGCTTTTCCCAACGGAATGCAGAATGTCCGTCGATGTCCGTATCCCTTGATGCTGACCGTGACCTATTCAAGAAGAACACGTGAACTTACTCGGAGGAGCAGAGCGAGTGCAGTCACAAGGGTATAACAGAATTTTAAGCTTCGCTACCTAAGCAAATAGAACGATAAGATGATATAGGGGACTAGGTTTGGTGGCTCCTTGGAGAAAACAATTTCCAGGGGAACCACACATCCTGTAAATATACTAGCTTCGGAATCCTTTTTTTTGTTGTCATTTTTGCACGAATTGAGAGTAAATACATATCAGTTTTGATTCAATCGCTGCTCTTTCTGAATGAATTTGAATTAACAGATGCGACTTCCTTCAGTTTACTTATTGGAAATGTGTTAGTCTTAAGGTTGTCACTGTCCTGGTCACAGAGGTGAAGTTTGAAGCGAATAATGGTTATCTCCTATACACCAGAGGCAAAAGAAATTATGAAAAACAGATACTGCCCAGGTACAAAATTGCGTTGGATTTTATAATCAGACTTTAAAAAGTCGAGAGCTGGTAATCAATGAATAGTCACGATTCTGATCTTACAATTACCGCACTCATCTAATCTTCGATTTAATGATTCGCTCTTCTTCTTCTCTTCGGATGGTTCTCCAGTTCAAATGCAGCCTTGCAATTAATTTTTGAACATCACCACCGTGTCTTGTGTAAATTGTAACCCTCTCCAAGAAATGCAGTAGTAGACTTGCTATTCTCAGAACACTGTACAAAATTCTTACTCCGACCCACATGACCGTCATGCCTTTGCTCCGGAATACCTAGAAAAACTGCTGCTAGTTTCAGCCTCATGGTGCTCTCAGGTCTTCTACGGACAATAAATAAATTAGCTTTTGTATAACCATGCTAAATGATCGTTGGCGACTTAAGCTTTTTCTCTGAAGATCCTAGACTGTGGAACTCACTTCCACAATTCTTACGCAACTACATCCATTCTCCTGTTGCCGACTGTCGAATATCGTTTCCAGCCACCTGAGCTGCTACTTTAATGCTACTCACTTCACCGACTGCCCTCCTGACTCAGCGATGCTACTCACTGTCTCTTTGTTGTGTAAGGTGAAGTCTTTTGGCTTCCGTACGCGTGCCGAAAGCCCTCAAGCTTTGAGCGAGCTACGGAAAACTCTCATGCGTGACACCCACTCAGTCTTTGTGGCTTTGTGGATTTACAAACGGAGATACATTACATCAAATTGGTCAAAGCGCTGACCAAGTCCGAGTGCACTGTCTTTTGTGTGCTTATGCGAGCTGAAATTTTGCATCTTTTCACTAACCAATCGACATTTTTTTTCAGTCCCCCCCCTCCGAAAGAGATTTATTGCTCAAGTGCCCTATAGGAACGTCTTAACATTATTGCTAGGGCGCGCCATTCCATAAAATCAACGTCATACATAGTAAAGGCCCTTACAGCAACCTAACCACGTTTTTATGTCTGTCTTGGCCGCTAAGTTTACAAATCACGACAATAAGCTTGGAAGCAACATAATGCTCCCACCCACTTCGCGATACGCCCAGTCCACAAGGTCACCGAGGTCACGCCTGGCCTCTACTCAACCAAACTATCCGCCGGCTTGTGACCCAGGCTGCTCATATTTATTGACACGCAAATATTATGAATTCTATGAATTAATACAAAATAAACGCTATTGGCTGGAAATGGGGCGAAACCAATTTGCCGGGTGCGACAGGGTTTTGGGTTTTTTGACGACGCATGTGCTTTGCTCACGATTCAATCAAAGTGATGTGGAGCATGGCGGTGCACTGCGAATTGTTTATCAGAACAGTGACAAAAAGCCAGATTATTAAATAGAAACTGAGTCACCAGAAACTGGGTCAATCTTCTGAGGGCCAAATCTGTCGTCTCTATATTAGATCAGAGGTAAAATATCTTAAGAGCAGTACGCGTGATCGCAATCTTCGCGTGTTTCCGAGCATGTCTGAGCTAGAAGAGAATAAAGGGTAAGAGATCATCTGAAAGCTATTGGTCCGAGCAATTCAGGAGTTTTATTCTTATTAAAATATCCACATTCAGTGAACAATTTAGTTGACAATGATGAGTTTTTGAAGCATTTGTTTTGAATATTTGCACTGAGTTTTGGGGGAAAATCACAGCGCCGCAGCATGCAGTTTCTCATTGCAATTCTTGAAGCCAGCAGTTTGTTCTGGGGCCAGAAAAAAGGTCGGTTTTTATTACCGCATTCAGATTTTGGTAGCACTAAAAGAAGCAGTGCTCTTTTGTACTCCGATGTCACCGAAAGCGGAGCGAGCGCTTTCGTTGCGCATCTAAAATAGTTTAGAAATAGAATTTTACCTTGACTTTTGTAATATCTTTATTAGACCCTTTTATTCCGTTGCGATGTCAGAGTACTGTAGAAATCAACGTGCTGAGTACTTAGCGTATACAAATACCAAAAATGTATCTGTGCCACATTATTATGATGCTGTAATACATTTATCTGTATAATGCAAGTGACGCTTTTATTTTTTAGGTATTTCCGAATAAAATCTAATTTCCTTGTACAAGTTAGTATGAAATATTTATTACATTTTTAAACGAATGATCAATAGTTATTTATATTAAATATACTATGAATAGTCTGCAACAAACAAAAACTTGGTTGCATCACAAATAATAAGAGAGCTTCAAATAAAAGTTGACGAAATAAATATTGATTACCAGATATAGCGGCTCTCAGTTTGGCCAAAAATAAAATTACCAAAGCTGCTGCTCACCAGTCAGCATTCTCCCTCTCAGTGCTAGGAAAATTAGTAAGAGGTTCAAAAGTCTGACCTCCCAAGAGCCAATAAATAAACCCATTCATCGTCTTTCTAAAATTGTAGAAATTGTTGTAATGACAGCATGAGATAAAGTAATTTTCCAATTAAATGTTCGCCGGCAATGGAGTGGCTACTGGTTAGGTGGTTATGCTATACTCAACATTCTTTATTGGCTCAATATTTTCGATATTCAATGAATATTGCGTTCAAGCATATTTTAATCATTGCAGCATTACCCTCATTACCCCGGGGTCTTAGTAGTGAAATAAGGTACTTGCTCTTCACGACCCAGGTCGTGGGTTCGAGTATTGCAGTGGGTGATCCTTTATCACCCCCCCACAAGCGGCGGTGATAGCCGCCAAGGCTTCTTTGCCGCTATATAATATAATAGCTACTGCAGCAGCGCTCGAGTGAAACTCGCTGATGGCAATTTTTGGTAGATGCAAATCCTTGTGACTCCGGTAGGGCAAAAGTTTCATATGTGCAACCAAAACGGTTTCGTTCATATGGAAAGTGCCTAAAAAGAAATTAAGTTCTCTTAGAGCGTTATACAAAATTTAATATTAATACTATTATTCATTGACGAAAAGGAGGGAGCCAATAGGCCGTTTCCCTGCGTTCTCTGACCCAAAGAGGTGCGCCTGGCAGCCAAGCTGCTGCCACGTCCTTTAACCTACCTACGATTGGCTGTCTCTGGGAATGTCAAAGTCAGCGCCTCCTTAGCTAAATCCACTCTCTAAGCCAATAGTTACGTTAAGGTCTTCCGCAGCGATCTCTTTTTTCAAAATGTAGAGCAACTGGAGACCGTCTGTCGAGAGACTGAGTGCCTAAAGCAATAATGTTTGTACGCCTGGAGATCGATCCCGAAATCTGTGTGCGACCAGGCCGACGCTCTACCGATTGAGCTATTGACACTGTAGATATTCGACACTAAAGGCATATATCTAAGTTTGTACTTTTTTGCTAGAGCGTTTAACGATAATAGCACCTTAAGTCGTGGGACCAACATACTCAAAGCTAAAGTCTGCAACCCACAACCGACGCACCTCACAACGTCCCCTGACATGACGACATTTTAAAAGAAGCTTAGAACACGCCTGACGATTAAAGCATTTAGTGGGTCTTTGTGATTTGTTCTTCGTGTGCATATGCCTGCTTACAATATGCCTGCGGCTGGCTGATGTTACTTCCAATCATTTGATAGTGCTTTCCATACAACATCTGTAGAGTGCCTAGAAAGAACTTCAGTTCTTTGAGGGTGCTATACAAATTTATTATTATTATTATCCTGCATCTACAATGATGCTTTGACCTTCGCATATTCAAGAGAGGTAATCTTTTGAAGATCAGAATGTTCTAGAAGTGAGAGATGAGAAGGGAAGAGGTGGGGCGAGATGAGAGGTGGAGAGAAGAGAGGAGAGTAGGAAAGAGAAGAGGAGAAGACAGGAGAGCAGATCCGAGAAGAGAGAAGCTCAGGGGAAGAAGCTAGGAAAAATAAACTAATAGTGGTGACAATAGAGTCCAGATAATCACGTACTTAGGCGGGCAAGATTTTCTTTATTCTTCTTGCGGCGGATAGGTCTCTCATATTTGAACACTGTCCCGGCTGCGTATTTAGTGAGCAGTTTAGTATTGGATTTTACGTTTACGGCCATCGCGCTCGACATTCCTCCTTAACCAGCGCCTATATTTAGAGCAATGCATTTTTTTTATTAAATACATTTTTAATAATAATAATATTAAATAAAATAATAAATTTTTTATTTAAATTTTGGGCCTTTCAGTATTAGTAATCGTAGCGTAAGTCAAGTTGGCTCCGAAAGCTCGCGAGAAGTGCGAGGCTGTGCCGCATGAAGCAGGAAAAAACCCATATGCAATAAATAGTTGCACGAAAATGTATTTCAAATGACGATTGAACGAACGAGGAGCTTTTCCGACGTGGTTTCGCTGATGATAAGAGTCGCGTGTAGCCGAAGCAGGCGGCGGCCCAAGAATGGCGGACGTGAAGGAAGACCGCTGCGGTTCGACGAGGTGAGTTGGGAAGCAGCATTATCGGGGGGGGGGGTGGGTGGGGGCGTCGGTAAGTCCGCACCACAGTGCCCCTCAAGTCTTCAAGGGATTTAAAAGGCTCGTTAGAGGAAGCCGAAGCCAAATGACCGGAGTCAGTGGAGAGAACGGTACGATGCGGATTAGACTGTACTTACGAAGTAGCTTTTCAAGCATACAGCTCCTTATATTTTCTTGTGGTGAAGATATCTTTGTGGGCTTTGTTTTGTGTGGCTGGCGTACTGCTGATTGGAGAGCACAGACAAGCCGTCTGCTAGATGTGGCCGGTTCTTCCCGGTCAGACGGAATGGGGCGGCCATGTTTTCATGTCGTTCTTTTCAATGGACGATTGCGTAGCATGAAAACAAAATATCCGTTCTTGGACACTTCGATTTCTCAGGGCTGTAGACTTTAAAAATCAATCTTGGTTAAAGCGTTGAAAAGGAATAAACATTTTCCACATGAATTAGCTGCAGACATGCCTTCTAGTGGAACAAAGAATGCAACTTTGCATATTTTTAACAGCCTCTTTAATTCCCTGAGAGTGTTTGGCCTTAATGAAGTAAGCGATGACACTCTTTCACAGTTGCTGTAGGTTTATTAGACGTTGTAAGTAAGCCACGCGCAGTTGCTGCTAGGTGCGCTAAAAAAAACTGCACGAACCCACACAGGGGAGTTTGGTTGAGCTAGATTTCCGCTGCTGCAAAGGATTGTTACAGTGCGTTAGTTTACTAAGAAACAGGCTCCTAAGAGGCATACGCCTGTGGGCGTGGCCGCGCCGCAATGTTGTTCTGTCCTAGCCGGACACACCGCTCGGACAATGGGCGCGATGCCCACCGACTCTTTAGGCACTGCAGTTGGGCAGTATCGGCTGACTAAACTCAATTTAATTGTGACGGGTCACAAAGGTAGCGTTTGTTCATCTTGTGCGTCGGCCTGTACGCTCGCTATCCCCTATTCTCTCTCTCTCTCTCTCTCTCTCTCTCTCTCTCTCTCTCTCTCTCTCTCTCTCTCTCTCTCTCTCTCTCTCTCTCACTACCCTCTTCTCTACTCGAGCTATGTAATGGCCCTACACGCCGGCTACAAAATCAGTATTTACGTATTTACGCACGCCCGCATGCGTCACCTTCGGTATAGTATAGTAGTATACAGTGGTATAGTTGTATACTATAGTTTATAGTACAGTATAGCCGTCCCACGCTACCCTATGAGGGCATCGGTCACCTTCGTCGCACTTTTGCCATCGCCAGTGCGAGCCCCTACACAAGCAAGACGCAGAAGGTGGAGCAACGATTGCCCAGAGGGGGGGGGGGGCGTGTACGGATATATGGCCGATCGGCGAGCGCTTCCTTATATGAATCGTAGCTTGTACTCAAAACTGCACCATTTCCATATGAAACAACCCCAATCGAGACTGCATTTAAGCTTGAAGACCGTGTTAGCTTGTACAAGACATTAACGCCAGCTTAAGTTTCTGTGCTTACGGCTATTTTAGCTCAGTTGTTAATAGTCACCCGTGCTTTCTGATGAAAAGGCAGGCTTTAGGGGAGCCAAGTTGCTAACACCTTTATACTATCGAGTTATCCCGGGTACTGCTGGGGCTAGAACCATGCACCCATCTGCAGTGTCATTCGCAATTTGAGCACGTAACTGGAGAGGCTATCTCATTCTCCACAGGGTGGGGGGGGGGTGAGAGGATCGCTCCAGATAGCAAGCGGAGATAGATAGCTCACGATAGGTATCGGTCACTCTGGATGCATTATACATTAATACACGCACACACATCCGATGTGATTGTTAATATATATATATATATATATATAATTCATTTGTATAGCTCTCTAACAGAACCTAATCTCTACCCCAAAAAGGCAAGCACCTTATCCGGCTTTGGCCCAGGTGCTCGCCTCGACCGAGGTCATGGTGAATGTATTTGATGGCCGAAGTCGTAGGCTCGAGCCCCGTGGCATATGTAAGCGCCTGAATAGAGATTAAGTTCTTTTAGGGCGCTATAAAAATGAATTTTCTTTATTTATATACCACCGGGTCACACCAGGGCGGCGATGTCAACGTCCAGAACCCGATTCGGTGCGATATTCTGCTGCCTAATATTGACCGTGGACTAAAAAGATAGCACTTTCAGAAAGTACTGACACATGTTTTCATTAAAAGATACGAGACTTGCATTGTGAACCGCATTCTAGCGGCGACGCATGAAATCTGTTCAGAAGCAGGTCCACAGCGGTCGGGGGGACGGCGCCGGTCCTCAAACCTTGACCTTAGTACCACGGAAGTTTGACCCTCCTCCCCGGCGACGCTAAGCAAACGAAGCGCCAAGTGGTTGGGCTTTGACTCGTTCGCACGTGACATGGTGACCAGCCGTCGGCGGCTTCGCATGCATACGATGATAATAATGAAATTTCCTGAATGCTTTGAGAGGTCTTCTCGGCGGATATAGTTCGAGGTTCGAGGTTCCACGTTTGCTGGTCTCATTCTAAGAATCGCGCGAACAGTACTGTGACGAACCCAGCCGCTCATGTCGCTTGACCACCGAGAGAAGCGTGCTAGCGAGGCAGAAGATACAACGGATCCCGTATCTTTTAGCGAGAAGCTTCTTAAATATGCTAGAAATGGGGAGACGGACCTGATCCGTGCCTTGCTTTCGGGTACCTCAGCGTCGATCAGGGTGGACGTTAACTGCAGAGGTAGCGTGAAGAAAGCCGCTTTCCATGCTTAGTTATTGTGGAGTGTTGCAGATATTTCTTGGAATTACATGCTCCGCTGTATTTCGACTGCCGCTTTGACTGTAAATCAACTGAATCCGCGCAATGACTGCTTTTTCTTTAGGTCAAAGCAAAGCTAACAAAGATTGGTCGCCGCTTCATCTTGCATCATATTTTGGTCACGTAGACATAGTGAAGCTGCTTCTGGAACATGGAGCGAAAGTTAACGCCGTTAATGATACCGGCGATACTGCACTTCACAAGGCGGCTTATACGGGTAGACTTGTGAGTATGCCTTCCGAGTCATCGCCTCGTCATTAACCTACCAGGCTTTCACTTCTGTGCAGATGACACTCAGTTGTGCCTTTGGTTTGATCCCTCCCAGCCCTCCAGCACGTTGAATTATCACAGCTGCAACTCACTGCTTGCTTTTCTACGGGCCTGTGCAATCAGGCGCTCACAGTTAGTGCAAAACTCAGCAGCAAGGCTTGTCTGTCGTGAGTGTCGAAGTCGCCACACCACACCACTTCTTGCTGACCTGCACTGGCTCCCAATCAAGCAGCGCATCGACTTCAAGGTTTATTCACTCACTTTTAGGCCCCTTCATTCACTGGCTTCAGCTTACCTAACAGAGCTACTCTCCCACCTGGCTAGTCATCCTACCACCTGCTTTTCTGAAACAAATCGCTTAGCTGCACCTCGTGCGAACTTCAAATCCTTTGGAGACCGTGCCTTGAGTTCTTATGGTCCCAAAGCCTGGAACTCATTCCTGACGGCCGTCATGGCACCCTCCCCGACTTGACAACATTTAAAAAGATACCAAAAACGCACCTGTTCGTCACAGTATTTGGTGGATCATTGTGATTCGTCTTTTGTGTGCTTATGCGTGCTGATACTGCGCATGCTGCCACCAACCATATTTGCATGCTGACCCTGTGCATGTCACCTCTAACCGATGTTGTGCTTATTTACATTGTGCATGCTACCGCTAACCATAAGATCATGCTTCATTTATGCATATGTAAACTACATAGAAAGAGATTAATTTCTCTGAGGGCAGTGTACAAATGTATTATTATTATTATTATTGTCATTAGCTATGGGCAAGCCAGTGTGGCTCGGAAATTGGAAAACTTAATGCTCAAAATCTGCTCTGCCAGCATATCTCCTGTTGCATCTGCACGAAATCTAGGTGTCCTGTTTCAAAGAGACCTTTCACTAGACGACCACGTCAGCTCCATAGTCAAGTCTGCCCACTTTCAGCTATGTGACAATGCCAAAACTTGGATTTGCATACACAGGTATACTACATCCAAAATTAGTCCATGCATTTGTGACATCCTTCTCGACTTCTGTAACTCAATTTTTGCTGGTCTACCGGCATGTGCAATCAAGTGCTAACAGTTGGTGAGAAACTCTGCAGTTAGGCTTGTCTGTCGTGGGCGTCACTGTTGCTACATTACACCACTTTTTGCCGACCTGCACTGGCTCCCAGTCAAGCAACATAACGACTCGTGTCAGCCATTCCTGTCAGAACTACTTCTTCACCAGGCTAGGCATCATACGATCCTTCTTTTCTGACTCAAATCGTTTAGCTATTCCTTATCCGGATCTCAAATCCTTTGGAGACCGTGCCTTTAGTTCGTACGATCCCAAAGCCTGGAACTCACTCCCGACTGACGTCAAGATATCCCCTGACTTAAAGAACTTAAAAAGAAGAAGCTAAAATGCACCTGTTTATCACAGTATTTAGTAGGTACTTGTGATTTGTCTTTTGCGTGCTGTGTGTGCTGACCCTGCGCATGCTGCCACTAACCATCTTTACATGTTGACACTGTGAATGTCACCTCTAACCATGTTGCGCTTGTTGACAGTGTGCATGTTGCCACTAACCATTTGATCATGCTTCCGTTACAGCAATATGTAAAAGTACCTTAAAAGATTAAGTTCTCTGAGGGCACTGTACAGATATATTACTGCTATCATTAACATCCTATAGTAGGATAAGGTTTGGCATCGGAGAAATTGGACGTAGCTGTGCTTTATAATAATTTGCTCTTGGTCGGTTCCATAGTGTTTTTCCGTTCGGTGCCGCTAGTTTCCCCCAGCAGGGCCGCCTGGGCTAGCGTAGTAGCAGATCCTCGAGGCCTGACTATGGTTTTTGGATCTTATGTTTTGTAGGACATTGTTACCATGCTGCTAAAACACGATGCCGATGCGTTTGTTGTCAACGCTGAAGGTCTTGCACCCAAGTATGTGTCACGTAGCTCAGAAATCCGGGATATTATCGAAGGTTAGTTCAGTCTAACTCTGTATCCTGTTGACAACTTGACCCTCTCTGATCTGTTCATATTTATAGCAGCTACGTATCTGCGCTTTCACCAGGCATTTGGCCGTGAGTGGGCAAACCCAGTGTGATTCAGAGATTGGAAAGGCTGACTCTCAAAATTGGCTCTGCCAACATATCTCCAGTTGAATCAGCTCGAAATCTAGGTGTCATATTCCAAAGCGACCTCTCGTTAGACGACCATATCAGCTCCACAGTCAAATCCGCCTATTTTCAGCCTCATAACATTGCTAAAATTCGGGCTTGTTTAGATAAAGATACCACATCTAAGTTGGTCCATGCATTCGTGACATCCCGTCTCGACTTCTGCAACCCATTGCTTACTGGCCTACCAGCATGTGCGATCAGGCGATTGCAGCTGGTGCAAAACTCTGCAGCTAGGCTTGTCTGTCGTGAGTGTCACAGTTGCCACATTACTCCACTTCTCGCCGACCTTCACTGGCTACCAGTCAAGCAACGGATTGACTTCAAGGTTTTGTCGCTCACTTTTAGGTTCCTTCATTCTATGGCTCCAGCCTATCTGTCAGATATACTACCCCATCAGGCCAAGCATCGTACCACCCGCTTTTCGGAATCCAACAGTCTAGAAATACCTCGTACAAACCTTAAATCCTTTGGAGACCGTGTATTTAGTTCATATGCTCCCAAAGCCTGGAACTGCCTCCCGACCTGCATCAGAACATCCCCTGACTTGACCACATTTAAAAGGAACCTAAAAACACACCTATTTAGGACAGCATTTAGTGGGTCCCTATGATTTGTCCTTGATGTGCTTATGCGTGCTGACACTGTGCATGCTGCCACTAACCACATTTGCATGCTGACCCTGTGCATGTCACCCCTAACCATATTATTCATTTCGTTTGTTTTTCAAGCATGATTTTACTTATCATTCCATTGCATTTCACTTTACAGCAAATGTAAAGCACCTAGAGAGAGATTAAGTTCTCTGAGGGCGCTTTATCAAGTGAATTATTATTATTATTATTATCTTTCAACAATCTTGCTGCATATGTAGACGTTATGGTTGCCTACAGTTTTGAATTGGGCAGCATCTAACCCTGTGTTATAATTTGTCCTTTTCTAATAAAAGGAGCTAGCCATAAACATTATTGGACTATTTTTAGCTATACGTGTAATACCAATTCTGCGTTTATATAAAGTGCTCCTAGTTATTCGTCCAGTGTGCAGCTCTCCTCAAGCTTGTAGGTCTACCACATTAACACACCTATTTAGGACAGCATTTAGTGGGTCCCTGTGATTCGTCCTTGATGTGCTTATGCGTGCTGACACTGTGCATGCTGCCACTAACCACATTTGCATGCTGACCCTGTGCATGTCACCCCTAACCATATTATTCATTTTGTTTTTTTTTCAAGCATGATTTTACTTACTATTCTATTGCATATCACTTTGCAGCAAATGTAAAGCGCCTAGAAAGAGATTAAGTTCTCTGAGGGCGCTTTATCAAGTGCAATATTATTATTATTATTATTATTATTATTACCACTAGGGTTGTGGTATGGGTGGGGCTAGATGTCAAAACCCGTGGGTCTGGCAGATGGGACTGGAACAGGACCAGGCTCTCAACCCCAGCTTCAAGGCCCTCTGGACTTTAGGCTAGGGAAATTATTGTCAAAAAATAAGTAACCATCGATTTATAAAAAAAATTGTCTTGTGCTCAAGAATGAGGCTGGTGATAAGTCGTATGGGGGTCAATACTAAATTGGGTTAGATCCCACTCTGAGAGATGGCAGAGTGTAGTTGCACAAGGCTGCCGGTCATCAGTAGCCCTTAACGTAGGGGGAGGGGGACATCAGGGCTTAGTCTTAGGCTCCCGTCTTTTTACTATCTGTGTTCTCCTTCTGGCCGATGTCACTGCCAAACACAATCGTGGCTTTCCTTTTTATGCCGATGGCTTTCAGGTCTACCTATCCTATGATTCCCTAGCCTTGCTCTGCCTCCGGCTAACTTACCTTCCCTTGCAGCCTGAATCGACAACAGTCGTGCACTTACTGACGTGTGATGACCAATCTAATAGTCATTGGCAAGCCTAGTGTTGTGCTCAACTTGGAGGACCTCACCGTCAAGATAGATTATCTAGCATCTCTCGCATATAACGTCGGCTCGTAATCTGGATGTGCTGCTCCAAAATGTCTAGTCATTGGATAAGCAGGTTGCCGTCCCTGGCCACTCGGTCTGCTTACAGCTGGGAATTATTACCAAAATCATGGCCTGCTTTGACAAGAGTACGACAACCAAACTAGTTCACATGTTTCTGACATAGCATCGTGATCACTTCAATTTCCTTTATTTGGGACTCGACCTGTGCCCTTAATCGTCTGAATCTGGTGCACAACTCAAAGCAGGTTCGTTTGGTCACTCGTCAACGGCCGGCCACGGCACACCACTTCTGTCCGAGCTTCACTGGCTCATTATTAAGCATCGAATCGACTTTAAGATCCTCTCTTTTACCTGCATCTAGCTTCATTCGTTTCACCAGCAAACTTATCCGACCTCCTTGCTCATCCAGTATGATGTCACAATTCCTGCTTCTCGGCTTCTAGTCTCACTATTCCTCATACTAATTTAAATCTTAATTTAAATCTTGCCTTCAGTTCGTAAGTGCCGAAGGTCTGGAACTAACAGCAGGCTTCTGTCTCCACCTGCATTGAATTGGCATCTATAAAATCTTGGCTAAAGATGCAACTGATAATCTCAGTTTGCCCTTAGTCTAGTGAGGTTTTCTTTTTTGCTAGCGTTTGCTTTGCATGCTTACGTATGCATGACTCAGTGCATGTTACTAACCCGAGATTCAGTGACCACGAGTGTTTTTGTGTGTGCTTTTGCATGCTTGTCTTAACACGATATCACGTGATCAGTATTAACTCTTTGTTATTGCTTCTTTTAAGTTGAGTTGTAAATAGCCTGTGTATAGAGAGAGATTTGGTTCTTTTAGGGTGCTTTACACAATTTTTATTATTGCTCTTGATAAACAAACTAAGACTAGGGACTTTGGGGGGCTAGCTAGAGCCTCGGCCCCTCCTGGAAGGCAAACCGGAAGTGGCAGATCACAGTTACCATAGAGAATGCCTCCCTAACCTCCTAAAGGACTGCCAGAGTAGTATGTCTTTAACCTGCATATACAGGGTCAGTTTCCTGAGCTGAGGGACAGAACCTTGAAGTCGATATGCCCCTTGTTGAGAGCCAGTACAGATCGGTAAGAATTGGTGTGCTGATGCGGTTATGATATGCACGTCAGACAACCTAGCTTCAGTGTTTTGCACCAACAGTACGGATCTTATTGCAAATGCAGGTATACCTATAAGTAATGAATTAACTTGAAGCTCAGACAAGCAGTGACAAAGCCATGGACCAGCTTGTTAGAGTCAAGAGGCATCACTAAGTTTTGCAACCAAAATGGCAGTCGTAGTAGCAGCAGCAGCTTTAGTACTCACGGCTGCTCCATCCCTAGAAGTTGCCCCTTAAGCAGTTGCAGCAACGATGCCAAAATCAGTAGCACCAGAATCCCTCATCAGTTATAGAATATTTTCTGGCTCCTTAAGCTGACGTATCACCATTATAGGTATGCATGTTCTTTTAGTTATCTTATATGTAAGCCACAAGAAGCATCCTCATATGCTCCCAAAGCCTGGAACTCCCTCCCGACTTGTGTCACAACATCCCATGACCTGACCACATTTAAAAAGAACTTTAAAACGTGCCTATTTAGGACAGCATTTAGTGAGTCTCTGTGATTCGTCCTTATGCTTGCTGACACTGTGCATGCTGTCACTAACCACACTTGCATGCTGACCGTGTGCATGTCACCCCTAACCATGCTATTCATGTTGTCTATCAAGCACGGTATCCACTCACCGTTCGATCGCGTTTCCATTGCAGCAAATGTAAAGCGCCTAGAAAGAGATTGAGTTCTCTGAGGGCGCTTTATCAAGTGCATTATTATTATTATTATTATTATTATTATTATCCTGTCTTAGCCCATAGATGACCTTAATCGGTCACAGGCTGATTCTGCTTAAGAGAGATGAACAAATGGTAGCTTAAATTAGCAGACAGCGTTTTGTGCCATAGTGGGACCTGTTGCAAGTGAACTTGGAGACATAGTGTTTCTGATGTGAGTAAAATGCATGCAAAAGAGCAGCCGATGTGAAGCCGTGACACAAAGTGAATAGTGGAAGGGCTGAGGGAGATCAGGGTCCTTTTTCAATTGCCTAGCAACTTTTTGTCTGTTGCATTCACTCTAATGTACATTCAAGGTGCCTGTCTCTGTTCCTATGCAGTCTATGCAGTCTGGCAATGAATGGCTGGGATCCTCACCAATTAGCAAGTCAGCTTGTCATGCGATCGATTTGCCACTTATCACACACGGGTACCCCAATTGTACATCCCTGCTAAGCATCGTTCTCCGTGCTTTCTTTCGTCTAGGTGGCTTACAAGTTATAGACCAATGGCTCACGTAGGGTTCATTCTTGCCCACATATTGCAGCAGTTTCACTATCGTGTATACCCGCATGTGCTACACGTGTATACACGGCCTGTAACCCCTATCGGATTTGCGATGTAACACACAGAGCATGCAAATGGAAACAGACCACCCAGGCTACAATGGGCGCTTGAGTCTTGGCCACATGCTAAGGTTGCTGTCACAGTGCATACCAATCTCTTTTTTGACTAGTACAAGGCAGCAAGTTACAGCCATTCAAATGAGCTTTTCCTTAATTCGTAGGCATCTGTTTTGGCTGTTCTACATCGAATTACCCTAGTGTGAGCTCACTGTGTTTTGTCGTGCTGGTTTCCTGAAACAATCGATTTTGCCCTCGTGTTTTTTCAATGTATGCCGTTGTGGTGATGCAGACTTTATGCAGAAATCTTGAGATATATGAGCATCACTGTTGCATTCTTTGTGATGCTGTTGAGTATGAAAGCAGCTCTGTGTGGTCGTCTGTCTCACACCTCAAAGCTAGTTTAGTTCAATCTGTTCAATTCAGGTCTGTGCTGCTAGTGATCTTGCTTATGTGGAATAAAGAGCGCTGTGTTGTCGTTATATTAAAGCTGTTGTGGCTATCAAATTGACCTGGGGGCGTTTCTAAGATGCAATAATCACCTACACAGTAGTAAGTACTCTTAAGGTTTTCTGTGCTTGGCTGTGCAGCTGGAGGTAGCTCTGCAGTTCCACCACGAGTCTGACCTATAATTACTCACGGTGCTATTTTTTAGCTGCAGAAATAAGTGATGAGAGGAAGACCGAAGGCTTGTTCCTCAAGGCTGCCGCCATTGGAGATAATAAGCTTATCACACAGCTGGTGAGAGCTATTGCTTTTGTAGGGAAATGTCTTGGGTTTATGGTTGCTTTGCACGATCGATCGTTCGTACGATAACATATTCATTATTCGAACTTGCAATTCTTGTCCATTGTTTGAACAGTCCCCACTGTGGCTGTCGCATTGGTGAAGCTGAAATTTTCTGCTTCGTTGTTGCAGCATAGTCAGCTTGAGGGGGACAGAGACCATGTGGGTGCACTCGTGGTGCACACATGCATGCAGTGCTTACGAAGAGCAGCGGACTACAATTTCGTGGTTACCTGTGTACTCTGTTCGTACTCTGTTCGTTGCCATGCACGAAGCCTCGTATGCATTCCATCGTTCAGTGATATCGAGTTAAGACTACAGCAGACCATGGGTGTAGAGTTATTCCCACCTATCCGTAAGCCACGACCAGTGGATACCGCCTCTCGTCCTGACCAGAGCGGATGTAAGGGTTGCAGCTCGGCACCCAGCTGCAATTAAAAACAGGCGTGTTCACCCTGGCATCATATCAGAATTCGTGGTTATCAAAGCCCAGGCTGTAAGCTCAGTGTTGAAACTCAGAGTGGGAGAAACAAGATTCTATAACTTGATTAGTAGAGCTGTGGCCCGGAAAACCGGTGACAGCAGGATCGGTGCCTGCTCAAAACAAAAGGTTTCTAGTCTCAGTCCCATGGCAGACGATCTTTGGCTGTTCTGTATTTTAACATTACAGATGAAGTCACTAGAACATACATTGCATTGACAGCGATAGCTTTGTAATTGCCCTAAGTTTTCAATCTTGTTTGCATATATGTCACTGTTGCACAAGTTTATGTGCAGCTCACTAGTATAAAAAAGAGACCAAGACATGCTTATGTAATGTAATGTATCTCCGTCTGTAACTCCACAAAGTCATAAAGACCACGTGGGTGTTACGCTGGAGAGTTTTGTATAGCGCACTCACAGCCTAAGCGGCTTTCGGTAAGCATTTGGTAGCCAACAGACTTCGTCTCACGCAACAAAGAAAAAGTGGGAAGCATAGCAGAGTCAGGAGAGCAGTTGAGGTAGTGAGTAGCATGGAAGTAGCAGCTCAGGACCGCTGAAAAGGATGTGCCATAGCCGGCAGTAGGAGAGTAGTTGTCGTTGCGTAAGAATTGTGGAAGCAAGTTCCACAGTCTAGGACCTGCAGAGCTAAAGCTTCTGTCGCCAACTGTCTTTAAGCGGAGGAATGGGACAGCTAATTTGTTGTCCACACAGGACCTGAGGGCTCGAACAGGCTGAAACTGATGCAGCAGTTCAGCTAGGTACGAAGGAGCCAAGCCGTGGCAGGGCTTGTGGGTCAGCGTAAGAACTTTGCTCTGAATCCGTTGCTCAACCGGCAACTATCCTAGCTCTTTCAGCAAAGGAGACACGTGCTCAAACCGCCGAATGCTTAGCAATGGAGAGACCAAGACGTTGAATGCAACACCGTGACATTGACATGCGAGTGAAAGGAAGAGCAGAATCATGTAACAGCGTGTGCGCAAGCATGCAAACATGCCGTTATGCACACTCTTGACTGCTGGACCAATCAATCTGCACCAATCTATCCACCAACCGCTTGCCTGTGCACGTGCCTGTACATGTGCACTTCCTTGCGCTGTATGTCCCCCACACGAACGCCTGCATGTACATTTGTGCATGTGTTGGTGTACGTGTGTGCAACACAGGCATGCACGGTGCTTGCACATCTAGGGAGATGGGCGAGAGGGAAAATAGTTAATTGGAGACGTTTTGAGTCTTTTTGACTTCTAGAAGAGTATGTTGGGCTGCCTGGCCAATTGTTGGGACCGATAGTAGAGTAGAGCAAGGATCCAGCTGACAGAAAAAGCTGCCAGAGTCTTAAAGCTCCTGCATAGCTAGCAGCGAGCTCCAACAGCTGCAGAAAACTGGGCTATTCCTGCATTTATGTTGGTACTTGAGCTCTGTTGAAGACTTTCGGGGTACGAGATTTTAGAGGTCGGCAACACAGTGTGCTGACTCATGCATGTCCTTCACGAACACATGCCCACTTGTATGACACACATACATGTACACTTATGTGATGCACACACACACACACACACACACACACACACACACACACACACACACACACACACACACACACACACACACACACACACACACACACACACACACACACACACACACACACACACACACACACACACACACACACACACGCTCACACGCTCTCACACAAACGCTTATGCCCGCTCATATGCACACACGTTCGCACAAGCATGCATCCACACGTACTTTGTACCACACATGCAAGCGTGCAGACATTAAAAAGTGCATGCATGTGCATGTACACAACTAGTAAAACAGAGAGAGAGATGGAGAGAGAGAGGGCAGAGAAAGGATCTTTAATTTATAAACGCACCAGAGGATGGGCTCCTTAGCATAGGTCATGATTGTGTTCGGGACCAGGGTGTGGACATGTGATCGATGTTTTTGTAATAATTCTTTTAGCAAACAGACGAACAATTGGCTTGTGCAAGCAAAACTCGGAAAGCTTCACTTCGGCGCTAATGCCGATAGCTGCCCGTGTGCCTTGTGGGCCGGTCAGGTGCTGTTCGCAGTGTAGGATCATGTGTGGTGTAATTATGAGTCGTTCACTGTAATGGCCGTGTGATCGACAGTGTGAAGCCCAGAGCCTGAATTTAATGCATCCATATTTAGTTTAGGACAGAGCTTCTGTATTTTTGCAATGTGAGAAACTCACTCATACTGTTGTTCTACAGTCTTTTTGGAGTTCTTCCCACATCACATCCATGGCATGTAATCTGGGTGATATATCAATGCTACTGATAGCATTGGCATAGATTTGCATCAGTAATCCTTTTATAGCTGGGTTGTCAATTTTGGAAATTGCCTTGGACTTGTAGCTGTTAACAACCCGTGACTGGTGATGATACCCATATAGCCTGTACTTCTGCAGCTATCTTGAAAAGAGTGACGAGCTCGCTGTCGTTGCCCTGACAACACGCGCCTCAATTGGCTTTGTTGGTGGGCATCTTGGTAGCCTATACTCTATCACTGACCATTTTCCACACTGACCAGCTAGTGAAGCCACGGTGGCTTTGCACCGCTGGGTCCTGTGCGATGACTGTGTTGTTGAAGTTTACCGACATTGCCAAGACGGCCTCGGCTTGCCCTCTTTAGTAAGCAGCCTGTAATGGAATGTATCTCCATCTATAACTCCACGAAGCTGCAAGGACCAAGTGGGTGAGCCGTGATGGCGCTTTTCACGACCTCGGTTCCGAGGCCGTGGGTTCGAATCCTGCAGTGGGTGACTCTTTATTGCTGCTGCTGCAAGTGGTGGTGATAGCCTTAAAGGCTCTTGTGTTGCTGTACAAAAGAGGCTGCTGAATGAGCTAGTATTTCTTTCTTTTTATTTGGGTGTTACGCTGGACAGTTTTCTATAGTGCAATCAAAGCCAATAGGGCTTTTGGTGAGGCTGTGCTTTTTTGTCAATGCAATGGCGTGCCTAGTTCTCTTTGTCTCCTATCATGGATGCCGATGGTGATGACGAGTATAGTGCTGATTATGTTAGTATTGAGCTTTTCTATTTTGATCAGCTGCAGAGTTGTCGGCCACCGAATATCCATTGCATCGACAAATTGGGTAACACTGCTCTTCATTGTGCTGCATATCGGGATCAAAGGGAGACGGCAGTACTGCTATTGCAGAACGGCATCAGCACAAGTGCAGTGAACAATAATGGTAAGCTGTCTGACTCACGGCATCGCCTTACATGATATTGGTACTTTGGCTGTATATTAAAAGATCGTGGTGACTTTGCATGTGAAGAACCTATGTTACTTCCAGTCATGTTCTACCTTGTTAGGATCGTCTGGACGTCTCATGATTCCTTACAGGCATTTCCTTGTGATTCGGTGTCTTTGAATTTGTGAATACTTTACCGTCCTCGTATAATTTTAAAGTAATATCTTGAGATCTTGACAATGATTTTTGTGCTAATATTGTTCATGACTGATGCTATACTGACAATAGTGGAGTAGAACACCAGACCGTAATTGTGACCGGCCCTAGCATTGCAGCTTAGGGTGTAATTTTGCTAAGATGAAGACCGGACCTTCACCTTGACAGAGGTGATTGATCATAGCAAGGGTGAATAGATGCACCTGGAGGGTCTTAGCCCAGGGATAATGCACTTGCTCTTTACGACCCAGGTCATGGGTTCGAGTCCTGCAGAAGACGATCATGTATTGCCCACTGCAAGCTGTGGTGATAGCCATTAAGGTTCTTCTGCTGTTATATAAATGAGGCTGTTTTTTAATTTAAAAAAAAAATAAAAAAGGTCAGGGCTCATGGACTTTTCTCCAGGCACGTATGGTTGTGACTATGTTGTGACTATTGAGTCGACCTAAAATAGGTTGCATGTTATGCAGATGCTCAACGGTATCATAAAGACGGCCAAACTAGGCATAGGGATTTACAAAGTTCACCCTGCAGGGTAAATACAACCTTCCTACCAGGTCGTAGGGTTTTAGTAATTTGTCGGGAGGCCCAAGTTGGCACTTCTCTATTGAAAGCGTATGCCAACTGCCATTGTTAGTGAGCCTGGCTGATACAAGAAGTTCTCAGTCCCTAGCACTAGGCCACTTACCAGGATTTCCCACCGATTAAAATACTGTCGTAAACGTGCAACAGTCACATGGTTGAGATGCGGGAGCATTTCTAGGAACCCCTGACATTGCGATTTACCACCACATGCATGACAACCTTGTGTGCATACTTGTTCTGCACTTATCTAGTGGTATTTTTTCAAGCCTACTTTCCATTAGGGATCTGCTGCATGAACGTAGGCCTATAATCTGGCAGTGGTCAACCGTTGCAAAGTAGAAACAAGTTGACCAAGTTTTCAGCTTTACAAGATGTCTCTCTTGAGTGTACTACCTGGTTAAATTTGAATGCTGTTTGGCCCAATGTACTGATAAGTGCAGCCAAAAGTCAATTATGCACATGCAGCTCCTGGGTCAGTCCGTCTGTCCTTGACCTTCAAGAGCCCCCAATCGTGCTGCGTCAGTGCTTACCTGCTCGAGTCGTTCTCCTCGGTGACTATGCTGAGCTCATTCTGATTGCCAGCAGCACGTAGTTAGCTGCCATCATGCTTGTTCACTGTGGCATGTTGCTATGGCCAGCTTGCAGCCTTTCTGAGCCTACATACTTGTGCTTCCTATGCCGGTCATCTTCAGGCTTGCAGGCTGTGCATTTTCAACTTGCCTTGTTATTGGCGCCCTGTCATTGGCACCCTATTAAGGATGCTGTGCTGTGCGGGTGTTCACTCGTCGAGGACGTGAGTAGCTGCATACTCATGCATGCACATAGGCACAGGCTTTTGGATTAGAGGCTTTTTCCAGGGTTTGTCGTTGTGCGGAAGAGGTGCACTTACAGGGTAGTAAGCTTTGTGGCTCAGTTGTAAGAGCTAAAATCCAAGCAGGTATGGCTGCCCTTGCCTCCTATCGCAGAAGCCTTTGTCCAATATTAAAAGCCTGGCTGTTTTGTTTCGTATATGTTTAGCCTGTGAGTTGATTGGCGATCTGCCACATGGGGCTCGAGATCAAACTCAACAAAAATTGTTTACAAATTGATTGTGTAGCACCCCCCTTATCTTGTCGATGATTCGTCCGTCGCGCTTTGCTGCTGATGACATAACCTGCTCCTGTCCTGTAACCTGCTGTTGCATCTGTAGGGCAGCGTGCACTCGATCTTGCTCAGTCGACGGCAATGAGACAGATACTAGAAGTGAAACCTGTGAGAGAACTTCAGAGACAAGTGCAACGCTTTGAAGGACCTCTTCTCAAGGTCAGAGGTTAGCTGTTGCTAAGTTTGTAATTCCAGGCCAGTTCAGATCTTACCCTCATTGAAGATGTATGTGCATTTTGCCTTCTTTGTCTGCTTGAGTGGAACTCGGCTCGGTCATTGAATGAGTCCGGTCAAGCCGGTATCCAGCACCAGGCACAGTGAATTCTGGCTGCTGGTCTGTATACAGAGTTATCGTATCCATTCCTAAATGACATTTTAAGTGATTTGTATGTGCATATTGCATGCTTGTATGGTGCTAAAGTGTGGTAGGCTGCAATAATCTTTTTTCGGTTGTCAGTAGAAGGGATGTAGACTTGTCTGCTTTGCATTGTCACTGTTACTGTATGCTGTATTGTTGCTGTTGTTCAAAAACTGTATTGCCTTGATGGCAAGACTTCTCGCCACTTTATATTGCTGCCAAACAGCTGTTGAATGGCTGATTCACTGCTTTGCTTGGTATTTTTCTTGTGCTTCGCGATACGTGTCTCTTTCGGCAAGCGAGCCTCCTGTAGAGTGAAGTACAGTATCAAGTCGAATAACAGTCGAATAGTTCGATCGGCACAATAAGCTACATGTTTTGTTGCCTGCTTCCCATCTCATGGCCTCAAGTGTTTCGGTGCTTGCTGTGGCTGTGTGCACATTGTAAATGAATCACTGTACCCTGTCCCCAAAATGGAGTGTCTATCTGAGCTAGCCAAGGGTAGGCTTAAATTGCAGCTGCCTGTGTGAGTAACTTTGCTTGAGAAGTTGAGCAAGATTGACGTGGAACAAAAATGAAGACTGGATGAATGACTGAGTGATGTGTGTGTGTGTGTTATTCTGACACGAAATCAACCACTGGAAAACCTTGTGACATGGCCATCTCATGCACGGCTAATATATCACTTAAGTCAAAAGTCATGATCTTCCTTGTATCATTTCAAGTCTCCAGAATGTAACTGAATTTGTGTAACCGAGTTCATTGTCTGAGAGTCAGTCTATTCTGGTTATCTATGTAGTGCTCGCACCGCTCTTTGCATGTGGGTGCAGTGCGCGCGTGTGGACATTCGTAGACTTTTTTTTCTTTTCCTAATGTTCAGGCCTGCAATGGCGGTTTCACTCTGGCCTGAAATGGTGGTCTTGCTCAGGCCTGCATTATCAGCCTTCCTGTGGTGTTGATCTAGTGTGTCAGGGTATTATACTTCACGACCAAGTTCATGGGTTCGAGTCCTGTTACAGGCAATCCTTGATTGCTCCTGACAAAGCAAGGTGATGGCTGCTAAGGTCTCTTCTGCCGTTATATAAATGAGGTTGTTGGATCAGCTAACCTTTACTTTGCTTTTACTTTTACCTTACACATGCTTCAGAGGAAGCATGCAATTGGTAATGTGATATCGTGCACAGTATCAGCCCACATAAACACACATAGGACAATTCACACAAACCCAGCAATTGTACCATGAACAGGCATGTTTGTAGCTTCATTTTAAATATCGTTAAGCCGGGGGCTGTTATGGCGTCAGTCGGGGGTGAGTTCCAGGCTTTGGGAGCGCGTGAACTAAATGCTGGGTCTCAAAAGGATTTGAGGTTAGTTATACCAGCTAGATGAGTCACAGCTAAACGACTTGAGTCAGGAGTGCAGGTGGTACGATGCCTAGCCTGATTGGGAAGTAGTTCGTTTAGGTAGGCCGGAGCAAGAGAATGAAGGGATCTAAAAGTATGTGATGGAACATTGAATTCGAAGAGCTTCTTGAGGATGAGCCAGTGCACATCGTTGAGAAGTGGTGTAATGTGGCAATTTTCCGGTAGTAGTACTCTGTTTTAATTCATTCTAGACCATGCAGATGTGTTGTTTCGTACCTATTAACATAACGCGTGAAGAAAATCCCTTCCATTATGGGCATGGTATCATTTTTATAGAATCACTGAGACATACGCAGTCAGTCGTCAAAGACACGGACTTGCCATGATGGAAATAGGCCAAGGCTGCCAAGGACGAGGGCTCCTCATGCATCGCATAAGCACTGTAATGGTTTAAATGTATCTGACCAGACCGTGAAGGCCGACGTGAGACTAATAGCAGAGCAATCTATACCGGAGGACAGTCGATGGGCAAACGTCTTACAAACAAACCGAGTATGCTTTCTCAGAGCTGCTCACTGGTCTTCTTGCTTGGCAGCATTGGCAGCTCAAAAGCGCAATGGAAAGATGAAGATGGCAAACTCTCAAATTACAAATAAACAATGTGTAAGCTATTTAATCATAAACGAATCAAAAAATGTGTAAGGTAAACCCATGCGAACACATGTAAGTACAAGTGTAAACATAAGCTGCCTGTCCATGCCATTTAGTTCTTTTTTTGCAGATTAATGCTCGAATAGGAATTTAGACACTGTGATGCTCAGCAAAAAACATTATTTGTTACCTCCGGCAGGCTATGAATCTAACCAGTGGTTACCTGGAACAATCGTCTAACCACTGAGCTAAATTAAAGGATTCCTGTTGTACCAATCTTAACATCAGGCTTTAAAGCACTGTTTCTTGGTGACATTTTGGATCAGCTGATATAAGGCTCTTTCCATCTTTGGAGCAAGACATTATTCAGGATTTGATTGTCGATTCTGGGGAACTTTTAAAATAATTGCCTTCTAATGATAATGAGAGAGGGAAGCCGACTGAGATATTGGATACGTGCGATACTTTTGATTAGCGTTGTCTTTGGCCGAACCAATCTTTTTGTGTGGCGTTAGCAGTTTTTGGAAACTGGTGTTCAATTTAATTCTTTATTCTTAAATTTGTATGGAATGCATTTTGATTGATGCATGTTTTCAGTTCCCTGGAAGTCCATTTTTTCTTTCCTAGAAGTCCAAAATATTTGGGTGGCAGCAAAGATGGGTCGTCCTCGACCGAGGTGTCTTGACTGTTTTCGACAACAGGTAATTGAAAATGTTCTCTTTCAATCTTTAACTTATTTAACCTTGTTATTAGGTCCTCACTCTCATTGATCACGATCAGGCCTCTTTGATCCTTGTTCCTATCATTCTTAGCCAAGCTTGATGCATTAAAAATAATAATAATGCACTTGATAAAGCACCCTCAGAGAACTCAATCTCTTTCTAGGCGCTTTACATTTGCTGCAATTTGCTTACATTTGGAATATGGTGTCTCTAGACCATAATAATAATAACAATAATGCACTCGATAAAGCGACCTCAGAGAACTCAATCTCTCTCTAGGCGCTTTACATTTGCTGCAAAGGGAAATGCAATTGAATGCAGAGTAAAATCATGCTTAGGTTTTCCTCATGCCTCTCAAAATAGCTGTCCGGAAGAAAGAATGGGGGCAGCAATAAGCAGTCTTGGTAGAAGTGCTCACTCCTAGTGAGGCAGCAAATGTGATGATGATGCAATCAATCCAGTGGTATTCGCAAGAACATCCACACCGTGTGGGGAGAGCAAACTGCCACTGCCCCTCAATGTGTCTATCCATTAGCCTGCGAGCTCTGTTGTTTATAGTCCCACTTGGTTTAAAGGACGACTGCAATTTTAAGCACAAACAGACTGTAGAATATTGTATTGCATCCAAATGCTCTATTGTGGATCAGCTTGTGTTGTAGGAGTAATCTTACCCTGTTCAATTCATAATAATAATAATAATAATACACTTGATAAAGCGCCCTCAGAGAACTTAATCTCTTTCTAGGCGCTTTACATTTGCTGCAAAAGGAAGTGCAATTAAATGGCAAGTAAAATCATGCTTGAAAAACAAACAAAATGAATAACATGGTTAGGGGTGACATGCACAGGATCAGCATGCAAATGTGGTTAGTGGCAGCATGCACAGTGTCAGCACGCATAAGCACTTGCAGGACGAATCACAGGGACCCCCTAAATGCTGTCCTAAATAGGTGTGTTTTTAAGTTCCTTTTAAATGTGGTCAGGTCAGGGGATGTTCTGACGCAGGTCGGGAGGGAGTTCCAGGCTTTGGGAGCATACGAACTAAATGCACGGTCTCCAAAGGATTTAAGGTTTGTACGAGGTATTTCTAGACTGTTGGATTCCTAAAAGCCGGTGGTACGATGCTTGGCCTGATGGACGAGTATGTCGGAGAGATAGGCTGGAGCCATAGAAAGAAGGGACCTAAAAGTGAGCGACAAAACCTTGAAGTCGATCCGTTGCTTGACTGGTAGCCAGTGGAGGTCGGCGAGAAGTAGAGTAATGTGGCAACTGCGACGCTCACGACAGACAAGCCTACCTGCAGAGTTTTGCACCAGCTGCAATCGCCTGATCGCACATGCTGGTAGGCCAGTAAGCAGTGAGTTGCAGAAGTCGAGACGAGATGTCACGAATGCATGGACCAACTTCATCAATGCATGCAGCAAGTGAGTTTAGAGAATTTGAGGTGCTCGAAGGCTGGGAGGGATCAAAGCAAAGGTACATTCATGCTGAATTGCCGGCTGTCGTGCGAGATTTTAGCACATGGGCAAATTGGCTCCCCATCTCAAGTCCCTTCCAGGTTTGCACACGAGCTGCACTTACCTGATCAGAGCTGTCGTGGATTTTCATCTGCCTTCTTCATTATTGCCCCTGGACAAGTCCGCAGTATTTAGGGTTTCTACTCTGTGACTTCCAGAACATCATTGAATTGGACACCTCACGTACCTGGTACATCCATCCGAAGATGGGTGTAGTGAAGGGGTTTGATTCTTATGCAGTAAGAGACTTGCCTATTATTACCATGATTACATATGAAATGACACTGCTTGCCTTTGTCATTGCGAATAGAACCATCTTTACGTGGTACTGCACGGTTAAAGGTAGCCACAGCATCATGGGCATCGGCCGATGTCATACTCCCAGTGCTAAAAGAAGCCAAACTCTTGATTATACTCTTTTATTTTGGGACCGTAGTACTCCTCACGTATCTACGAAATAGTCATTCATAACAAGTCGTCTGTATTTCTCTTCCACAAGACGCAACAGAAAAATCGTGGCACAGTAGTTTGTCATGAACTTAAAACTATCGTTGTCTGATTCCATCGATGCCTAACGTTCCGGAAGTGCGATGCTGAAATTAGGAATTGCAAGAGGGAATTGCATATAAAGCTGCTTGCAGCGTGTCAGTGCACTTGCATCCTGATGGAGTTTTTTTTTTATTGGTGAATGAATGCCTGACTACTCTGTGCATGCTTGGATTTTTTATTGAGAAACGGGATTGTGCAGCTATCATTGGGTCGTATGGGTGTTCACTCGAATTGGACCCGCCCTTGTCTAGCAGAGCGTGATGACTGTGTGAACTTGTTGTGTTCACGTTCACAACAGCGTTCACAACAGGGTGTGCTCGGACAGCTTGGGGTTTATTGGCCTTGCCAATCGTCAACTAACATGCATGTAGCCTCGCGCACCTTCGGACGAATTCCTTTGTAGTTCCTTGGCTTGCTTGGCTTGCTCTGCTTGGCTGCTGTCTAATGGTTTCATCTGTCCCAGTGCTTGTCCTTGGGTGGTCAGATGGTGACTCACGTGCATGCTTACCTTGCAGACTTTCGTTCCGGTCTACCAAGTATTATATTGTAATTGATGTTTTTCCCACTTGAACTGGTAGTACCTGAGAAGTGCGACTGAGCCGTGTTTCAAGTGTGGTTATGCCTTGTGGCACTGGGCTGGCTTTGTGCATTTTTGGTTAGGAAAACAGCAGAATAAATACTGAAGTTACACTGGGTATACCGAGTTGTAAAAAAAAGACTTAATCTCTCCAACAAAGATTATGGATGCGGAGAGCCGGCTCGGTTTACCGGGTAGCACAAATTCTCTTAGAGCCATCATTCTGCATGCTGCAGTATATATGACCAGAAACCTAGAGTTAATTAGTTATGCATGTCATGAAATCGGTGTAATCTGTTTGTCGAAGGGAAGCTATGATTGAGTGCCGGACTGGAGCCAAGTAGAGGCAGGCTTCTTTGGAAGGGAGCCATTATAAGCACAATGTTCGAAGGAGCGATGCCGGTAAGGTGAACTGCTAATTACTAGACTCCTGTCTTGCTATGGGGCATAGTCTTGGTAGTCTGGCTCAAGAGAATGTAGATGCTGCTCACCAGGATTAGTTTGTCAAACACACACACAGTGTTTTTGCTCTGGGCACCGAGCTTGTAGTTGCAATGTTTCTGGAGAACTGAGTCGTCAAACCCCATACAGATCTGAATGTTGGCCTACTTCCTTATAGTGGGCAACAGTACAGCCGTCCTTGGCAGTTTGCTATGTTGGTAGTGACCGATGCAGTGGTGAGACCATTACTTTTTCTTGTTCCTCTGGCATCGTATTGTGTGCCTTCTTGGTTTTAACAATTTTTTTTCTCAAAAACTTCTCGACTATCAGACTTCATATGATTAACTCTCTTATATGATTAACTCTCTCCAGAGCAAATGTCTAGAGGCCGAAATGGCTAGTGCAATGGCTGGCCAAGGGCCCTCTCAGTTCCCTAGTGCTAACCAGGTTAGGGTAGCATGACCACTTTTTTTCTTTAGTAGGCTTGAAAAGCACAGCCTCATAAGTCCTTGTTATCGCCACCAAGTTGGCCTTGAAGAAGAAGAAGAATGCACCACTTATTATTACGGTAACTGCAGTGACTACCGGCCAGCAGTGGAAGCAAGCAAAGTTTCTTACACCGCCAGCTGACAGCTAGCTCCGCCGTACCTAGCTAGCTAAGTTTCTGCTGCCTCTACCCCTCGTGCCCTCAGGCTCAGCCTCTTGCAACATTTATTGGCTGCCCTTGCCTCTTGCTCCTAGATTGGAGGCTGTGTGTGCTGTTGCTGCCCTTCAGGTCCCTTCAGGCTGTGTAGCTAACGTCCACCAAAACGTGTACAGTGGTTCTCACTGCCATACTGATGCCCATCCTGATGCCGATCGTTCTCACTGCCATCCTGGTGCATTCTATTTTTCCAGCAGTTCATCGCTACTCTTTGTGCCGCAGCCCTTGCTTCTTGCTTCTGAGACGTGTGAGAGGCACTTGATTTGACGCTCACCAATTGCACACAGCCTGCACACACTTGCTTTGAGTATGCTTTATAAAAATCATCCAGCCTTGCCACAATCACTCAGTCGTGTGGCTTAGGGAGGTAGAGACGGCGATATTTCATATTTTATTATTATTTAGTAGTAGTATTATTTCATATTTATATATTTTATGCACCACGCTCAAACGATGTTCTGTGTCGTATTTGCTGGGCGTGCTGATGAGAGCATGACACTTAACTAGTGACCTAGCGCAACGCCTAATAGATGTGTGCAATCAGTCGCCTGCCCAGCATGCCCCGGATGTCTCTCAGCTCATGGGTATGATCTGGGTAGGATGCTTAAGCCTCGTGAGCTGCCAGGTCACTTGGTTTCGAGTCCTGCAGCAGGCAATCCTTTAATTGCTCAGTTCGGGTCAAGGCTCTTCTGCAACTGTATGAATCAGGCTGTCGAATCAGCCGACCTGTACTTTTACTCTGCTTTAACAGCTATGCAATAATGTAGCCTTGCCTTCCTTCCTTCCTGATGCAGACTCGTCTATGGCAGCTGACTGCTGCGTTCAGCTCAGTGCGGTGTGCCGGTTGTGTAACCACTGTGCATGACACGTCACTTTTTAGTAGTAGAGCATGAATGACACTTTCTCTTTGTACCATCAGAGTGTGCCGACCTTGGTGAGCCGTGACGGTACACTAGTTAAGGCGTTTGGTTTTCACGACCTCGGTCCCGAAGTCGTGGGTTTGAATCCTGCAGTGGGCGATCCTTGAGTGCCACTGCAGTGTGGTGGCGATAGCTGTAAAGGCTCTTCTGTTTCTACACAAGCGAGGCTGTTAAATCAGCTAGTATTTTATTTTTTTCTTGACGAGTGGTCGAACTAACCGACACGCCCTAACAGGCCGGTCTATGGACCTGGCCCCTTATCTTTCCCTTGTCCATGCTGGAAGCTGAACACAGTTCAATGCTGTCCACTGCCTGACATTATTACGTTGCAGAGGCGACGCCAGCACTGGCATGAGGATGCGTTCGCTAAAGCATATGGACAATTGCAAGATTTTGGTAAGAATATGCCAGAGCACTGTCGTGATACGCTTTTCTGCGTAGTCAATGCATGCATTGCCCAGTGTGCCTGGCGAACGTGCATGCTTTGATTTGAGCAACAGCATCATAATTCCTGAGCCTGTTTAGATTGTAGCGAGCCGACTTTATTCGGAGCCGAGGCATTTACGACAAATAAACTAGCTTTTTTATTTTTCTGAATGGCTATTTTCTGTAGGCCTCTTTGTAATCCCACTCCTCCCACGGCGCGGCATGAGCCATTCTCGACTCAGCTCACCCAGGAGCTGCTGTTTAGCTTAGTCTCCTGGTGATGCGATGCTAGTGTGATTGATTTATGACTGCCGTCATCTCAGCCGGCTTTGCCGACTTCCTGCTGCCTGTAAAAGCCTGGTTGCAGACTTTTTAAAATCTATTGTCAAAACTACAACTTGTTTGTTGATAAAGTTGTGGAAAATATCAATGTTAAAAAGTGGCGGCGGTCATCACCACTGGTCATTGCTAAAAGAAAATCCCCGTCTTACAAGTTGCTCGTGTAGTTTTGGCTCTCGAAGTATTTTTGGCATTCTTTTTCAGGTGCGTGTGGAATGTATGGCACCTTGCCAGCAGGTGCAGCCTCAGTTGATTAATTATTCCGTATTCGTCCTCCTTGGGGCCACAGATGCTGACGTTGGCTAAGCTGAACTCCCTAAATAAAAAAATTGAGTACAAAGGTAGTGCAGCACGTCATCTTCTGCTGTGCAGATGCTTTGACCTGGCGAGCCCTAGTGGTCGCCTCTAGTGCTTGCGAACTGCCTAGATCAGTGACTTCAGCCTAATGCGGCCTTTTGGAACTGCTACAAGTTGAGAGTTTGAGTAGTTAGCTCGTCTTTGATCTTTGCTGTGAGTAAAGTGACTGGAGTAAGTGCTCTTTCAGCTAGCTTACTAAGTGGACTGCATCCGGAGCTCAGCCATAATAAGCATTTAGTATAGTCTGTGTGGCTGCTAGCTATCGAAACCTGCCCGCACAGCCTTGGCTAGAATTTCTTCCATTTACCTGCCCGGACATTGCTCTTGGTCTGCTGCATAAGGAGTTGATGGAATGCATTTTACGTCCCTCGATTCGGTCAACACCTGAATCGGTTCGATCGGCACAGCTATGCCTGGAGGAGTTTTTGTGCGCCATCTTGGCTTGTGAGATCTTGGCCTGCTTGAAAGTGTAATATGCCAGTTGTTCCGCAATTATTTGTATCCAGTCGTTGAGAGGTTCGTGCAAGATTCTTGGAGGGACCTTCAGAGATAACGTTCAGAGCACCCTTCAGAGATAACGTTGATATTTTTTTCTTCTTGCCGGCCGGCTGGCCGGGGGGGGGGCGGCGGCCGTGCATGCTAATTAGCTCTAGAATCAAATGCCTGCAGCAGGAGGCAATTGCTTCGCTCAATATGGCAGGGATATACGACGAGTCGTGGTGGCACACTAGGTAAGGCGGTTACTTTTCACAATCTCGGTCCTGAGGTCGTGGGTTCGAGTTCTGCGGTGGGCGATCCTTTATTGCCGCTGCAAGCGGTGGTGATAGCCGTAAAGGCTCTTCTGTCGCTATGCAAAGAGAGGCTGTTTAAGCAGCTAGCCTTTTTTTGTACACTGACCGACCTCTCCTCAGTGCCTGACGTGAGCCTCAGAGAACAGCCTCTACATCCTCCGCTTCACAGTTGCCAGCATGATTGCTACAGGCACAGACATGTGCAGCTATCATGCGGGATCGTGGAATGCTGTGGCATTGTGGCCTTTTTACAGGAGAGGAGAAGGAGCTCGGACCAAGGGCGTGCGCCTCTCACCTGACCTGTTGCCAAGCTTCTGGAGAATCGAGCCACGAATCTCTCCTGGGAACGAAATCGTGAAAGGACGACTGTAGGAAAAATTCGTTTGCCCACCTAGTCACCACGGCCTTCTATGCATATCCAAAAATCAGCCACCACGGTCTGCTGTTTTTAAAAGTTGTATAAGAATAATACTAACAACATTAGCACATTTGTATGGCAACCCCGAAGAACTAAATCTGCTGGTTTGGCCCAGTGATTAAGGTGCTTGCCCCGACCAAGTTCTGGCCTAGGTCGTGGGCTTGAGCCCCGTGGTATAAGTGAAGTGCCTGAATAGAGATCGAGTTCTCTAAAGGTGGTATACAAATGATTTATATATTTTTTATTTTAAATCTCTCTAAGCACTTTACATGTGCTATATATGAAGCATGTTAACTGATTAGTGGCAATAACGTGCACAATTTCAGCGCACAAAGGAAAATTCGCACAGATGGACCAAAAGTCGTGAGGAGCAGGCAGGTTTTAGCTTTGTTTTAATTTTTGTCAAGTCAGGAGTTGATGTTGTATCAGTTGGTAGTCAGCTCCAGGCTGTGAGTATGGGAACTGAAGGTATTTACCCAAAAGATTTTCATATAGATTCGGGGCACAGCGAGGGATCCGAGACAGGGGAGCAGGAGGTATGTAACAATTCGGAATAAGTACTACAAGATATGTAGTAATTCGGAATAAGTACTACAAAATATATAGCCAAAATAAGCGAATGAAGAGATTTGAAAGTTAGTGACAGCGTGCAGAAGTCGATGTTCTGCTTGATGAGGAACCAGTGCAGGTCGGAGAGGTGGGCTTAATGTAGCTGACAGCAAATGTAAAGTGCCTAGAAAGAGATTGAGTTCTCTGAGAGTGCTTTATCAAGTGCATTATTATTATTATTATTGACATACCAGCCTAGCTGCAGAGTTTTGCACTATCTGCATGCATCATATTACACAGACAGAAGACCTGCAAGGAGAGAGAGCTGCAGAAGCCTAGACGGAATGTCCCACATTCATGGACTAATTTTACTCTGATACTGTTATGTAAGTACGCCTGGATTTTTGCAATGTTACATAGCAATAAGTCGGCAGACTTGACTGGGGAGCTGATGTGATCAAGTGAAAGGTCATTTTGAAAGAGGGACGCCCAAATTTCGTGCAGATGCTACAGGGGATATGCTGGCCACCCAATTTGAGGGTTAGTTAGGGTTTCCATTTTCTGAGTACCACTGGGCTTGCCCATAACTTAAATCGGTCTTATCATCATTTTATTTGAGGAAGTTAGTCCCTACCCAAGGGCCAATTTTAGCAATACAATCTGAAAGGTAGTTGAAGAGAGTTTGATGTGCTGGAAGGCAGGCTGCGATCAAAGCACAGGCACAGCTTGTGTAATCTCCATAAAAACGAAAGCCTAGATGGTGAATGGCAATCGGAAGTGATCGGCAAGAGGAAGGGTAAAACTTTGCAAAGAAGTGGTCCCAGCTTAACTCTGTGGGGTACCCCACAATTTAAAAGCTCACCGATGGCCAATATTATCGACTTTCTGTCTTAAAATTAGACCTAAACCATTGCAGTGCAATGCCAGTGATGGGACCTAGTGAAATAATGGGCACTCAAGAATGGCTTGATGATCTATGGCAGCGGTTCTCAACCGGTGGGTCGCGACCCCTTTGGGGGTCGAACGACCCTTTCACAGGGGTCGCCACAGACCATATTATTGGCCGGGTTGCATTTATTGGCCTGGTTAATTTTATGGCTGGGGGTCGCCACAATATGAGGAACAGTATTACAGGGTCTCGGCATTAGGAAGGTTGAGAACCCACTGATCTATGATATCAAACTGACACGGTCGTCTGATTTAGTAGAACTAGCCGAGGCTCGACCCAAAGGAACATGTTTGAGGAAGGTGTCATTGTACACTCGTAGGAGTGCTTACTCTATTCAGTAATCAGCTGCAAACCCTCACTAGATCATGCTTGCCATGTTTGATGTTATATTGTAAGGGTTAGCTGATCTATCATTGATAGGAATTGCAGGAGGGAGACTGGGTGAAAGACATTCAAGGTAATCTCGTCTGGGGTTTACTTCTTAAAGAGTGGCCCGAGTTAAGGCTGCAGGACCAAAAGCTGTGGCTTGGAACATATAGTAGACCTGGATTTGGGGGCTCGTAGTCTTCGTAGATTCGAAGATGATCTTTGAAATGGGGTCAGCAGAAGGCTTGAATTTAAGGTAGCTCTGGGAAATTATGGTAGAGTCCAGTGGCGATTTTACAGTGGGCACAGACTCTTCATATTGTCTATCGGGCATGTAAAGAAGCAACAAAACGATCAGTTAGATCACTAGCCATGACACTGACCTGTGATCGATTAAGGAGATACTTGATAATCGACATGAGCATTTCATTGTGTGTGCATCTTTTCTTGTAATAATAATAATAATAATAATGCACTTGATAAAGCACCCTCAGAGAACTCAATCTCTTTCTAGGTGCTTGTAGAGGCTGTACTTTGTCTTACCTAGGATGGACGGATATTACCCCAGTTCTCATGCACCAATCGATTGACAGTCAGTGCTGGTCTTTTGTTTGCTTTTCAATATTTATGCTTAGTTATCCTAGCTAACTTCAGTAAACCAAAGGGTCTGCGGGAAGGCATGAAAAATTGACTAATATCGTAGCATTCCAATAGCGAGTGAGATCGGATGGAGGCCTGGCCATTAAGCCTTGCGCCTGTCTTGGGCTACGGTGTGAATTGTTCACATACCATAATTTCTGGTTGTGTGGCTGCAACTGAGTTGCATCGTTGAATGCACGATCCCAAGCTGGTTTAACAGCTGATCAGCTATAGGCTGAATATACGTGTAGTCAGTATACCCCCATTCGTACAGTTGCTCACTTTGACTTCTGCAATTCCACTTTAATAGGCTCTTTGTTAGCATCTTCTCTATTTTGGTTGAGTATAGTTAGCCTATTGTGATTGCCCTTCTCACATCTGGCAGTCTACTTTATATGTCTTGGGGTCCAAGAAGCTGTCTTCAGTTTCCATTGAGCATACCTGCATTATATCCGTATGTCAGTCTAACTGGTGACGATGTTGGACTAGTTAGGGGCAGAGCCTACTAAAACGTGTTCCTTGCCGAGCCGAGTGCTCGCATGAGCTCGGTATTCGGAACTCGGGTATTCTTCGAAATAGTATTGGCGGTTGCTGTTTGCAAGCACTGGTGGCAGCATGCCACTTGGCAGGGTTCTCACTTGCATGTTGCTAGGCCACAGACGTCCTGATTGGTGGCACGCAGCCATCGCTGGGACTGGTTAGGTACGAAGGTGAGAAGCTTGTGCTAGCCTAGCTCGCACTAAGCTTAGCTCCAGCAGCAGCGTGCCACGCTGCTAGGAGGAGAACGGGCGTTTCCCACAGGTGCTCGTCTTGCAGGCAGGCACTCCAAGCAAGGATTGCTTGGAGTGCCTGCCACCACCAGCACTCGGGTGGGCTGCCGGTGCATGCGCATTTGTGTGTGTGTGGGGGGTGCGCTCTCTCTTTTGCTGCTGCTCACCCTTGTTGTATTGACTCACTCTGCAGCCCACCATCTCGCCGGCCACCACACCCCCCCCCCCCTGCACAGCAGGGTAGCAGCTCCCAAGAAAGCTTAGGCTGGTCAAACGAGGTTCATACCATGCAGCGCGAGGCGTGAGCCCTGGTGTGAGCGCTCTCGAGCCGCTCGGTGAGTCGGGTGTGAGCGAGCGCAGCGCGCTTTGATGCCTGCCTTTAATTTTGCTTTAATTTGTTAATTTATAATTTAATTTAATTTAAATTTAATTTTTAATTTTGATGCCTGCCTTTAATTTTGCCTGCCTTTAATTTTGCAGACGCAGTCTCGCGACACGCGTGGGTTTGCTGTGTCATTTCAAGATGGCACAACTCACTTGTACAGTGTCGGAGTTCCCGGAGAGACTCACATTGAACGGCAGGTAGGCGTATCGGTACGGGGGGGGGGAAGGAGGGAGGAGAGGAGGTCGAATGTACCGCACCTCAGGCGCCCTGTCGAATGTCTGTCTTACTCCTTGGGTGCAGCCCTGGCAGCAGGGACAGGGTACATTTGTGCCATCCTTGTGTAGATGGCAAGCAGACCCTACCCCACATTCCGCAACGCATGATTGCTTTTGTGTGCTGTGAGTCTTGCTGTGAGCCCTCGTTGCAGCTTCTGGCGTCCCCTGAAGATCTTTTTGACCGTCTGCTTAACGGCAGTGCTGCCATTCATGAACTGGCCCTTTCCCTTTTTTGCTAAGGCGTTCTGGTCACGCCTCCGTTTGATAATGTTGTCGAAGAGTCCTATCGCTTAAGGTGATCTACGCCGTGTAATTGGGCAGTAAGGATTCATGCATAGACCACCGGGACTTTACCACAGGTCGATCACCTCAGTACGGTTTCGTAGGGGCTTGGTAAAACTACATCCGGTAGGCAAGGTCAAGGGTATGCACACGATAAGTCATCAGTGAAGCTTCTCATTAGCTGGGAGTCTGTGCATTGCAAGGCACATGACAGGTGAGGTATATAGGATATTTTGCACAACGCCGGCAGTAGAAAAAATTGTACCGAGAGGCACTAGCTTCAAACGATAAAGATCGAGGTGGAAACGGTAGTGCTAAGTATCGAAGAAACATTTGATGGCTAGGCTGCAGTGATTCATCTGAAAACGTCCAGTTCCTTTCACCTCTTTAATCGATTGACTGCTTTTACATGATGATTGCTCTTGAGTGACTCCGTGGCTTTCACCAAGGTGAGCTTTTCGTATTCACAAGTATGCGATTAAAGCTTTCAGTTATTTTTAAAATTGTAGAAACGCTTTAGCAGAGGGGTGATCTTCCTTCCCATATTCTGTTGCAAATGTTATTTTTTATTTAGGTGCTGTATTTTTTCATACATGGTTTCTCTAGCAATTGGGTCTTTCCAATTGCTCATGATGAAGCATTGAGCAGGTTGTATTCGACCTGCTGGCTTCCTCGTGAAGAACTTTTTGATTTGCAACATAATTTATGAGAGGATTCGTTCCTCTCGAGAGGTCCTCAGGAGAGGGTCGGGAGTAGCAATTTTTTATTTAGGTCTAGTTTATATAATAAAATAAAATTAATTTGTATTGCACCCTAAGAAAACTTAAATCTCTATTCAGGTGCTTCACATATGCCACGGGGCTCGAGCCCACGACCTCGGTCATCAAATACGTTCACCTTGAACTTGGTCGGCAAGCACCTTTACCACTAGGCCAAACCAGCGCGTTTTCAGTGAGCCGTGCTGGAAAGGTTTGAGCCGTGCTGGAAAGGTTTTCAAGTGAAGTAAGTAGCGAGGGAGCAGCAACAGCTAATCTGTTTACACTGGTAATCTGTCCCACAGCTAGTGCATATAAATCTTTCGTGACTTCTGGAGAAAATGTTCATTAGCCTCGAAGGTTGAGTCTTAACTGATGAGCCATGGCCACAATTGCTCTCTGCCTCTGTTTCGCGATGCTCGTGCCACGGTATTAACCACGGGTCTTACTATTGCATGTAGTTGGGCCTGAGGGTAATGTGTTGCCCTGTTTGTCAATGATTGCCACCACCCACCCGTGGCAGGGACTGCTTACCCCACGACACCCAGTAGCCCATGACGGCAGCCCGTAGCAACAAGCTACCCTCGGTGACTTGATGGGCTACTAGAAAACCGGATAGGGAAGCACCCGACGGCTCCTGTGCAGCTGCTTCTCATTTGCGAGTCAACTGATGTTGGCGATCGCGAAATTGTCCTCGTGCCTTTCGGTTCCCAAGTGTTGCTCTTGCTTGGAAGGCGGCGGTCCTCGATTGCTAACTCGCTCGGTCAGACGTCGTTGCTGCCCAAGTTCAACAGAAATCAACTCAGCTCTGCTGTGAGGGATGCTTCTCTTCTTAATTCCGTAATACGACGTTCCTGGGATATGTTCAACATTGTTATTTGCTCTGGCCCACTTTTGACCTTTCGTTAACTAATGTGTCGACCCTGACAGTGGGTGAGATTAGCTGAGGCTGACTGCCGGGCTTTGGGCCTGATAGCATGGCATAGGAAGTGGAAGCTTCGGTAACAGCCTGCCACCGGCTGCCTGTCACTGGCTGCCGGCTGTGGCCATGCTGTGTGATTGGCTCGAGTCTTGTGCCGTGATTTCAATCCAGTCAAGGGATCATGTCTGCACCACCACCACTGCCAACACAACCCATCTAGGTGATCAGGCACCACCGGTATCACCATCCCCACCATCGCTAACCCCCACAATAACCCCTTCCTGATGACTGACATTTGCACCACCATCACTTTCCTTTCTGACGGTGCAATCGTGATACTTGTGTTGGCTGGGCTTCACTTTCTGCCTGCCCCCGCCGTGCATTTGGGGTGGGGTACAATAGAGAAGCTTGATCATTTTAAGATTGACATCACATGCTCAGGCTTTCACCATTGATGTAGTTTGCCGACCTGATGATGTGCCACGTATGCCATCTGTCATTGAGTTGTATGTATTCCAGCGATGGCTGAACGCACTCAAGAGTCATGTGGCATACATTGCATATTATACTAACAAAGGCTGGCACGATGATGACGATGACGTCGAAGACCTACTTCCCCTCGGTTCCATGCAGGATGCGTTGCAGGTATGGTCGGTCGTCTCTGTGAGCATCGGTAGCATGGGGCTGTCATTGTCCTGTTGTGTCTGCTAGCTCAGTGTATCCAGCTTTGCTTTCTGTCGCCGGCAAACACCTGTTTACTTTGTGATTCCTGTCATTCATCTATGTACTGTTTTTGAAGACGCGTATTCAGTCAGGCCTTCATTCTATTTTTATTTGCTCATTGGCTATAGTTCGGTCAGATGGTCCACCTTTGTAGCGGGACCTTTTAAATTTAAATAGTGACTTTCTCGCTCTGGTTTACCTCAAAATACGCATTATTAAAGTTCTCACGTCTGTCTTCCACTTGTATGCCATCTGGCTAAACACCATCATTGTCAGGGCTACAACACAACATACCGTACATGCATGAGCGCATACACAAGGGCACACACATCGCGTGCTGTAAATTACTGGAGAACACTGCAGCGATTTATAGTATAAAATGGCATCAATTTTTTAGTAAAAAAAAGAGGTTGAATTGGTTTAAAAGTGTTATGCTGGTCTTGTCAAAGTTTGTCACGGCTGTGGCATATGCTGAGGGAGTGGGGCGAGACATAAAAAGAGTAGGGGTGAGAGGAAAATAGAAAGATTGATACAACGATCAAGAATAGAGAGAGAGAGAGAGAGAGAGAGAGAGAGAGAGAGAGAGAGAGAGAGAGAGAGAGAATGAGAGAGGGATGAGTCAAATGGGTAAGGAAAGAAAGCAAGTGGTAGAGAGTGAGAAGAGCAAGTAGGGAGACTGGTAGAGATCTATGCAAGAAGTGGGAGAGAGAGAGAGAGAGAGGAGAGGAAGAGAGAGAGAGCTTGTAGAACACAGAAAGGAGATAGAAAGACAGATCAAGAAGGGCCTGGAGACATGGGAGAGACAGATAGGGAATTAAAAGAGTTAGCGAATGGTTGAACTGAGAGATAGGCAGGAAAATGCAGTTGGGCAAATATAAACAAAACAAACTTCAGAAACCTTTAGGAGATCCATGGACAAATATAGAGGCTGACTTAATGCAGCAAGAGAAGTGTAGTTTTAGTACTTCAGTGTGGACTCTCTCTCCCTGCTGATAGCGAGGGTTTATCTCGATTGGCGTACACATTTTCTATAGACGAATGCCAGTACTCTTACCAGCGATCGAACATATGGCTAAAAGACCATCCATCAAAAGAATGCATTAATGCATTATCTATACTTAGATGGTGAGTGGTGGTAGTTTAAATAACCTCCCCCTCCACCGACTTTGGTGCTGCATTATCCGAGCTTACCCTGATCATTGCCCCGAGGTTGACCGTGCTTGACTCACTCAGAGTGATTGATGCTTTGCTTTTGTCGAAGAGCGCTCATGCACATCAGATGGCACTGGAAAAAGAGGTGGCTCAGCTCACCGGCATAGCTGCCAGGATCGTGGGGACAGAGGCAGTGGCTGGCAGTGGCTCAGGCCCGGCGACAAGCAGCATTGGCGCTGCATCGGTGAAGCAAGGTGAGGCTGCACTCCTCGGCATCTGCTTGCACTGCACCACCCTCTCGACCCCCCCCCTGCCCGACTGCCGAAGCCCTGCTGCTTGCTATGTAACTCGGCTCGGGCTTGAGTAGTTCGCCTTTCGCTGACTGGGGCCTGGTTCATGCATAAGATGTCACGTGGATTGAACTGGTGTGAGGATCCCCTGGTGCGAGGATCGTTTGCCGGTTCAGTAGCCATGCAACGTCGGTCTCATTGATAGCCGCAGTAGACGAGGGGGCAAGTGGTGACGAGGGCGGGTCTGGAACATTGGAGGAGGGCAAGACCGGCATGGGATTTGACCACGTGTCCTTGGGTCGTTAGCCTTCCATTCATCGGCTGCATGCCATTGTTGCTCGAGCAAATGATTGCGAACTTGCTAATCAGATTCACGGGCTTTAGAAAGGCGGGCAATGACAAGTGTCCTCACGGAGTTAGGATGCAGCTGCTGCTGCATGCAGATTTTGAGATCAAATGCTAGCTGGCGGCCCTGTGGCCCAGCTCAGTCGACCCTGGACAAGTGCCAGTGATTGTGGGTACCTCTCGGGCATTTGGTGGGACCTTAACTCGCTCAGCTCGTGATAGTGTGAGCTCGAAAGGAGAGAGTACGCCCTCCATCGGGGCAAGCGGTCGTTTGGCAGCACCTGAGCATCGTTGCCTGCCCCTCGAAGTCAGTCGTGGCCGAGCAGGTGCTGCTTCCGCCACCCCGGGCCAGGCTGCAGACAGACGAACAGGCCAGGCGTGGCGAGACAGGACAGGCGGACGAAGGACAGGCCAGGTCAGTCTGCTTAGTGCTGCTTGACGATGTGACCGGCTGGTCCGTCCGGCTTGCAGACCCGTGCTCTGCTGACCAACTAGGGCCAGGGGGGCCGAGTGTTTTGCTCCCTTTGCAAAGCCTACCTGCCGCTGGCCCAGAGCCTCGATGGCTTCTTCTGCTGCTGCCTTTGCCACTGTTGCTATGATGTCTTGAAGTAGCTGCTTCGTGGCTGGTTCACGGACAGTTCGGCCCGTGGGAAGCTGTGGCTGCCGTTCGGTTGCCTCCCTCGATGGCCGATGGATGCCTGCACATCCCGAACTTGAATGATCGAAGCCAAATCCTCAAGTCTTCAGGGCAAAGGCTAGGCGAGGAAGCACTGATTTGCGTTGGTAGACGTGGAACTGCTTAGTGGGCAGAGTGACTGTTTTGTGCCTGTGCATCTAACTCATGGCCTGCACCAGCAAGGTGCTGATGTATGCACGTTTCTCTGTCTGTGAATCCACAAGCCACAAAGACGTAAGCATTCGGTAGCCAACAGACTTCATCTCGCGATGGTCCTGATCATCCGCACAACCATAATTAATATGGCTATCGTCTAAGTGCCGTGGTGCATGACCTCGTGATATAGCTGTACCTGCTTGGTCGTCAATTCGTCGATGAAGTGCATGATGCAAGATGCTGGTGCCAAACCAAGCGGTTATATATATGCCCCACTGCCCTTTGATCCTAGCGTGGCCTTGTGTGAAGACTGCCTGTGAGGACAATCCTCAGCTCGGCTAGTATCGCTGTTGTGATTAGAGCAGCAGCAGCACGGGAAGCTTCTGTAGGGCACCGGGCTCTCTCTTCTCTAGAGGGCATCTGCTCATCGATTTGTTCTATCTCTGGCACCTATCGGTGATCTCTGCCATTTATTTTTGCCTCTGCCATTTCGTCGTGGTGTCATCGAGGGTTGCCTGTCTGTGCCTGGATCACCCTTGTGTACACGTGTGTGTCGTATCTTGTTGTGCAGCAAACTTGGCACTAATGTTGAGAACAGTAGGCAATGCTGGCTTTAGAGCTAATCACTCCACAGAGTCAGCATTGCTTAGGGTGTACAACGACCTACTTAGGAATGCAGAACATAGGTAGAGTGTCTCTGCTTGTTTTGCTCGATCTGTCGGCAGCTTTTGATACTATCGATCACAAAGTCCTTCTAGAGCGCCTCTCATCTCACCTGGGCATCACTGGCACTGCTCTCCAATGGTTCAGGTCCTATCTCAGTGGGAGACTCCAGAGTATTGAAGTGAATGGACATAGATCATCCGAGGTACCTCTGAAATATGGGGTACCTCAGAGCTCCGTGCTAGGTCCGGTTCTTTTCACAGTTTATACTCTCCCTCTTGCTGATGTGATTGCCAAGCACAATCTAAGCTTTCACTTCTATGCGGATGACACTCAGTTGTACCTTTGCTTTGATCCCTCCCAGCCTTCGGGCACCTCAAATTCTCTCGACTCACTTGCTGCATGTACTGATGACATCCGCACATGGATGGCAGCAAATTTTCTAAAACTTAACGATGATAAAACTAACTTACTAGTTATGGGCAAACCCAGTGTGATTAAGAGATTGGAAAGGCTGACGCTCAAAATTGGCTCTGCCAGCATATCTCCTGTTGAATCAGCTCGAAATGTAGGTGTCATGTTTCAAAGCGACCTCTCGTTAGACGACCACATCAGCTCCACGGTCAAGTCTGCCTTCTTTCAGCTACATAACATTGCTAAAATTTGGGCTTGTTTAGATAAGGATACCACATCTAAGTTGGTCCGTGCATTTGTGACATCCTTTCTTGACTTCTGTTACTCACTGCTTGCTGGCCTACCAGCATATGCAATCAGGGGCTTACAGCTGGTGCAAAACTCCGGAGCTAGGCTTGTCTGTCGTGAGCGTCACAGTTGCCACATCACACCACTTCTTGCCGACCTGCACTGGCTACCAGTCAAGCAACGGATCGACTTCAAGGTTTTGTCACTCACTTTTAGGTCCCTTCATTCTTTGGCTCCAGCCTATCTCTCAGATCTACTCCCCCACAAGGCCAAGCATCGTATCACCCACTTTTCGGAATCCAACAGTTTACCAATACCTCGTACAAACCTTAAATCCTTTGGAGACCGTGCATTTAGTTGGTATGCTCCCAAAGCCTGGAACTCTCTCCCGACTTGCGTCAGAATATCCCCTGACTTGACCACATTTAAAAAGAACTTAAAAACACACCTTTTTAGGACCGCATTTAGTGGGTCCCTGTGATTCGTAATTCATGTCCTCATGCATGCTGACACTGTGCATGCTGCCACTAACCACATTTGCATGCTGACCCTGTGCATGTCACCCCTAACCATGTTATTCATTTTGTTTGTTTATCAAGCATGATTTTACTCACCATTCAATTGCATTTCCCTTCACAGCAACTGTAAAGCGCCTGGAAAGAGATTGAGTTCTCCTAGGGTGCTTTATCAAGTGCATTATTTTTATTATTATTATGCTGTGCTGCTGCACCGCAAACCGTGGTGCCTGTTGAGCCTACACCACGGATGCTCCTGCGATCGTATGGCATTGCTAGCTAGAACCGCGCAAGCATGGTGCAGACGCACGGCAGAGCCGGCCACCTGTCCTTTCCAAAAATTGGCACGGCACGAGGCACGGGCCTACCAGTGGAGGTTCGACTGCACCATTTGCAGTAGCATTTGTGCCTCATTCGCTTTAGCTGCATCGATTGCTGGAGAGGGGGGTTGCTCGCAGCCTTAATGATAACCATAATACGTCTACTTGCAGTTCTTGGCGTGCAGGAGGTGATAGCCAAGTGTACATGGATAGCTAAATGCTCAAGGGACATGTACCAGTCGTTAAGTCATTGCATGACTCTCATGTCACAGCAGGAAGAAGTAAGACTAGCATTTGTTTGCATTTGCCACAGTATGCTCTGCCTGCTGTGGCTTAGCGGGCCAACGTTTGCTTTGCTCTGATCGTGCTTTTTGTTTGTGGTAACCTTTGTTTGTTGGGACTGCTGCCTCGTTCCTAAACCATAATTCACATTTGCAGATCTCTGTGCTAATGCCTGGTAATGTTTGACAGGATGGTTGAATAAGCCAACAGAAGAATTAGTGGCTAGCCAAGCTTGTTGGTTGTTAGAATGGTCTATCAATATCTGGGTCCTTTTCTTTTAACAATTTGTTATCACCGATGCACTTGTCAAGCATACCATATGCTTTTATTTCTATGCAGATGACACTCAGATATATGAGTGCTGCGATCCTTCCCACCTGCATGCATCTCTGATTATCCCAACTCCTCACAGCTTATAATGCCTCATTCTCACATGAATAGCACCTCAATTTCTTAAATTGTATTACAACTAGACCGCCCTAATAGTAATAGGCGAACCTAGTGTTACTCGGGTACTGAAAAGCCTTACCGTCAAAACCAGCGGAGCCAGCCCCTTCCCTGCGGCCTTTGCAGGTGATTTGAGTTTCCTGTTCCAAAATGATTTTTCACTAGATCATCTCTTCAGCATTGTGATCAAATTTGCATACTTTCATATACATAGCATTGCATAAGTTTGACCGTGTTCACATAAGGGTACCATTGCTAAGGTATTCCATTCGTTCATGACAAACCATCAATAATAATAATAATAATAATAATATTGCACTTGATAAAGCGCCCTCAGAGAACTTAATCTCTTTCTAGGCGCTTTACATTTGCTGCAAAGTGATACGCAATAGAATAGTAAGTAAAATCATGCTTGAAAAACAAACAAAATGAATAACATGGTTAGGGGTTACATGCACTGGGTCAGCATGCAAATGTGGTTAGTGGCAGCATGAACAGTGTCAGCACGCATAAGCACATCGAGGACGAATCACAAGGACCCACTAAATGCTGTCCTAAATAGGTATGTTTTTAAGTTTCTTTTAAATGTGGTCAGGTCAGGGGATGTTCTGATGCAGGTCGGGAGGGAGTTCCAGGCTGTGGGAGCATACGAGCTAAATGCACGGTCTCCAAAGGATTTAAGGTTTGTACGAGGTATTTCTAGACTGTTGGATTCCGAAAAGCAAGTGGTACGATGCTTTGCCTGATGGGGTAGTATCTCTGAAAGATAGGCTGGAGCCATAGAATGAAGAGACCTAAAAGTGAGCGACAAAACCTTGAAGTCAATCCGTTGCTTGACTGGTAGCCAGTGCAGGTCGGCGAGAAGTGGAGTAATGTGGCAACTGCGACGCTCACGACAGACAAGCCTAGCTGCAGAGTTTTGCACCAGCTGCAATCGCCTGATCGCACATGCTGGTAGGCCAGTAAGCAGTGAGTTGCAGAAGTCGAGACGAGATGTCACGAATGCATGGACCAACTTGGACGTGGTATCCTTATCTAAACAAGCCCTAATTTTAGCAATGTTATGAAGCTGAAAATAGGCTGATTTGACTGTGGAGCTGATGTGGTCGTCTAACGAGAGGTCGCTTTGGAATATGACACCTAGATTTCGAGCTGATGCAACTGGAGATATGCTGGCAGAGCCAATTTTGAAAGTCAGCCTTTCCAATTTCTGAATAACACTAGGTTTGCCCATAACTAGTAAGTTAGTTTTATCATCGTTTAGTTTTAGAAAATTTGCTGCCATCCATGATCGGATGTCATCAATGCATGCAGCAAGTTAGTTGAGAGAATTTGAGGTGCTCGAAGGCTGGGAGGGATCAAAGCAAAGGTACAACTGAGTGTCATCCGCATAGAAGTGAAAGCCTAGATTGTGCTTGGCAATCACATCAGCGAGAGGGAGAGTATAAACGGTGAAAAGGACCGGACCTAGCACAGAGCCCTGAGGTACTCCATATTTCAGAGTTACTTCAGATGATCTTTGTCCATTCACGTCAACACTCTGGAGTCTCCCACTGAGATAGGACCTGAACCACTGCAGAGCAGTGCCAGTGATGCCCAGGCGAGATGAGAGGCGCTCTAGAAGTACTTTGTGATCGATGGTATCAAAAGCTGCCGAAAGATCGAGCAAAACAAGAAGAGACACTCTACCCATGTCTGCATTCCTAAGTAGGTCGTTGTATACCCGAAGCAATGCTGACTCTGTGGAGTGATTAGCTCTAAAGCCAGACTGGAACTTACTAGCAAGGTGTGAGGTTTCGATATACGAGTTCAGCTGGTCTGCCGCGACCCGTTCCAGTGTCTTTGATAGGAATGGTAGAAGGGAGACTGGGCGGTAGTTGCTTAAGTTCTCTTGGTCTAGTGTAGCTTTCTTGAGAAGTGGCCTGACTACAGCTTTTTTGAAAGGTGCTGGGACCTGACCTGAGGCTAATGACATATTAATGATGTTAGTTATGCATGGCAGCAGCAGATCAATGCAACGTAGGAGCAGGACAGTGGGAATAGGGTCCAGTGGACTTGTTGTCTTCTTTGATTGAGATACGAGCTTTAGGACTACATCACTGGTGACCTGTTTAAATGCAGACATTGAGGCGCAGCCAGGAACCGAGGAACAGCATTCTAGTGGGAAGGTTGTCATCGCAGGGATGGATTCCCTGATTTTGTCTATCTTCTGCACAAAGAATCGAGAGAAGCGATCGGCTAGATCATCACAAGGATCATCTGGTAAGGAGCTAACCTGGGAACGGTTGAGGAGATGGTTTATTGTCGACATCAGCATTTTTGGATTGTGCATCTGTGATTCAACAATGTTTCTATAGAAGCTAGACTTAGCCTTTGCTAGGATCGATTGGTACGACCTACAGTAGTCTTCATATGCCTGTCGATGGACAGCTAGTCCGGATCTTTTGTATGCCTTTTCAAGCTTTCGTTTAGTAGACTTGGCTAGTTTAATGTCTGTGGTAAACCATAGGCCGTCTGGGCGGGGGCGCACAGTGCGCTTTGTCAACGGTGCAAACTCGTCGAGCGTGTCAGCTAGTGTCGTGTTGTAGCAATCTACCAGTGATGACAGATCGGAGGGAGGACTGAGCAGCAAAGGTGAAGCAGATATGCTCGCACGGACAGCATCGATGTCAAGGGTCTTGAGGTTTCGCGATTCACAGGTTATTTTAGAGGAGAATGTGGGCACACACTGTAGATTGAATGAGATCTGCATGTGGTCAGATAAGCAGGATTTGGTGATAACTGGTGATGACAAAGTGCAGTTATATGAGAAAATTTGGTCGAGTGTGTGACCCTTGATGTGGGTAGGGCCATGCACATTAGCCACAAGAGATAATGAGTCTGTCAATGTACGAAATTCGGTGCTGAAAGCGTCAGATAAGTTATCAAAGTGAACGTTGAAATCACCCATAACGAGGAAGGATCGATTTCTTGCACACAGAATCGAAATGAGATCGGAGAAATCTGAGATAAAGGAGGATTTGGTACCTGGTGGGCGATAGACTACTGCCACTATCGGTAGCTTGTTTTCGGGTGAGACCCGGACAATTGATTCAAAAGACTGCTTCGAGGGTACCGTAAATGGCTTGAAGTTGAATTTCGAGCGCACGATCATAGCAACTCCACCTCCAGTTTTGATTGATCTAGGGGTGTGAAAGAACGTGAAACCAGATGGAGTAGCGTCTTTAATTGTCGGGCAGTTTATCGATTTCAGCCAAGTTTCAGTTAGGGCGAGCAGGTCGATACCATTTTCAGAAATAAGGTCGTTTATTACTAGAGGTTTATTGCACATTGAGCGAGGATTCCAAAGGCAAGCGTTAAGTCTGGCCGATTGGGTTACAACAGGCCTGATGACCACTAAGTTTGAGAGATTTACAGTGACGCATGCGGGGAGCGTGCTAAGCGGTTCGAGACAATGCTAGGAATACCAAACGAGCAGCGTCTAAGCTGGCGGTTCCGGCCACCGCGGCGGCTACGGGGTGCTTTCCTTTTGTTAATGCATAGTTCATGAATCTTAGCAACAACATTAATATCTAGGAATGCATTTGATATACGATGACGAAGCGATAGCAGCTGCTGACGACCATAACTAACAAGTATGTTACTAGCCGCCGGCGTAGCTAATGCAGCCGCCGGCATGGGAGACCCAGCAGCCCGAAGCGAAAAGCGTTTAGATGTCCATAGGCACGTAATTTCTTACGCGCTACGGTCAAAAAACAATCAGAATAACTTTAAACTGGTCTTAGCTGTATCGTTTCCGTATACGATGTTCGCAAGAACTTCGGTTTTCGGAAGAATTCTGCAACGAACAAGAACGCACGTTAGAGCGCTCTATGTCAGGAGGCGAGAATGTCAAGACATCATCTCTGACTCGATCCTTGCGGGTCTTTGTACCTGTGCAATAAGGCCCTTTAAGATAACGCAAAACTTGACAGCCAGGCTTATCTGTCATGAATGTAACTGCCACATTGCACTGCTTCTCTCTGACCAGCACCAGCTCCTCATCAATGAGCACTTAGACCTACAGGTCCTGACACTTGCATGCCATTTCATTCTTTTGTTCCAGCTTACCTATGCAAAATACTTGGTCCTCTGGCTAACCCTCTCACCACCTGCTCCTCTGAATTGGGCCATTATGCCTTCAGTTCCTTTGCACCTAAAGCCTGGAACTCACTATTGATTGATATCGCAATATCCCTTGGCTTGCATACATTTTAAATACTGCTTCAAATCATCCTATTCCTCATTGGCGGTGCTTCAGCCCTGTGAAGGATTCTTTTATTGGTCTTCAATTGGGCATGATTTTATCACTAATCGGGTGATAAAGTTTCTTTCCACTCTATTTGAAGTGTCTAGAAAGAGACTTGGTAATTCTCGTGAGATGCTTTGCAAAACAGGCTTGAGTCCAGCACAAGGTGCAGTGTGACTGCAGTCGGCTGTGTACAGCCAGATGGCAGGAACCGGCAGCTTGTTTTTAATTAGTATGGTTATTAGTATTTAATTAGTATAGTTGAAGCTCGAAACATAGGTCGATGCACGAATGCTTCGAAACCAGGCGCCAGCACACAGAGTTGCTGCAATGTGAAAGGGAATGGGCATGTGCTCAAGCAGCAAAATCCTTTGTGCTACCTAGGGTAAATGGCTTGCCACCCAAGTGAGCTTTGACAGGCTCGCATGTGTGTGTGTGTGTGTGTGTGTGTGTGTGTGTGTGTGTGTGTGTGTGCACGCGCGCGTGTTTGCAAATGCACGAGTGTGTGACAGCCCTCCTCAAAAGACACGCTGCTTGCCGACTCTGGCACGACTCCTTATGCCAAGCATCGGCTCTCGCCAGGGAGAGTTCGGTGACCGACCTGCAATAATAGTAATAATAATAATAGTACATTTGTATAGCACCCTCGGAGAACTGGGTCTCTTTACAGAGGCTGTAAAAAAAGCATGGCAAAATGATTAGTGGTAAAATACGCAATGTCATCAAGCCTAACACTGTTAGATGTGACATGCACCGGGTCAACACAGACATGGTTAGTAGCAGCAGGCACAGCGTCAGCACACACAAGCACAAGTGCACAAATGGCAATCACAAGGACCCGCTAAATGCTGTGATAAACAGGTACGCTTTAAGCTTCTTCTTAAATGTCTTCAAGTCATGGGATGTCGTGACGTCAGTCGGGAGTGAGTCCTAGCCTTTGGTAGTGTAGGAAGTAAAGGCACGGTCTCCAAAGGATTTGAGGTTCGTACGAGGAAACAGCAAAACGATTTGAGTCAGAACAGCAGGGTCGTACGATGCTTGGCCTGGTGGGGGATTAGTTCTGATATTGGGTCAAGGCCTTTCGGGCCGAGTGAAGCTCTGCTCCGCGGCAAGCCAGGTAGCAGCAGTTAGTTTAGTTAACGAGTTAGCTCGGTGCGTCTCGCTACCAACTGCGCGCTGGCAAGAGTGTGCATAGGTCGGTCATGTAGGAGCTGTGCCGCCATCCTACCAAATGTAAAGTGCCTAGAAAGGGATTGGGGGACGGTTCTCGGAGGGCTCTATAACGAATATATTGTTATTGTTATTATTATTATCCTGACCCCGTCCTTTTATGTGCCCTCTGCTATACCTCTGCCTTCGTCTCCTCTCCCATCTCCTTCCCCTTCTCTTGCCCGCCCACCAGTAGGGCTTGTTTTTTGCGCTTGTCTGTGCCTGCTCACGAATGAGAGCGTGTGCCATATGAGTTATCCGAAGCCGCGGTGGCAATTACCGTCGCCCTCTTACAAGCTGTGCCGTACACGTGCCGAAGCTGCGTCGTTGTGGTTCACTTCCGGTTGTTGCCCCCCCCCTACTGGGGTGGTGGAGGAAGAAGTCCTGTGCTGCTGGCGTTTGATTCGGTGTTTCTCGCACCCGCCTTGAATTTTCTCGCGAATTTTCTCGAAAATTCTCGCAGCCGCCTCGAATCACTCTGCGCAAAGGAAGCACGCTCCTCTGCCGCCGCCATTGTCGGCCGAGCAGCAGCCGGCTGTTGACGGCACGCTTGTCGGCGTTGCAGCTGCGGGCCTTGCAGCTGAAGCAGGAGGAGGAGAGATCTCGAGTGCTGACAGAGGCGCTGCACGCGCTGGCTTCCGAGCACCACTCGCTCGAGCAGCGCGTCGAGCGGAGGTCCAGCGGAGGTGGAGTGGCGCTGGGCAGCACTGGCGGTGCCAGTGTGGCAGCGGCATCGGTGCCGGTGCTAGGCTCGCCGACCGGCTCGGTCGACAGCTCCCCCGCCTCATCGCCCGCATCGCCGGATAACGAGTGCGACAACGACGACGAGTTTTACGAGTGCGACGAATGTAAGCTTGCTCGGCTTGCACTCAGCTTGTGTCCAACGACAAGAGCGAGGCTGCAGATTGCACAAGGCATGCGCCTTAGGGCGAGATGGGCCTTCCCCTCGGATCGACCGAAAAAGATGCATCTCCTGTGGCTTGTCCACTCGATGTGCATGCCAGCTAAGCCCAGCTATAATTTGCTGCGTCTGGCAAAGTTGTGGACTGGTCCCCTTGGCTCACTTCCTGCAATGCTCGTAAGCAGCTTTTTTGGCCGGCTGCCAGCAAACTCATCACGTGCCGTTGAAGTTCCTTTGTACAGAGTTGTCAACAGTGACCTTCAGCCGTCGGCAGTGCTGGCTGCCGTCAAGAAAGAGAATGCCTGACTCTGTAACTAGATATGTGGTTGAGGCTTGCGAAGCTGCTAGCCAAATGAGTCAGTTGCCAATAGGCTAGGACCCAGCTAGGAAACCCATCCAGCAGCCAGTGATTGATTCTTGGGTCTGGCTCCCGGCTGCAGTGAAATTGCAGCTAAGCAATCGCCCGATGATCCATGCCCACCACGAGTGTTGCTTGCTCGTCGTTCTTCTTCTGTTGGTATATCCTGTGACCCGGTCGGTGCTAAGCCCCTGCTCGTGGGCTAGCAAGGTAGCCCGTGGGAGGCCGGGCGAGCCGACCGGCAAGTGCAGTTCAATTGGCATAACCTGCCCTTGATGGGCCGGGTTGGCCCCAGACGTTGCCTAGCCAGCCGGTGGCAGGAAGGCCTGAGCGAGGCAGCTGAGAAGGGAGTCCGAACGCGTAAGCAGGGGGGAGAGCATCGTCGGGCCGATGTGCTGCCTCTGAGCGTTGGAAGAATACACGTCGGTTGAAGCCCGAGCTATGTAGGGCATGTGTGCCATCTCGTGTGTGCTGTTGCATTTCAACTTCAACTACACATCTTCTACTAGTGTGTCTTCATGCAAACATGTATGCTGCTCACTACTCTTGCGGGAACATCACTGCACGCATGCATGGATGTATGGATGCCCTTTGGCATAGATATGTGCCCTTGCTGTGGGCTATGTCCTACCCTGCATTCAGCGTGCTTGCTCTTGCCAGTGGTACACATGTTTATGCATTCCTAGAACTAGGGAGTTGGCTACACGAAAAATCTGCCGCTTTTGCATTTGCCAGTTGAGACCGCGCTTGCTGCTACTGATGCAGCAGACACATCGGCAAACGAAACGTCAGCCACAGAAGATGCGAGTCCCGTATTTACTGAAATCCCGCAGGAGGAGGATGATGCCCAGGATTTAAGAAAAGCACTCGGAAGGTGAGTTAGAAATTTGATACTAGAATCCAGGCTCTTCTACCTCGTGTCACATGATCGGTGCAAGACCGCAATGAAGACGACCGTAATCAAGATCGTAATGAATGAGTGGTAGAAGAGGAAGATGAAGAAGAAAGCGAAGAAGCAGCCAGTCGCACGCGCCCCTCCTCGCTCATTACTGGCCCACGTGTGACGTACCTACCGGCTGCTTTTTGGCCACCCGACACAATCCTCAGCCTTCCTCTGATTAGTTGTTCCTGTAAGGGTCAAGGTCATGTCCTTCCTTGGCTTCATCCTAGCTACACTGCTGCAATATGTGTTACGACTATTTGCTGTGTGAGAGCATGGCATAAATCGGTACAGACACGACACGACCCTGCCAAAGACCACACATGGACCAGTTGCTAAGGGCACATGTGGCATGCCACAGTAGTGCCTTGTGTAGAAGAAAATTAGCGCTGGAGCAACGCAACCGTGTGACCACGCAGATGCATTATTTCAAATGAAGATTTGTTATGAATGAGTTTCCCCGTAAAACCTCGACTATCTTTAGGCCGATGTGGGTGCTTGTAGGAGACCGTCCCGGTGACTGCTTAGGCTGTCACGGGCGATGGTGGCTAGGCTGCCATTGGCTTGGCACACCAGCGATCCTGGGATGAGGCACGGCTATCGGCCTTGAGTCTGAACTCGACCATAGAGGCAGTCAGCATCTTACATAGTGCAAGCCGACCGTCACTCACACTTGCTTACTTTGATCCAATAAGGATGACGGGTAAATAATAATAATGATAATAATAATCCAATAAGGATGAAGGGTAAAGTTGGCTGGCCATGGGACTTGAACCCAAGCTTTCAGTGCCGAAGGTAAAAAATGTAACAGCTGTGCCCTGTGCCCAGCTGTCGCATTTGCTTCAGTTCAAGGGTTTTTCATAGTAAGCAACAAATATGGCCGTCGAATCTTCAATCATGCAAAGTCACTGAGACCCGACTTCGATCAAGAAGCAGTTACTGTCTGTCACACCTGCTCCTCGCAGCTACCAACGAACTGTGGAACTATCGCGATTAGGCACAAGTATGAGCTTTTCCATACATGACAATGATCACCTGCACTGATGTACAGACACTATATATTACAAACTACAAATCTTCTGATCTCTTCATTGTGTTACCATGCACCCTTTTACTTGCTCTCTTGCGGGCTGTCCGTTTCGGAGTTGCAAACTTCACTGCATAAGCTCTAAGCAGCTAACTCTAAGCAGCCAGACTACACCTCAAACCATCCCCAGAGACGAATGGCATAGGCCAAAACCAATCGCTTGATATGCATAGCCTCAGAGAACTTGCGCAGACTCTCGATCATCGACGGCTTAGCTGCCACAGCCTAGGCTTCTGTTGCTTTTCTACCCCACTCACCTCGTCGTCGGTGCAAGGAGGAAGAGATCGACTGCAATAATAATATTGATACTTAGTTTTATAGGGTGCCCTATAAGAACTTAATCTTTATCCAGATATTGTGTGTGTGTGTGTGTGTGTGTGTGTGTGTGTGTGTGTGTGTGTGTGTGTGTGTGTGTGTGTCATCTCTAAGTAGGCGCTTCACATGTGCCCCGGAGCTCGAGCCCACGACCTCGGGAATCAAATGTATTCTCCTTGACCTTGGTCGGGGTAAGCACCTTAGCTGCTGTGCCAAACCAGCGCAGCAGGCTCTCTATAACTTGTCTGTGTTCTCAGATGATCCTCCAATAAGACAACTACAAATCTTGTTTGAACAAATATTGTCGTGTAATGTAATGCTGATCGTGTCTTTTGAAAACTCCACCATGCACCATGCAAGTGCACTGTACCTTGATATGAATACAGGGCAGTATGACAAAGGTAGAAAGAAGCTTGGCCAGTAACGAGACTAGGGGCATGGGTACAATGACCTCCTGCCTTGCAAGTACCACCTGGGCACCAGCAGTCGGCAGTGAGGTGTCTTGTTAGCAGTGCAACGATTTGGCGCCAGTGTAGTGGCTTGCTCAGCACAAGGTGTCGACAGTATGGTAGGCAGATTGCATGCGTTGCCGACGACAGTCCGATTTCAGGATGCAGGTCTTTTGCAACTATCAGCACGTTGCTGCTGTCCCCTCCCTCTCCCCGCTCCCTGCCAATCAGGGTGAGACATGGAGCCGAGCTGATTCGCACCGTGAGCAGCGGCGATCGTCGCGCTCGATCGCTGCTACTGCTCGCCTCGCGATCCGCTGATCGATCGTCGAGCTCGCTGCAGGGTTTCTTCCTGGCACTAGTGCCTGTGCCTCCCAGCAGCTCACGTGGCACGGCAGCTGCGGCTCGGTGTACTGCCGCCTTGTGCTCGTGTTCGTCAATGTCTGCATGAGAGCCTTTGAACGAGCACGCCAACAGTGATGTAGGAATGAGCTTTTGCTTTGGCTGCCGCTTCCTTGTTCACTTCTCGTTTTTCGTTCGTTAGGACCCGTCTGCCAGCACCCATGCTGTCACGTGGTCAGTTCAGCGTGTGGAGCATCCTCAAGCAGTGCATTGGCAAGGTTTGCAGCTGTTGCGTACAGCCTCACCGCTATTGCATACTACGGGCACTGCGCTTGTGTGCCTGGAATGTTGCCATCGCAATGGCTTTGCACTGAAGCACTCTTCTTGCGCCGTTCTCTGTTGTGACGTCACGGTTTGGTGCCGCAGTGTGAAGCGCAGCGATTGCCGCCGGCTCATTTTCAGGAGCTCTCGAAAATAACGATGCCGGTCGTTTTCAATGAGCCGCTCAGCTTTCTGCAGCGGCTCACCGAAAATCTAGAATATTCTTACCTACTGGATAAGGCCGATGCCTGTCAGGACCCGGTTGGCCGAATGCAGGTAATCGCCTTTTGCACTGGCTCTGGGGGCTAGCAAGCCTTGCTTATCGACCCCTTTTTGTTTGTTTTTAGCCTCCTATATTTTCCGACTGCCTACTTGAATAGCTAAGCATTAGGCTACCACCTTGCTTCGCCTCGTGACCTTTGAAGCTCTCAGCCTCCCACAGAGTCACCGACTGCCGGGTTCGGTTTCCTATGCGTGCTGTGCCCGGCCTTTAGCAATGACCTTGGCAAACGACTGGCTCGCTGTGACCTCCAGTGGAGCTCTCTCCGACAGTGTTATTACTGCACACGTGGCTTGAAATGTTTGCTGGCACGCTCGTGCGTTATTACTATTACCTACAAACCTGAGCACGGCAAGCATCCGAGCAGCTGCAGCAGCAGCTCGGTAGCCCGCTGCTGCAGCTGCTCTGCACCGAGCCGCTCTGTTGGCAGAGCGCGCGTCCTGCTCCAGCGGCTCACTCTCTCTCTCTCTCTCTCCGGCGTCTGTCGACGTTGCAGTATGTCGCTGCGTTTGCTGTGTCGTCATGTTCGTCAAACTGGAACCGGCTCGGCAAGCCGTTCAACCCTTTGCTCGGTGAAACCTACGAGCTGGATCTGTGAGCATCGGCGCCGCTTCGTGTTTTTTGTATCTCTCTGCATCCGGCACTTACGCTTAGGCTTGTAGCAATGATGGGCTTGTTGCTAGGGCTCGCTCTGCCATGCTCGCTGTGTGCTTTGAGCAGAGATGCCACGACCTGTCTGCTGCTCGTCGTGCACGTCTTGCACGACCTGCCTGCTGCTCGTCGTGCACCGGACTCTCAAAACCGTGAGGTCACGTGCCCCCTCAGACCCCCTACCAGCGACCATGCGACCATGTTTGTTTCTGGCTAGTAAGCATTATTTCCTAATTGCTCGCGCCTGAAAAGGCATAGCAAATAGCAGTCATTCCTCACAAACGTTGCTTTTGTGACCAGGACAGAGATGCATTTGCAATTTACTCATTGTCAATGAGAAAGCAGACGAATCTTTTGGTTTGCATTTAGTCAGAAGAAGACAGCAAATTAATCAACATTATTATGTACTCTATTTTAAGTTAGAAGTTAGTAGTTTTTCTAGTCACATGATTATACCGTACGTCACTTTCACAAATCAGCACTCAAATTTAATCTGCCATCATGTTCTTGTCATAGTGTTCTTGCTAGGGGTGTTAGAAGTCCAAATTGGAATCGCTGTTGGAAACGCTAGCCTTGTGCCTCCTAGTAGGTCTGTGTGTTCTTCTTGAATTTATCAGTATGAGCATAAACTTTGATGGAGCAGATCATTGAGACCAGCTCATCATCACACTCTCAACCAGCTCTACATAGTTTTCCTCGTGGCGATTGTCGAAGAATCGCCAAACCACTGCAAAACAGCTGTTCCAGCCGCTCTCTCCACTATGGAGCTGGTTAGGGCGTTCAGTGCGCTCAGCTATCTTCCCTGTGGTCTCGCAAAGACACTGGCTTCGAACTTTGCCTCGGACATGGATGAAGTTTCAAAGATACTCGAATTTTGCCGATTCCTTATTTAAAGTTGAGACAAATTGTTTCGTAAAACCCCATTGTATGTGCAGTGGTGGCATCAGCATTTTTTGGGGTCTACCGGTGGCTCCCCCCACTTGACATTGTTGCACCCCGACGAGAACTCGGTCTGCTGCGACTAGTCCTGCCTTCGGTAGCACCAGAGCCTTTAGTTGCCATTCGAGCATGTACCCATGGGCAGCAATTGCTAAAGCCAGCCGGTGTGCCCACCCATCGCCCAGAAGTTCGGTCGCCGGACCACCCATACCCAGATCGCCTTGTTCTTGCCAGAGACGCTGTCTAGTATCACATGCCGGGGAATCTCTAAGCCATCAGCCGCCGGCTTCTTCAGCTCGCGCTCGACCGTTGGTGTCGACGTTCCTTGTGATTCGGAGCTATTTGACAATTTTGATTTGAACTTTAAAAGCTCGTCATCTCGATCCCAATCTAACGTCTGAATCTGGCGGACCCGGCCGAAACTCGGTCATAAACTCCGCAAAAAACTCCACCTTTGATTCTGGCAAGAACTGTGGGCAGGCTCGGGCGTTTGAACTCCTAAAGGCACCCTTAAGTGGAATTTTTATAAGGCTGGTCAATACCCACCCACGCCCACTCGTAAGATCACAGACGCCACCACGCCCACACGCCCACCCGTAAGATCACAGGCACCACCACGCCCTCACAGTATACCTATGGGTGGGCATGGGAATGGGTATGGATACCCAGTTGTGGATTCTTTGTAGCACCCGTGGCTGTCCCAGAGGCAACGATAGAAGGGGACTCGATAAAACAGCCTTGTAGATATGTCAAGAATTGCTGCCATTTTGACGTCTCCGATTACATCCAGCCCTAACTCACACCTCGATACATCTAGTAAGGTCTTGATGCTCTTGTAAATAAATCCTCTTTGAGTTGCACTAATTTAAGCTAAGGGAAGAGACAGGTACTGAAGAGATGCCTTAACAGGAGTTTGCTTTTGTCTGCTAAATTTTGACAGTCGTAGCAAGACGGATCTTCTCAATGCTTGCAGTCTCCTGACGCCATCTGAGGATAATGTAGATATTTATCAATTTTAGGCAGCTGGCACTAAGCTAAACTGTTAGGCTTAAGACTCCTGTTTTATACTACTATTTATATTACTAGAAAGTATTAATTAATGAGAAAGTTAGCATTAATTGTGGTATATTTATGAGTAGAAAAACTAATCAATACATTGCCTCAGCAACTAGGATTGGCAATCAACAATATAGGTAAACACATAAAATACTTAGTCGTTTTACATTTTTAATGATGATGAATGAGTTTTATTACAATATGGTGTACTGATACGATTACTTACAAAATACATTTTATTCACAAAAATATTAATTTTCCTTACTTAGCACTAGACTTTTGGCCATAGCTGCAGTGCTGGCCCGAAAAATCCATGCACCCTAGGGTTCAAGATTTAACCTAGGATATTTCACTGTTTCATGAACTGCATGCCAAAAACGTTTCACTAGAGCATAGGATTTACACAAGATAGCAATATTTGTAATAAGTCATGTATGCAACCTTATTGGATTGTTTACCGGGTTCAAAATGTATGAACTCGACCTTGTTTTCGAAGTATTGTGGGCAATTTCTGACTAGCGACAGGGTCACCATTCTCGACGGATATTATTTTCTAGTACCCTCGGAGCACTGCAAAGTAAGATTTACTACATTAATCAAGAACTTGCTCTATAAAAAATGTATCTTAACAACCGTGTTGGGAATTTTTTCAGCAACCATCAAGAGTTTGAGGCCTGCAAATTTGAGCATGCACAGCCATGGGCTTAACCTGATTTGAAGAAATGCAAGAAATTGGTGATGAAGTGGAAAGGATAAACCATCCAACAGCGTTTTCTGATAAATTAGGAACTAAACTACCTTTGCATAATTTCTGTGACCACTTTTTACTGAATGCTGCTCACAATAGTTTTCGCATCTCTGTTGTTTGCCTAGGCTTCTACAGCAGTTTTATACTGCTCTACAGCCGTTATTGTAATCAGGAAACGTAGTTTGCTGATTTCTCGCTCTAACTGCACTGCCGATTTCTTTCATATTCACCAAATCCGGTCTGACCTCTCTCTCTGTACATGCACAAACCAAGAAGTCTCTAACCTTTAACATTCCCAAACTAGTGCCCGACATAGCCGTTGAGATCAATTTTTTAGAGGAGGTATGTATATGGCACATCCAAAACTGTTTACGTCGCCTTGTTCTAATTGTGCTGCCAAAGACCATCCTTCGAAAACCGTAACTGTTTCCCGCACTTTTGCATGTTTTTGCACTAAGTAGGGCCGACTACTACTGCGGCACGACAGTGTGGTACATTTATTGCTTCATACACATTAATCTTACCATGTGGTAGTATTTTTTGCCGGGATTTGGTAAAACTCGGCAAAGTTTCAGATTTGTGTAAATTCTCAGGGTGCATGGATTTTTGGGGCCTGCACTGGATATTTGCATGTTCTGGAAAATAACTATTTTTAATAATGAGTATTTTGTATAGTGCTCCAATAGAGCCAAATCTTTATTCAAGCACTTTACAACTCACTACAAGAGAAGCAGCAACCAAGATTGAATGGCAAGCACAATGTATTTGCATGCTTAGACATGCATGCAAAAGCACCCCAAGAAGACACTTGAGGCTTTCTGATTAGTAGGACCTCTGGTCCGGTTGCTAATCCAAATGCAAGCTGTAAATTAACCAACCTATGACAACGAGCAAGCCATCTCCAATGGGCACATCAACACACTCACTTTACAGCTGATTACCGGAGCCTGGTTATGTGTGTGTGTGTGTGTGTGTGTGTGTGTGTGTGTGTGTGTGTGTGTTTGTGTGTGTGTCGCCACGAAGTAAATTCACGAGACAACGATAATAAGGATAATTATAATGCACTTGATAAAGCGCCCTCAGAGAACTCAAGCTATTTCTAGGCGATTTACATTTGCTGCAAAGGGAAACTCGATTGAATGGTGAGTAATATCATGCTTGATAAACAACATGAATAACATGGTTAGGGGTGGCATGCACAGGGTCTGTATGCAAGAGTGGTTAGTGGCAGCATGCACAGTGTCAGCACACATAAGCACATGAAGGACGAATCACGTGAACCCACTAAATGCTGTCATAAATAGATGCGTTTTAACTTCTTTTTAAATGTGGTCAAGTCAGAGGATGTTGTGATGCAAGTCGGGAGTGAGTTCCAGGCTTTGGGGCAACCGGGAAACTCTCGTCGGCTGTAGAAAAAGGGAAGCATACCATTCACCTGGACTACTTACAATCTAAGCTCTCAAGTATGGTGGTGGTTGCAGTGTGCTTGTTTGGTCGTGATTTTTGGCATGTCTGAACTCTTCATGCATCAACGAGATTATGGTTAGGAATATATTCATAGGTGGTCCAAAATGTTGGGTTGTTCTGTGCCAGAACTCACTTGGGGAAGACTGCATTTTGGCAAATGGATAATGACCGCAAGCATACTACAATGGCAAGCAATTCTTGGCTACCGCAAGTGTCTGAGTCCTTAGTTGGCCGAGCCAGTCTCCCACTCTCAACGCTGTTAAGCATCTGTGGGACTGGATGGAGTGCTCACCTACATGTGAGAACTGTCTCGTCGTCCACTGAGCAGCATTTTTGTCGTATCAAGCAGCTTTGGGACTGTGTAAGCCCGGATGCTTGCCAAAAGCTGACTGCATCAGTGCGTCGGCAAATACAGGAAGTCATAAAAAGTAGGGGCGGTCCGACCCCCCATTGAAGTAAATATCCATGTTTGCACGTTTGACCTAGGTTCTCGTAATAGGAAATATTGAAACACCTCATGTTCATGTTTCAATGCTGCTTGACAACGATTAAGTCAGACTGCTGATGGAATAGCCTCTTGGTGGATTTCTCGGTCGGCCCTGGCAGACACTTTTACCTTTGAGTGTATAACATGAATGTGCATGCAGAATACCTTTGACATCCAACCAACTATTTGTGTCAAGCCAATTTGACACATTTGAAAGAAATTGCTTCTCCTGCTGGCTTAACAATAATAATAATAATAATAATAATAATTCACTTGATAAAGCGCCCTCAGAGAACTCAATCTCTCTCTAGGCGCTTTACATTTGCTGTAAAGTGAAATGCAATTGAATGGTAAGTAAAATCATGCTTGAAAAACAAACGAGATGAATAATATGGTTAGGGGTGACATGCACAGGGTCAGCATGCAAATGTGGTTAGTGGCAGCATGCACAGTGTCAGCACGCATAAACACATCAAAGACGAATCACAGGGACCCACTAAATGCTGTCCTAAATAGGTGTTTTTAAGTTCCTTTTAGATGTGGTCAGGTCAGGGGATGTTTTGACGCAGGTCGGGAGGGAGTTCCAGGCTTTGGGAGCATATGAACTAAATGCACGGTCTCCAAAGGATTTAAAGTTTGTACGAGGTATTTCTAGACTGTTGGATTCCGAAAAGCGAGTGGTACGATGCTTTGCCTGATGGGGTAGTATCTCTGAAAGATAGGCTGGAGCCATAGAATGAAGGGACCTAAAAGTGAGCGACAAAACCTTGAAGTCAATCCGTTGCTTGACTGGTAGCCAGTGCAGGTCGGCGAGAAGTGGAGTAATGTGGCAACTGCGACGCTCACGACAGACAAGCCTAGCTGCAGAGTTTTGCACAAACTGCAATCGCCTGATCGCACATACTGGTAGGCCAGTAAGCAGTGAGTTGCAGAAGTCGAGACGGGATGTCACGAATGCATGAACTAACTTGGACGTGGTATCTTTATCTAAACAAGCCCGAATTTTTAGCAATGTTATGAAGCTGAAAATAGGCGGATTTGACTGTGGAGCTGATATGATCGTCTAACGAGAGGTCGCTTTGGAATATGACACCTAGATTCCGAGCTGATTCGACAGGAGATATGCTGGCAGAGCCAATTTTGAGAGTCAGCCTTTCCAATCTCTGGATCACACTGGGTTTGCCCATAACTAGTAAGTTAGTTTTATCATCGTTAAGTTTTAGAAAATTTGCTGCCATCCATGTGCGGATGTCATCAATGCATGCAGCTAGTGAGTTGAGAGAATTTGAGGTGGTCGAAGGCTGGGAGGGATCAAAGCAAAGGTACAACTGAGTGTCATCCGCATAGAAGTGAAAGCCTAGATTGTGCTTGGCAATCACATCAGCAAGAGGCAGAGTATAAACCGTGAAAAGAACCGGACCTAGCACTGAGCCCTGAGGTACTCCATATTTCAGAGGTACTTCAGATGATCTTTGTCCATTCACGTCAATACTCTGGAGTCTCCCACTGAGATAGGACCTGAACCACTGCAGAGCAGTGCCAGTGATGCCCAGGCGAGATGAGAGGCGCTCTAGAAGAACTTTGTGATCGATGGTATCAAAAGCTGTTGAAAGATCAAGCAAAACAAGCAGAGACACTCTACCCACCTCTGCATTCCTAAGTAGGTCGTTGTTCGGCTTACCGAAGCCACCGTTAGAGGGGAAATTAGTTGTGTGGCTTCCAAGATCATGTGTGCCACCCAAGATCAAGTTTTAGTCCCTTCATAGAAGTTGCTCATATGCAAGCATCCCTGAGAAGTGGTGCTTCTTAGCTGCTCTACTTAATCGTTCCGAAAGGAGGTGGGCAGATATGCTTTTTTGCTTCATCCGCTTGTGGCGCCACCATTGTGGTTGCCTCAACAGCCTGCTTACGGCCCAGCTCAGGGTCTAGCTTAGGGGTCGGCGGCTTACCCAACCAGCTGGCTAGCTCTCTTATTTTGTCCTTCGTCCTGCCCGTGGTCCAGAGAGGCACACTTTGACTACTCGGGAACACCTGAAAATGCTGGAAGCTGTGGCTGCTACTGCTGCGTAAGTAATTTTTTCCGCAGCAGCCACAGTGACACCCGAAAGCTGTTTAGGCTAGCTGCAGCGTGCTAGCACTTTTGTGGGTGCAACTGCTTATGTCCAGACGATGTATGCACTGTGCGAAATATTTCAAAGGCAAAGAATAATGAGTGCGTGTGATGTGAGGTCGGTGTGCACTGCCAATCGAAGAGCAATTTTCGCACGATTCTATCAACTGTCAAGAGTATTTCTTACTAACAACGGTCAGCATGAGCGGTTGGACGAGGCATTTAGAAGTGCGGCCTCTGTGTGCTTGCTGTGGCTCCTGCTGTGTGGCTTCTGCTGCTGCATGCTACGATGGCTACTGCTCGATGGCCGATGCTGCTGCCGCCGCTGCTGCAGTGGCCTGGGGGGGGAGAGGCAATGTCTGTGATGCTCATACTTGCACGTCCGGCCGGCACGATCCCTTTCTGCAGGAAGGAGCAAGGTTTTCGAGTGGTCTGTGAGCAGGTGAGCCACCATCCACCGGTGAGCGCCTTCCACGCAATGTCGCCGGCCTATAACTTGTATGGATCAGTGTGCCCTAAATTGAAGTTTTGGGGGAAATCCGTCGAGATATCACCTAAAGGCACTATTACAGTGGAGCTTCTAAGGTGAGTAGTGTCCTCGTACCACCCACTTCGTGAGCAGACGTGACGTAGGATGTGCTGGCCCAAACTGCCTTGTGCTTTGCTTAAGCTTTAATATGCTTCGTTTTTACACGTGCCTGAGGGCTTACTCTGGACGTACACTACTGGATCTACATCTGCGTTGTACAACTGTTCGTATGCATGTAAATGAAGCAGTGCGTGCAAGACGTATAGCGCCCTAGTTTGGCCCAGGGGCAAGGTGCTTGCCTTTAGCCACCAAGGGGTCGTGGGCTCGAACCGTATGGCATACATAAAGTGCCTGGATAAGGATTGAGCTCTGAGAGTGCAATAGAGATTAATGATATTATTCTTTTAATCCACGTGCATAATCATCGCATGTACACAAGTACAGAGGGAATGGACCGATGTGGAGATCAAGATTCAAAAAGGCAGAGAGATCACTTGAACGAACAAACAGCCGCAGGTACTCACACGGGCACAGACGAACGTATACGGATACGCCTAGAAGCAGACTGTTACAGAGAGGGGCAAATGAACTCTTGATCAGCCAACGCGTGGTGTATCAGTCGTTCAGACGTTGCCATATCCTGAAAGCACCCGAAGCTATGAAAGCAGCTTTCGGTGCAGCCTTTCTTAGAATCAGTGGCCACATGCAGACCGAGTGCTAATGTCAGTCATGTCCGATCTGCTGATTTCCTTGAATTCCAGGCATACTTGCTAAGAAATCGGCGATTCTTGAACCAGCAACGCAGCCTTGCCTGCCGCACTGTGCTTGGCAAGCCCCCCCCCCCCCCGCACGGCTGGTCGAAGATTTGAAGTGTTGATATTGCCGTGGTGCTCGATAAACTATGTCATGTTTGTTATGAAGCCGATCGTGTGCACTCACTACAGTAACCAGAATTTGGGGTAGTCTTACACATGCTAGTTGTACTCTCCGTTTTTTGCAGGCACAATGAAGCCTATACGTGGGAGAATGTGAACTGTTCGGTCCACAACATCATTGTGGGCAAACTGTGGGTGGAGCACGTGAGTGCACAGACCGAGCCTTTTGGTTCGACATTCTATGTTTGCTTTACTTACGGCATTATTGCCTTAGTTTTGGCATTAGGGCAATCGTGGCTGAAGCCTGATGTCCCATACAGAGTGCCTTTTTGCTGGCCGACATGCTTGATTTTGCAGAAGTTACACCCTGCCCAGTTTGGCTAACTAACATAAACTGATGGTTATGCCGGTATTTAATAATAATAAGAATAATGCACTTGATAAAGCGCCCTCAGAGAACTCAAGCTCTTTCTAGGCGATTTACATTTGCTGCAAAGGAAACACGATCGAATGGTGACTGGTATCATGCTTGATAAACAACATGAATAACATGGTTAGGGGTGGCATGCACAGGGTCTGTATGCAAGAGTGGTTAGTGGCAGCATGCACAGTGTCAGCACACATAAGCACATGAAGGACGAATCACGTGAACCCACTAAATGCTGTCATAAATAGATGCGTTTTAACTTCTTTTTAAATGTGGTCAAGTCAGGGGATGTCGTGACACAAGTCGGAGTGAGTTCCAGGCTTTGAAAGCTAAGGAACTAAATGCACGGTCTCCAAAGGATTTGAGGTTTGTACAAGGTGTAGGTAAACAGTTAGATTCCGAAAAGCAGGTGGTACTATGCTTGGCCTGGTGGGGGGGTAGATCTAATAGGTAGGAAGGTTATGCTGAGCGTATGGGTGGTAGTTGTGTCTCCAGTTGAACTTATGCATTTGTGAACTTAGGCAGTTCAATGGTCTTTATGTACAAATAATCAAATGTTTTGAAGCATGTTTATATAATTATTGTGGTCCATAATGGCTTGAATGTGATCCAGGGCTCCATTACCTGCATGAGGAAACGGAGCCCCAAACAACCCCCAAATCATGATCCTGCCACTGCTGCTATACTTCATTTACAATGTGCTGCATGTCATTTGTGTATTCCTTGTCTTTGCTTGGCTTAATTGAACCCAACGATTGTTGTGACCAAAGAGTCAAATTTGCTTTCCTTACTTAAAGACTGTTTGGCAGCAGCTTTTTTAATCAGCAGGATATGGAGCCAGTTGTCCGACGGTCTTATTACTGGTCTGCATATGTACATACGGCCACGAGTGTAGATTGCATGGTTTGAGCAGTCGGATGAATGACCCTGACTCATTAAGACATACACTTGACCATTTATCTTGATCCTCATTGAATGTGTCGCCTTGAGAACCCATGACATCAGAGAACACCCTTGATGTTAAGATGCAAGTATCTGTCCAATAAACCGTTTAACAAATCTTCAGAAGTCCAATGGACATGGCTTTCGGCCAAAGCAGCCTCTCAGTGCGATGCTGTCAGAATCAGCCACGATGCTTTCTTTGGCCAACCGTCCGGAAAAAATTTTCTCCTCCGAAAGTCGATGCCTTATCGTTTGCCTATTAATTTTTAGTCCATGTAGCGGCTTAAGTCACTGCACTATTATGGTCAAGTTGGCCTTCCTATTGCAGTAGTGCAGCCATCTATGGCAGATGGCCTTGCGACTGCCTTGCGGCTCGATGTCTTGTCATGGTGGCCTAGGCAGCACCTGTTGACCATGTAGCCTTTCCCTGTGTACCTAAGCAGATTATACCTGACAACCATACCTAATTTCTAGTACATGCTTTGCGATCTTCCTGCTTCTCCAGCTTCCTGTTTATAATGGACTAGCAGAATACTATTAGCAAAGTCGCTCCTTAGATCTCGGCACGCTGCACCAGTTTGCATCCTATTGACCAGAAAGAGAAAGAAAAGAGACCGAAAGATAATGAACAATTCAAACCCTCTCTTGCACTGAACAAACTCGCATGTTAACCTTCTTCAAGGCTCGATTCTGAAAAGGCAACAAGATTTAAAAAAGAATAGCCTGTTCCGTGCCCTGAAATTGGATTTTTGTTCATTTCTGTATGCGTAGGTATACGCAAAAGTGGAGTAAGGATTATATCTAATGGGGGCAAGATCCGAAAGATTGTCATGCCAGAGGCAAGGCCTGCAAGATTTTCATGTAATGGGCAAGACCTGAAAGTCATGAAAATTATGGCATTCGTCGTTGGTGACTGTGGGGGGCGTAGGAACATGATTCTGCCCAGGTTCCTGCCCCACTATAGTAGGGCAGGGCAAACGCCCGCTACCCCCTTGGCTCTGCCACTAGATACACATAAACGAGATTTAGGTATGTGTATTCATTTCGGTAGTCATTTCCTCGTAACCATGACTATATCTCTCCATGTATATCCATCGTTTGCGTTGCTAAGGGCGTCACTCCTGAGCTGTTAAGCTGCTTGAAGCTCAGACCGTATCAGAATATGGCCTCTCTCGGACAACTACTTTTCTGCTGCTGACCGTGGCACACATCCCTTCCAGCCGTCCTGAGCTGCTACTTCATGCTACTCACTACCTCAACTGCTCTCCTGACTCAGCTATGCTGCTCACTTTTTCTTTGTTGCGTGAGATGAAGTCTGTGGCGAAATGTTTAACGAAAGTCGCTTAGGGTGTGAGTGTTCTATACAAAACTCTCCTTCATATCACCCACATAGTCGTTTCGGCTTTGTGGATATACAGACAAAGATGTGTTACATTACATTTAGCCCTGAGTGTATGTGATGAGCCAAGGGAAAATTAATTGTATGCACACCTCTTGTAACTATTGGACAGCTAATGTCGATGTGTACACTGCTTATTTGACCATCCAGGTTTTGCAGTGCTACAGCAGTGGTCTGAACCTGCTCGTGTTGAGAGAGAGAGAGAGAGAGAGAGAGAGAGAGAGAGAGAGAGAGAGAGAGAGAGAGAGAGAGAGAGAGAGAGAGAGACGAATGTATCTATATATAGGATACAGGGAAGCAGACAGATAGACGTGATAGAAGTGGGAACCAGGCGGACAGACGCCACAGGCGAAGGTACTAAACAGCATGAAGTAAAATTGCTATGAACCAAGATTGCTAACTTTACCTAGTGCAAGCATATACATTATGTATCATTATTGTTGACATACATACTGTTATGACAGGCACACCGTGCACACCTTGTGTATCAGTTCTGTCACATGCTTCTATTTATTTGCAGCACGGAAGGATGACAGTGGTGAACCAGACGACCGGCCATCAAGCTGAGCTCAACTTCAGGAAAAGCAGCCTCTTCAGCCGTGATGTACATAGAGTCGACGGCTTTATTACCGATGCAGGGTATTTGCTGCGTTGTAGATTAATATCATAAGATTAGGATGGCAATGATAACATATAGTAAGCTGTTAGCATTTGCCTAATTCATTCGTTTGTCAAATCGCATAATCTTGTACCAATCGGTGCATTAGGGCAGTAGATGTGAAGTGGCTGTAGGCTCATCTTGTTTGTCCATACTTGCATGGGGGGCTGGATGCAACCGCTGTGCCAGCACGAGTTTTCATTGCTACAGAACGAACACCAATAGAAATGCTTTTGAGACCATTGTGACATAAGATCCAACCTGATCCTTATGGAATGTATCACAGCAACAGTAATTGTGTTTTGGGTGACCATCAAAATTAGCCTATTCGTGCGCTGCCCCGTTGGAAAGTTCAAACAGGCGAGATCTTGTTGTTTTCGGGATGATGCATTTGCGAGCTTCACTGCGGATCATCCAGAAAAAAAGCCAAATAGCCGGTCTGTTCTTCTCCCTCTGTGTGGGCGAAAGGATCTTTCATTTCCACGACCAACTCACGGGTACATGTGCTTATAAGTGTTGCTTACGTTCTTATTTGGTAGGAAGAATAAGCTTGCATACCTTTATGGCTGCTGGACCGAGACGTTCTACTTTGCCAGCATCGAGCAGTTGCAGCAGTTTATGCAGGAACAATCGTCTGGAAACAGCAATGTAAGCGAGGAAGCACATGACTTGGGTGCCTTTTTGCTAATTTGCCATTGCCAATGACCTATCTACCCACTTGGAAAGACTACAGTGGCTAACTGCCTAAAGCTTCAGGCAGCATGACCTGGAGGCCAAGCAGGATTATGCCCTGATACACATACATACTCGCACACGTGAACGAATACACATCGGTTCCACAAGCGACATGCCACTTTTAAGAATTAATCTGTACTGCATCTATTAATACCGGAAATGGCATTTCTAGCTTGTTGGTTGATGCGTGTTGCCTGGTAGCCCCAAGGTCTATGACAAAGGACACAGCAACATAGTCATGTTGGAGCTAAAAGTCGTTGATGGTTGCAAATATGTGTTATTGTTTTGATGCCATTGCACAGCTCCCCCTTGATGATTTCGTCCCTGTGACTTTGCAGACACCGTTATCTCAGGAGGCATCTGCCAATGGAGCTGTGGTTGCGCCGGTGACTGCCGGTCACTCTGTCTACAATCTGCACATCCCTGGGCAGCAGCTGCTGTGGCAGGCCAACCCCCGGCCTTCTTTCTCAGCTCAGGTAACTCAGGTGCTGCTGCTGTGCACTCTGCCCTAGCGACTGCCTAGCGACGATGTGCACAGAGCTTTTCTTTGCCTTCGATTTCAGTCATGGCAACTAATACTTGGGCCTTGATCCTTGACCCCTGACAAGTACCCCTGATGTGTCACGCTTCTGTGCTACTTGCTTACATCTTGCCTTATGCCTTGTCTCGTGCCTTAGTTTAGTTTGAAGACAAGCAATATCGAAATATAGTGAGTTATATTGCATGGAGCAGCCTACATGATGCTCTACCGTATGTAGCCACCACTTTAATGAGTGCATACAAAAAACTTGCAGCATCTTGTACTAAAGACAGCTGGCGTAGCAGTAAAAATTAGATTTATTTATATGTTTGCATGCTGCTATACAAAAACTTGCAGCATCTTGTAACAAAGATAGTAGACATAACAGAAACAATTAGATTTATACTAGATATGTTTGCATGCTGCATTAAAAGAAAGCCAGAAACAACATTGCTGCTAGCAGGAAGTTACAAAGCCTTCAGACAAGCCGGGACTCAAGTGATCGTCCCAGACCAAAGTTGCGTTGGTCTACCGACAGCAGGAAATAAGCTGCTTGTGCTCACATGCTGAGCCCGCCAGCCACGCTAGGCTCTGTACATCAATCTGTATCATCACAGCATTGCTGTCGCAATTCCGGGATCTGGGCACTGCCCTTGTGCAGTGTGCTCGTGTCAGATTTGGTTACCATTAGTGAGCTTGTACCTCGGAGAGCCTTTATGGAGGGTATCCACGGATAGTGTCACCGGTTGCAAGCAAGCCAGGTGAACAGACCTCTAGAGTGCACCTGTATCTCGTACACTCAGGCGAAAAATAAAATCCTCACATTATGGCCACTGCTGTTGTGAATGTTAATTTGTTTGGGTAATAAGAGGGTTTTCTACAATACCGGGTATACTAAAGTTATGCAAAGCATGTGAAATGTATTTATTGACAGCCAAAAAAAAAACAAATATATATGCCTTTGGTTGGTGTGTATGCATTTAGTGGGCTGTCGTTTCACCACGATTTTCTATGACCTCCCTTGTCTTGTCAGGAATAGAGGCCTGCAGCTTCTTTGTTGTCCCTTCTGCTGTAGCACATTCCAATGAGCCGGAGTTTTACTGAAAAGGTCTGCCTAGTGGTGCAGGCCGAAAACCCGGCCTCAGCCACTTGTCGATATCACTGAATAGTCGTTATACGGTATTAAAAGTAGGCGACTGGCTGAGCCACTGCACCAGCACCAAACAAGGATTCGTCAGAAAGTACTTTACTCAACTAACTAAAAAAATCTTAGCTGATTTAACAGCTTCGTGTGTATAGAGCAGAAGAAGACGCCTTGACAGCTATCGCTGCTGCTTGCAGTGGGCAATAAAGGGTGGCCCGCTGCATGACTCGAACTCACGACCTGAGTCGTGAAGAGTGAGTACCTTACCCGTTGGGCTGAGATCGGGCGGGAGGGAGGGGGCGATTGTGGTCGAGAACAGTGTATTTCGAAGCTTAACTACTTCATCTGGGGGTTGTTGCATTTGGCAACAGGATAGCAGCGCCTAGCACACTGCTAAGGCAGGTCGAGTACCTTTTGACGAATCCTTGTTTGGTGCTGGTGAAATCGCTCAGCCAGTTGCCCCAATCTGAACCCTATAAAATGACTATAGCAACAGGCGGCTGAGGCCTGGGGTGTTTGGCCTACAGTCTACTAGCCGACCTTTTCAGCATGGCCCAGGCAGGCTCAGCAGAAGGGACAGCGCAGAAGCTGGTGGCCTCTATTCATGGCCTTGAAAAGGTCATGTAAAGTATTGCGGTAGGACGACGTCACTCTACACGCATTCGCACTAAGCGCATGTGTTTTTTGGGCTGTCAATAAATATTTTCACATGCTTCGCATGACTTGAGTATACTTGGTAAGTATCGTGGAAATCCTTATTACCCGAACGAATTTGCAGCCACAACAGGGGCAACCGTAAGGTGAGGATTTTTTGTCGGAGTGTATGTTCCATTCCTTCGCTTGACGACCGTTGGCGACAGAAGCTTTAGCCCCGAAGTTCCTAGACCGCGGAACTTGCTTCCACGGGTCTTATGCAATGAAAACTACTCACATGCTGCCGACTATAACACATTCCTTCCAGCGGTCCTGAGCTGCTACTTCCATGCTACTCACTACCTCAACTGCTCTCCTGACTCTGCTATGCTTCCCACTTTCTCATTGTTGCTTGAGATGAAGTCTGTTGGCTACCGAATGCATACCGAAAGCCGCTTAGGCTGTGAGTGTGCTATACAAAACTCTCCTGACTTCTAAATAGTCGTTGTGGCTTTGTGGAGCTACAGACGGAGATACTTCACATGTTGCATTGAAAGCCAATTAACAACAAGGGTAGCATGGTTAGAGGTGACATGCACAGAGTCAGCATGCATAAGCACACAACGGACAAATGACATGGACCCACTAAATGCTGTGATAAATAGCGTCTTTAGTTTCGTTCTAAATATGGTCAAGTCTGGATATGTCGTGATGAAAGTCGAAAGTGAGTTCCAGTCTCATGTGGTGTAGCCTATGACTACAATTGCTGTGGCTTTCTACTCTGTCAGCTCACAAGGCGTGGCGTTCTTTTTTTTTTCTTTAGTACTACAACTTCACGTTATTTGCCATGATGCTGAACGAGCCGCTGCCACCAAGCGGTGAGTCCAATGTGGCTCCCACTGACAGCAGACTGAGACCGGACGTGCGTTCTCTGGAAAACGGCAGCATAGGTAGAGAGTCGCTCGCGCATCTGACTATATACATATATCTGTGTGTGTGTGTGTGTGTGTGTGCGTGCGTGAGTGTGCGTGCGTGCATGTGTGTGTGCGCGTGTGTGTGGGAGTGGCGTGCCGCCACGGCAGCTTTGCTTTCTATAGCCGTTTGCCTGCGATTGTGTCATTATGCATATTCCAGGTTAGTGGTCGTATTGCTTGGTGCCTACTGGATGCCGCCAGTGCTGTGCCTCCCTGGACCCCCGCCCCCTTGCTGTAACCGGCTGTGATTTGTGGGCAAGTGTATTTTCCTTCGTTTCCAGAAGGTGCAGCCGCTTGCAAGGAGAGGCTGGAAGAAAAGCAAAGGGAGACGCGAAAAGTCATGAAAAATAATAAGGAAGAATGGCGCACCAGGTGGGTGGGATGTGTTCCCTCTGCCGACCTGTTCGCTCCATGGCTCCTTCCTTGTGCCGTGCCTTCTCGATGGCGCAGCTACCGCTTGAGGCCCGGTCTGCTGCAGCTGCTGCTGCTGCACACGGCATGATGGCGAGCGCTCGAGCCGGGTTCGCGTCGATGCCCTGCCGAGCTCGTGGTGTTGCCGTGCTACCTTTGATGCTCGAAGTCTGATGTGTCAAGAACCTCTGTCTCTCTCTCTCTCTCTCTCTCTCTCTGTCTCTCTCTCTCTCTCTCTCTCTCTCTCTCTCTCTCTCTCTCTCTCTCTCTCTCTCTCTCTCTCTCTCTCTCTCTCTCTCTCTCTCTCTCTCTCTCTCTCTCTCTGCTCTCTCTCTTGCTCTCTTTCTATCTTTCTGAGCGCTAGCTGTATACTGCTGTCTCGAGTTCACCGCCGAGATCTCGCTAGCTTCCCTGCCAATGGAGTGGCTGGTGCTGGGTGCGGCTCCATCTCCATGCCACCGCCCGGAGACTGAGTAACCGAATGGCTCGTGAAGCTCGGGCGATCAGCCAATGCCCCAGCTCCCTTGCTACCTTCCCACCCACCCACTCTCGGGCAGAAGCCGTGGCGGAAACGTTTTTCTTTCTCGCAGATGGTTTGACCTCAAAGCAAACCCGCACACGGGTAAAGACGACTGGATTTATGGTGGCAAGTACTGGGATCGTCGGTGGGAGGATTGTCCGGAAATATTTTGATCGGCGCCATGCTCACTCGAGGCTGCGCAGCGGCACGGATCGTTTCCGGCACTTGCGCTCGCTGCGCGATCCGCACGTGCTGAGGATCCGCGGCTGCGGCCGCTGCTTCGCCGCGAGCGGGTGACGCTCCAATCGTCGATGGCCGACGTCGTCGGCTCATGAGAGCTCTCGCCCCTTGCAAGAGCCGTTCGACTGGAAGAGTGTTGCCTCGCTGCTGGACTGCTTGCTATGCGTCGTCCAGATCGCAGTGCTGGCCGTGCCACAGCAACGTACGACGTTTCAATGCGACTCGCTCGAGCGATGCTTGCACTTCCTTCCTGGCAGTTGGTGCCAGCCGTTCGCTGGAGCCGTACACAACTTTTTGGTCCACAGCAGTCTCGGTGGATGCACCGAATCCTGTGAACACGTGCAGGTCTTATTTTGCATTGGTGAGCCGTGACTGGTGGAAAAAAAGTGGCTACATCTGTGCGAAGCTGCACCTTGCATCGGTGATGTAGCATGTGTATGTGCGTACGCAACCACGTGTGTGCATGTGTGTGTGTGTGTGTGTGTATGTGTGTGTGTATGTGTTTGTGAAGCATTTCAAATGCTTTACTTCTGTGCGGGCACCACAGAAGCCAAACGACCTGCATCCTTTGCACGACTATATTTTGAGGTGGAAGATAAACTCAGAGTGTCCTTCAACAGTGCAGGCCTGACTTGCTGCTGTTCACTGGCCGGCTTTAAGCAAAGTGCACCTGAGAGAGGTGGTGCACATGCTCTCTGCGCGTTGCCTGATAGCTGCTCTGCCGCGTGGCTTACCTCAGTCACTGCTTAATGATGGCTGTGTCACAGAGCTGCATTGGCATTGCTTGTCCTTCTGTGAGTGTATCCGATTCCCCCTCCAGGTATGTATGCCATCTATAACTCGGCAGTACTGAGTGAAAATGACATCCTTAGCAGAGGTGGTTCATTGGAGCTTAGCTCAAATCTTGGAAAGTGGCTCACGTTCAGCTAAACATGTTCGGTTGAGCTGCCTCCCAGCAAGGGGGTAGCCAGGATTTTTCTGCCGATAGCCAAACCTCAACCGCGTCAGCAGAAGGTCAGAGAGTTCTCATTGTAATCTGCCCGGGAAAGCAATTCATTACGTCAAAAAACGCGTTGCCTTAATCATATTGTTATTTTAACTGTTTTCTTCAGCTGTTAGTTAATAATAATAATGCATTTGCTTAGCGTCTTCAGAGAACTTAATCTCTTTCTAGGCACTTCGTAAAGGAAGAAGCATGAACAAATGATTAGTGGTAACATGCACAATGTCAATAAGCATAGCATGGTTAGAGGTGACATGCATATTCAATAAGTGAAATATTATTAGTGGTAGCATGCGCAGTGTCAGAGCCTACAAGCACACCAAGGACGAATTTCAAGGACCCACAAAATGCTGCGATAAGCAAATGCATTTGTGCTTCTTTTTAAATGTCAAGTCAGGGGATGTCGGGAGTGAGTTCCAGGCTTTGGGAGCATGCAAACTAAAGGCACTGTCTCCAAAATATTTGAGTGAAAAGCAGGCGGTACGGTGCCTGGTTTGGGAGTAGGTCTGATAGGTAAGCTGAAGCCAGAGAATGAAGAGACCTAAAAGTGAGTGACAGAACCTTGAAGTCAATGAGCTGCTGGACTGGGAGCCAGTGCAGATCGGCGAAAAGTGGTACGATGTGGCAACTGCGATGGTCACGACAGACAAGTCTAGCTGCTGAGTTTTGCACCAACCGCAAGAACCATATTGCAACAGGCCGGTAGACCAGCAAGCAGTGAAATGCAGGAGTCGAGACGGGATGTCATAAATGCATGGATCACTTTGGATGTATGCATGGACCACTTTGGATGTAGTATCCCTATATAAGCAAGCCCAAATTTTAGCAGTTTTGCGGAGCTGAAAGTAGACAGACTTGACTGTGGAGCTGATGTGGTTGTCAAGTGAAAGGTCGCTTCTGAACAGGACATCCCGGGATTTTGTGTAGATATATTTGCTGGCGGAGCCCATTTTGAGCTTGCAATGAGCTTGAGCCTAAAAATTAATGAAGCATAGTTATGGAAATTATCAAAATCTGATGCTATCTTTACGACAGCCTTTTGTAAGCGCTTTTAAAGGCCCCTAGGCTCGACAGTACTTTAAAAATCTATTAGTCGTGACTTTCATCCGAACTCGTCTTTTGAAACGTTTCAACATTTTTGCGAACGATTGGGAACTCTCAAAGGAAATAAATGCAACACAAATAGTTCGATATAAAATAATAAAATTGACCTAATGTAGCAACGATCAGATGCGATTCTAGTTGTTTTTATCTGTGAGGCACCTTAAGACTGGTGATGATTTTACTGAACAAAATGCCCAGCAGAGTAGTCGCCGCTGGCTCCATTTATTAAAAGTGATACCGTAGAAAGCCCCAACAGCAAGTTACCGACACTGTTGTTGACCTAATTTAAAGCGTGAACGCCAAGCGATAGCGTTGAGCTCACTCACTATTGGTTGGTTACTAGTAAGCCTCAGCAGTACTTTGGCATTGATCGGACGACGTTTGCATGCTTGTTATCTGGTAGCACCGACCTTATCATTCGCGTACTAAACACTGCCCGCTTATCGATTGCTACGCTCAACAATACGAAGAGATCATATCCATGCGTTACGATGCGACATCTGATCATTATTTTCGATGTGTCTCTTTGTCCACGTACTTCCAGTTGCTTGTGTACCCAAAAAGTTGTTATCTTATTAGATAGAGTGCATGACGTTAATGTACGTTGGTAGCGATGGTGTATAGATAGTTGATATGAACGATTGTAGATCTCGAGTCTATGCAGGCACAAACACTCGCAAGCAAAAACTAAAACGGGAGTGCATGCACATTACAAGGACTGTCCTGCTCTCGGCTTTGTTCGTTGTTGTAGAGCTCACTGTGCACTCTCCAGAACATCCCCCACGATGCTTAAGTTTACAATACGTCTCCGTTGATTATTCGAGGGACCAGGGTAGATACAGTCGAGTTACTCTTGGAAGGCCACATGCATACACACACGCGCTGGAGCATTCCAATTCACGCTCTAGATTTTAGCCTAGCCCTAATGAAAACAAAACGAACGGTAAAGAAAATCCGTTGCTTGACTGGTAGCCAGTGCAGGTCGGCGAGAAGTGGAGTAATGTGGCAACTGCGACGCTCACGACAGACAAGCCTAGCTGCAGAGTTTTGCACCAGCTGCAATCGCCTGATCGCACATGCTGGTAGGCCAGTAAGCAGTGGGTTGCAGAAGTCGAGACGGGATGTCACGAATGCATGGACCAACTTGGACGTGGTATCCTTATCAAAACAAGCCCGAATTTTAGCAATGTTATGGAGCTGAAAATAGGCAGATTTGACTGTGGAGCTGATATGATCGTCTAACGAGAGGTCGCTTTGGAGGCTTTTCTGTCGCGAGCGTCGCAGTTGCCACATCACGCCACTTCTCACCGACCTGCACTGGCTACCAGTCAAGCAACGGATTGACTTCAAGGTTTTGTCGCTCACTTTTAGGTCACTTCATTCTTTGGCTCCAGCCTATCTCTCAGATCTACTCCACCAGGCCAAGCATCGTACCACCCACTTTTCGGAATCCAACAGTCTACCAATACCTTGTACAAACCTCAAATCCTTTGGAGACCGTGCATTTAGTTCGTATGCTCCCAAAGCCTGGAACTCCCTCCCGACCTGCGTCAGAACATCCCCTGACCTGACCACATTTAAAAAGAACTTAAAAACACACCTATTTAGGACAGCATTTAGTGGGTCCCTGTGATTCGTCCTTCATGTGCTTATGCGTACTGACACTACATGCTGCCACTAACCACATCTGCATGCTGACCCTGTTCATGTCACCCCTAACCATATTATTATTCATGTTGTTTATCAAGCATGATATTACTCACCATTCAATCGCGTTTCCCTTTGCAGCAAATGTAAAGCGCCTAGAAAGAGACTGAGTTCTCTGAGGGTGCTTTATCAAGTGCATTATTTTTATTATTATTATACCCAATATATAATAAATGTGAATTTACGTGTACTACAAGTGTGGAGAAAAGACGTACAACTGTGACACCAATAAGATTCCACGAAGACACGAGATGTTTATTCTAAACCAGAATGTCGCAGCTCAGCCAGTCCTCGAGGTCCATCCTACGGTATACTCCTAGACAATAGAAACCAAGTAGCCACATTGCTCACCGGCGCCATTCCTTTAATGGCATCTGCGAAAAAATTGTTGCTGTAATCTTGACATGGTAGAGCCTTATTTTTATTTCTTTTACATGTGCACATGAAGTATGGCAGGTTGGTGAGTGAGCCTGTAGACATTTGATGCAAAGCTCGCCCCCCCCTGCGAGCTGGTACATCGGATGCACCTGCCTTAGGATCAGGATCGGATTGGGTGCCAAAAGCTGAGCAATCAAAGCAAAGCTGGCAGGTCGTGAAGGTTCGTACGGCCTCTAAACCCCTGGGCACGACAGTGCGTTCGCGGGCGGGGCGGACGGGGCGCAGAGCTCGTGGGCACGAAGCCAGCCTCACCCTGCAGATAGCAGCTGCTCTGGTCTAAGCCAATTGAGGACGAAAAAATCCTAGCTTGCAAATCCCCGATGCTAGCAACCCTTTCATCGGGCATGGTTAAACAAACAATTAAATAAATAAACAAACGTTCTACTATTAGGAGACGTCTAGCCAGCCGAGCTTTGCTGGGCTAAGTTTTGCTGAGCTGCAGCACTACGCAGTGCTCCGGCAGCATATATACCGCAGGCAGATACTCCACGTCGATGGCTGCGAGAGCGCGTCGAACGCACCCGCAGCGAGTGCAGACTTGGCGATCGCTTAATCAGAAATTCAGCTGCTCGAAACCTACCCCCCCCCCCTACGAAGTGCGCGCGGGGGAGGGGGGCCCACCTCCGAAAGTTTACGGTTCATCCAGCCAGGGCCCCCTTCCCGAGCTGGCCACCGTACGCACGCCCACGATGTTACCCGCGTCTGCATTCGCGATCATTTCGCCATCTGCTGAGCGGTTCGCGTTTCCTGCGAGGGTACCGGAAGCGTCGCTTTGCGCCGACAGATTCTCGGAGTTGCCGCTCCGTTCTGTACGCCGCCGGACTGCGCGTTGCTGGTTCAAGCGTCAGTGAGTAGAGTAAGTATTCTTCGTTTGTAGAGGTAGAAAATCGCACGCGCAGCCGCGGCTGATGCTGCCGTTATCGTCGGTAGTCGAGCGTCGTGGCCGATGCGTAGAGCGCCGCCGCCGTCCGGCGGAGGCGGCTGCGCTCGCTCGCTCGCTCGTCCACCTCCCGCTCGGCATGCGGCGCATATTGCGGGCTTTTGTCGATCCGTGCTCAGCCTACCTTCCTTTCCTCCTCCCCGGTGTCAGACTAGCACGTCATGCTGGTTCGTTTCGGATGACGCGGCAGCACCCATCGCTGTGCACATTCGACCGGCGGCAGCACCGGGCTTCAGCGATCGGGACTTCGGCGAGCGTCTAGCCAAGCCGCGAGCGCGCACTCTCTCGTCCTTTCCTGACGCGCTGCTGTCTCGCGCGGGCCGGCGGGCGCGATTTCTCTTTTACCGCGAAATCGCCTCTTAAGTCACGCACGCCTGCCTCTCAGGCTCGCTCAAATCCGCGGCCCCGACGTCTGCGCCCTCCGTCAGCAGATGTTTTCTTGCTTGCACCACAGGTATTGCGGATTTTCGGGTCACCGCGTTACTGTGGCCTCTTGCGCGCCGCCCGGCAAAAGCACACACCGACGGCGGCGGCGCGCCGCCCGGCTTGCGGGGGGCACGCGCCCGCGCGCCTAGCTTTGCAAGGAGCCGTCGCGGCGGCAGCTTTTGGCCACCCGGCGGTAGGCGAAGCGGTAACGCTTGTCAGCTGGCGAGCTCGCCCTCTCGACGCTTCTCTAGCGCTCGCTCGATGTGTACCGAATAAGTGTTTGTTCGGCGAGCGCTTCGTGGCGACCCGAAGTTGTCCACATTAGACACGCCCCGGTAGCTGGAGGGGCATAGTAATGTAATGTAATCTAATGTATCTCCACAAATCTGTCTGTAACTCCACAAAGACAATGTGGGTGTTCCGCAGGAGAGTTTTGCATAGCACACTCACAGCCTTATTGACTTTCGGAACGCATTCGGTAGCCAACAGACTTCATCGCACGAAACAAAGAGAAAGTAGGAACCATAGCACAGTCAGGAGAGCAGTTGAGGTCATCAGTAGCATGGAAGTAGCAGCTCAGGACCGCTGGAAAGGATGAGCCATAGTCGGCAGCAGGAGAGTAGTTGTCATTGCGTAAGAATCATGGAAGCGAGTTCCACAGTCTAGGACCTGCAGAGCTAAAGCTTCTGTCACCAACGGTCTTTAAGCAGAGGAATGAGACATCTAGTTTATTGTCGTACAGGACCTGAGGGCACGAGGAGGCTGAAACTGGTGCAGCAGTTCAGCTAGGTACGGATAGGCTAGACTGTGTCGATAAGCTGACAGTTGTACTAGCTGGTTAGGCCACCAATGCAAGCTGTCTCTCTGCGGGTGTGCCTGCCTGTGTTTGATTGGATGAATGCTTGTGAGCTTGGCCGCTGTGGCAATAGATGGTGCTGCATCAGCAACTGGAACTCCACACCCCGTCAGTTCTATAGAGTCTATAGTCTATGCATAGTCTATATATATATATATATATATATATATATATATATATATATATATATATATATATATATATATATATATATATATATATATATATATATATATATATATATATATATATATATATATATATAGGTCAGCTCTCTAGAAGGATAGCTTGTTTGAGCCGGGCAGCATGTTGTGTTGCTACTAGGCATGCCCGAGCGCTGCCTGTCTTGTCAGCTTAGCATGTGTGGATGTGGAGGTAGGGCACTGGTGGCTCGGCAAGCGAGTACAGTCCCCAGCCCACGGCAGCAGCAGCTCTGTAGTAGGAGTCGTGTTGGGGCATGACGACTACTCTCCTGCTGCCGACTGTGGCTCATCCTTGTCAGTGGTCCTGAGCTGCTACTTCCATGCTACTCATTACCTCAACTGCTCTCATGACTCTGCTATGCTTCCCAATTTCTTTTTGTTGCATGAGATGAAGTCTGTTGGCTACTGAATGCGTACCGAAAGCTGCTTAGGCTGTGAGTGCGCTATACAAAACTCTTCTGCATAACACCCACATGGTCTTTATGGCTTTGTGGAGTTACAGACGGAGATACATTACATTACTTGGCGATTCAATTCTGGCCCTGGGTTTTCTAGCTGAATGGCATGGTACAGAGCATGTACTTTGCTGTGCGTCTTTCTCAATAGACAACGAAATAAATATTTTTTAGCTGGGCTGTGTATTACGGAACGTGTGGACTTTCACTCACTTGTGTTCTTAGCAGAAGATGTCACGCTAGCACACACAACAACCAAGTCATCAGGTTGGCTAGAGTTCACGAATTCTCGACCCAGTTAGGTCTTGAGCGTGGATATAATCTTGTCGCAGTGACGTGGCAACGTTTCCGTGACAAGCAGCCTCGCAGTGTGCTCTATCGCTGAGGAGCAGCCATTGCGCCTTGCTCTGCACTTGACATGTGCAGTGCAGGTGCGTTCGTTCTCGGTGGCCGGTGCCGATGTCACCGTCTGTTGGCAGCAGATGCCTTACACCTGGGTTGACTTATGGCATTTATTGGGGAGAGTCATAGTGATGCTTCTAGGAAAGATGGGGCGAATGCACCATCAGTACAGGTTCAGAGTCAGGAAGGCTGCACAGAGAGAGAAAGAGGCAGACAAACAGTCAGAGAGACTTCTAGATAGAGAGAGAGAGAGAGAGAGAGAGAGAGAGAGAGAGAGAGAGAGAGAGAGAGAGAGAGAGAGAGAGAGAGAGAGAGAGAGAGAGAGAGAGAGACATCAAGACAGAGAGAGACATCAAGACAGAGAGACACACAGAGAGAGGGGGAGTAGGCAGTCCTGTTATTTGAGTCGTCAATGTCCATTTAGTACAGATCGGGTGTGTCCTGGATTCAGGATCCCTCGAACGATGTTGGTGACCATATTCGCTGCTAGATTGAGTATCGGCTTATAACGGGATGGCCCAACGTGTGTGATCGTGCCAGTTCTACGTGACAACAGCAAGGGTACACAGCAGTGCCACCCTGAAGTAAGGCCCTCTCCTGATTTAACCACCTCATTTGTGTAGTGGTAGAAGAGCCTTGACGGCAATCACCCCCAATCGCTTGCAGTTGGCAATAAAGGATCGCCCAACGCAGGATTCGAATACACGACCCCGGTCTAGAAGAGCGAGCACCTTACCTCCTGGGCAATCACTCATCGACTATTGAGCAAATGGCAAGGAGAGGGCGGTGTTCGCTGTACCTACGGCAACAATGTTCACAACTTGTATGACTTTTCAGCAGCTGAACTAGCATGTGGCACCAGATACGATTCTACCGCAGGCAAGCTCCAGCTGACTCATTTGCTTGAACATGCCTAGTTAAGTCTCCAGATTCAGGGGCACACAGTGTTCCATTCAAGTTGAGACACTCCACCAAACAGTGTTCTGATACGGTGTGCTTTCAAAACTGCCCCGAAACCGTGTTTCACCCGTGTGTAATGAAGCAGCAACCATTGGACAGTGTGCTAAAATTTTGATGTGACCGTTGCAGTAACTCTTATCTTGCAGCAACAAGGCCGTGACGATACGATATCGAGACAACGTGTATTACAATTTAAAAAAAAGGTATTCTCCTCCCTGTGAAAAGAAGAGCTGTGTTTTGGTTCTGTGGTAGAGGTATTGTAGTATTGCAGCTCATGCCTCCCCTGAAACATGCTGCTGCAACATGCTGCCGAAGTTTTAGTTCGAGTGGGCCGCCCAGCAATATGGATAATTAAGCTAAACTAAGCGCTTTTTTACCAGGGCCCTTGCGTAATTAGAGGCTGACATTGATTCGTGTTGAAAGTTTAAGAGTGCAATAACGATTTAGTGAGCTGTCTTAATTGCTTCAGCTTTTCGACCCCAAAGACGTAAGCAGTTCCCATGTCTGCGCTGATTACTTTAGGCAGGGTGCGCGCTGACCACAACCAGGCCAAGCAAGTATGTCTTAATGTTGTAAATAGTATGAACACGGTAGACTCCCAACCTAAGCCCACCCCTTGGCAGGCAGCTAGTGTACTTATGTCAGGCACAGGCACAGTTTAAGGAGTATGATGCTCACTAAAAAGAAATCTTGTGCTCTATTTCAGCAGCAGCAGGCATGCTGCTGCAACGACTGCATTGCAGCAGCATGAGCATTCTGCATGTGTGTGTGCAATGTGTGAGTGACGCAAGGCAGACTATTTATACTCTGAAATAACCGCACCTCTTTAGGTGTGTGGGTGTGGTGCGTGTGTGTGCGGTGTGTGTGTGCCCTTGTGTGTGTGTGTGTGTGTGTGTGTGTGTGTGTGTGTGTGTGTGTGTGTGCGCGCGCACGGCAGGTGAGTGGGCTCGTATCTGGTGTGAGATGGCTTCGGTACCATATCGATTCAGCCGTGCAAAATACGTTCTGCATGAAAAGTTTTCTGCCTATATCCTGTGTGGGCCTTTACCACGAGGGCTTGCAAGCAGGGTGCAAGCTGTGCTCACGGCCGCACTAGAGCTCTGGCTCTGTTGAGCACTGCAGAAGTAGTCGGCCGCGTGCAAGGCAGCATAATGTGGTGGCTACAAGAAAAGGAATCGGACGATGGCAAACATGTGTGGCACAATAATCGTGAATGTTTACCGGCTCATTCGGCATGGCTCGAGTGCACGCTTTTCGAGTCGTCGTGTTCTGAGCTAAGCCGAACGAATAAACCATTGGGATTTTTTGTATCTCCCTTTTCTTTGATGCTGCTTTCAATCAATGTGGTGGTCCCCCCGCCATCGGACGTCGGATGCACGCGGCTCGGGATTGGGGTCGCTCTGATGGCCTGTACTTGCTGTTTCTCAGCCGAAGCCTCTGCACCGCCATGCTGCCAGCACAGAGGTCTCAGCTCGGTGACGACGAGCGCGACCTCATCGTGTCGGCTGCGCTCAGCAAATCGCCCAAGCAAGTCGCATCGATGGCACTTAAGATCGACAGTGTCAAAGACGAGATCATCCTCAACTTGATGGGCTTCCTGATGAGTCACTACAGCTTTAGACAGATGCTGCCGCTGCCGTCTCGATACGCTGCTGCTGCGGTCCCACAAGAGCTGTCCCGCGGTGGTGATGAGGATGACGACGTTGACGACAGTGACGACACTTCCGATGGCGACCACAGCAGCGAAGAGGTCGACGATGGTGGCCACGAGGCGAGCCGTGTGTCGTGGGGAGACGATCGTGCTCATCCAGAATTATCTGCGGCCGAAGCTGCACGCAGATCCGTGGGCGACAGCGGCAGCAGCAGATTTCCTCACAGCAGTGCCGACCCGATGGAGCTCGGGTGGCAGCAGCCAGCTGGCGAATCGCCCGGTGGCGATCGCCGACGGCTGAGAAGCAGCAGCCGAAGCTCTGCCAACGCTGGCTCGTCGATGGCTCCTGTGCCGGTTTGGTCGGCTGCCGCTCGATGGACCCCTGCTGCTGCTGCTGCGGCTGCTGGCGGAGCCTTGCTCTGCTTTCCCACTTGCTCGACACCAGAGCTGGCCCGCGCCTCAACAGCCGCCGGGTCAGCTCTGGCACTAACCGGACACACAGCAGCAGCATCGACAGCGCACAGCACAGAACCGACAGAACGCACAGCAGAACCGCAGAACCGACGGCAGCAGCAGCAGCCTCAAACCTCGGCAGCCCCAGCAGCAGCAGCAGAAGCAGGATCACTGCCGTCGCTGGCCGAGGCATCCGCCGACGGCCGGCCTGGCTTCACGTGCTCGCACTGTGGCCGCTACTTTAAGAACGCCGAGGCGCTCAAGTTCCACGCCGCCAAGCACCTGGGCGTCGAGTACCAGTGTCCGCTGTGCAAGCAGCGCCTTAAGACGTCGAACAGCTACTCGAACCACATGAAGATGCACTCGGGCTACGACGGCCACCGCTGCTCCGTCTGCCACAAGCACTTCATGCGCCGGCACGAGATGGTGCGGCACGTCAAGATCGTGCACATGGGCGAGCGGCCGTTCGCCTGTCCCGACTGCGGAGCTGCATTCGCCACCGATTGGAACATGCTGCGCCATCGCAAGGCCATGCACTCCGCCGGCTCGGCGCCAGCTGCTGCTGCCGCCGGCACCTCCGACGGGTCAGCAGCGGCTGCTTCTGCTGCTGGCGGTGCCGCCGTGGTGCCGAGTGGCAGGGGCATCGCCGAAGGCGAGTCTAGTGGTGGCAGTGTGGCGGCAGCTGCACTGTTGCAGTCGCTGCAGTCCTGAGTCACACGATGACAGCGGCTGCGTGAGGTTGGCGAAGCAGCCTGCTTTGGCCACTCGACGTGCTTTCTTTCTTGCTTCTGAAACCGTGGATTTTTCGCGCAATTCGGCGTAGAAGCTGCCAGATCGTGCATGCCGTAACCCCTTGTTTGTCCGTGACAATCGGCTGTTGGCAACCCCCCAGGCAAGACTAGTCCACCCCAGCAGCAGGGGCGATCAACATTGGGTCTTTTGCCTCAAAGCAATCTGGAGTGCCTTTAAGATGCATCAGCATAGAGCACCTATTGTAGCATACGCGGCATTTGTAGCATACCCCATCGAGCATTCGGGATGCTCATCTGGCGTGATCGTGGCTGATACAGATGAATAAAAGAGCTGACTTGGCATTGTTGCTCGCTCATTGTTAGCACCGTTCGTGGGCTGTGTACGTGAGCAATCTAGACAGAGCTGCATTGGTTACCAGAGCTGCAGTGTTCGTGTATTCTTTTTCGGATTCGATGCCGAGCTCTCCTGTGCGAGCATGTCGGGAGTGATTACGATGAAGCCGCAGGACTGCCGTGCCCCTGGCAAAGCAGGCGGCAGTCGGTAGAGTACAACGAAGAAAGGCCGAGAGCCACTGCACTCCCTCGAGTCAGCCGAGCTTCTGCCTCTCACCTCCCTCCCTCCCGTGCACGGTGACTGTAACTCGACTAGAGAATTGGAACTCTCCACTGCCAACGGATGCTCTTCATGCACAGCTGTGGTCGTCCTAGTGCGGCAGTTGCTACTTGCAGCTCAACTGTAGCAGGAAAGGGGAGCCACGAGGCACCCATGAACTGCCGGAGTGACTTGTCGCTGCCATTGATGAAACTGCCATAGTTCCCGGTTGAGGAGAGATCTTTTTATTTCTATGTGTAGCCGGTCCTTCTATTTGCTGCATTCATTGCATCTGGAGGCTCTTGACAGCAAGGTGGGTCTGCCTGTAATCAGTTTAAAGACAGTTGTCGCAACGCACGCTTTTGTCCGTCAGTTGATTGACTCGCTCTTAGTCGAACTGCACTGAAAAAATGTGCACGAGGCGTTTTAATATTTTCTATTATCAGAACTAAGTTTATACATGCACTAATTGGTACTCATGTCAACAGGAGGTCGGACCACCCCTATTCTGTATGACTTCACGTATTTGCCAGCGCATTGACTCAGTCAGCTTTCGGCAAACATCCGAAGTAATGCAGTCCCACATATGCTTTAGCCGACCAAAAAGCTGCTCGGGGGAAAACGAGATGCTGTTCTCAGCTCAAAGTGACTCGGCTCCAACCTGTCCAATAGATGCTCAATAGGGTTGAGATTGGGAGGTTGGCTCACCCAACTAAGGACTCAGACACCTGAATCGGCGAAGAATTGCTTCTTTGCACTTTCAGTGTGCTTGGGATCAATATCCATTCACTAAACATAGTCCTTCTCCACAAGAGCTGTGGCACAGGGTATATCAACATTTTCGACGATGTCCATGAGCATGTTTCTGTCCATAATCCCGTTGATTTTATTTAAAGTTCTACGCCGGAAGTCGAAAAACAAGACAAAACAATCAAACTTCCACCTTACTTGAGCGTAGATTGTAAGCAGTCCGGGTGGTATTAATCGCCTTTAGTTCCATTGACTAAAGTCCTCCGCTTGCCATTTCCGTGAACCGTGAATTTACTTTAGCCGATCCATAGAATACGGCTCCAGTCTGCAGCTGTAATGTGGCATGTTTTCGGGCCCTCTACAGGCGGCAATTTCGGTAATATAATAGCATATAATAATAATAATATTATTATAATATAATTAATTTAAACAGCGCCCCAATAAAACTTGACCTCTATTCAGGCGCTTCACACATGCCTCGGAGCTCGAGCCCACGACCTCAGCAAGACCTTGGTCGGGGCGAGCACCTTAACCGCTGGACCAAACCAGCTCGGCGATTCGTTGTCGTTCGTTAATTAATGGCTTGCGCTTACTAGCCCTTCTATAAATGCCGTGCTCCACAAGCTTCCTACGGACCGTATCGACGCTTAAAGCCTTACCGGTGGCCTCTTCTAAGGTCTTAGAAACAGAGCTCGAAGTGGTGCTGCTTTCCTTCGGCCCAGCTAGCAGCCAGCGTTAGCAGACGGTCATCTTTTTTTTTTTGTCGAACATGGACGGCAGGAGAGTAGTAAGACATCCATCCATTCTACCACTCTGAATGCACTCCATGTTATACCTGACCGATCCCTCAGACTTAAACCAAGCTTCCGCGTCACCTTCACGTTGCTACGTGACCCATCTCGCGATAGGCGACGATTTGGCCTTCGATTTCCCAATTTATCTCCTTCGCATTTCCCGCGGCAGAGAAGCACTGTCGGAGCAGCTCCACACGATACGGAGCTACGGATAGGAGGTTGTGCAGAAATAGCTCCTTTACTCCGCGCGCACAAGTTAATGCGCAGAACAATCGTTGGCTGTTTGGACTTCGAGTACGATAGTCGAACTGCAAGTCAAAACTCAATCAGTTCCGCCTTTTTTTTAAGTAATACAGTCGTCCCTCGCTACTAAGCGCTCGATTTGCCTTTCGCGGCTTCACTCTATCGCGGTTTTTTGAAATACGTGAATGTGCATTAAAAAGTCGATTGAAACAGTGAACATGATACAGCGCGCCGCGCACTTGTTTGTCTGAGCCAATTGCACGCCGCCCCCGTATTAAAATTACAATTGAAATTACTGTACGTAAGGAACGCGGATGAAGACGACAAAGGACGTGTTGAAGATAGTGCACCACGTGAAGACTCTCATACTGAAGTCGGGCCTTCTAGCGGAGCAGTAACCCCTAAAGCTCTTCTAGCGGAGCAGTAACCCCTAAAGCTCTTCTAGCGGAGCAGTAACCCCTAAAGCTCTTCTAGCGGAGCAGTAACCCCTAAAGCTCTTCTAGCGGAGCAGTAACCCCTAAAGCTCTTCTAGCGGAGCAGTAACCCCTAAAGCTCTTCTAGCGGAGCAGTAACCCCTAAAGCTCTTCTAGCGGAGCAGTAACCCCTAAAGCTCTTCTAGCGGAGCAGTAACCCCTAAAGCTCTTCTAGCGGAGCAGTAACCCCTAAAGCTCTTCTAGCGGAGCAGTAACCCCTAAAGCTCTTCTAGCGGAGCAGTAACCCCTAAAGCTCTTCTAGCGGAGCAGTAACCCCTAAAGCTCTTCTAGCGGAGCAGTAACCCCTAAAGCTCTTCTAGCGGAGCAGTAACCCCTAAAGCTCTTCTAGCGGAGCAGTAACCCCTAAAGCTCTTCTAGCGGAGCAGTAACCCCTAAAGCTCTTCTAGCGGAGCAGTAACCCCTAAAGCTCTTCTAGCGGAGCAGTAACCCCTAAAGCTCTTCTAGCGGAGCAGTAACCCCTAAAGCTCTTCTTTCTTCTTTCCTTCTTCTCCTTCTCTCTTTTTTTGCTCTTCTTCTTTCCCTATTCTTTGCTGTGGCGTTTGTCATCTCTTATCTTAATCGCTTCATCACCAAACGTACTATTTTCATGAATTGTGTGTGTGTGCAATTAAATTAACAATAATAGCAAAAAACGATGTTTGTAACTTCTAATATGTCTTATTTTCTCTTATTTTGTCTAATATATTTGGTAATACGAGCGTAATGGTGACTAAAGGGGTGTTGTTTCATGTCCGGAATGCTCTAGTAATGTTAAAAACCGTATTTAGAGGGTCATAAACAGGTCTTCTACACTCTAACTACGAACATAATATAACATAATCGGTTTATAAATAAAGAATTGTACTTCGCGGAAATTCACCTATCGTGGTACTGTCTGGAGCGGATTAACCGCGATAAACTAGGGTTGACTGTATTGGTTCAAGGCCACCGGCGTGTTTTTGCATCTAACAGTTATTGTAGACGCGGCCATTAAGATTGGGTCCATTTTTAAGTAAAAAATAAGGTTTACGTAAAAGCCGGCCTCACTGGTGGGGGACCACCGAGAGTGAGTTGTTACTAGTAGACGGTGTCTAATGGACCTCGTAAATACTTTTGCAGTTGAGTTTATATACATATATATTTATATATATATATATACACGTATATGTATATATATATATATATTCATCTATTTGTACGTATATATATATATATATATATACCTGTAAATATAGTATACATACATATACCAAGGGAGCGTCATAGTTTCTGCGAAACTTCTGGGCAAATTTGAGCTGCCAGTCTGAGCTCCTCCTTGTGCAAAAGTTGTTGCGAGTGCCTGACGGTTACACCTTGCAGCCTTGCCCAAGCCGTAAGACTGCATGCGTACTCGCCTGCAAGCAAAACTGTCCTGCTGGGCGATAGGTAGGCTATTTATTTTGGTCACTGCGATGGTACAGCTCTGGTAATAAAACTGAAAAGTGGTTCCAACGAGAGCTAGTGCCCATCAGAATAGCACCTCCGGCGATGGCATTTCAGTAGCTGTGGTTACAGCCGCAAGCCCTTGAGCCGAAACCAGTTGAGTGCTCAGGCCATTGGTCGATCGGCGAGAACAGTATTGCTAGAGAATGAAAGCAGGCATGTCTGCAACGCATAAAAGCAGAAGGCCGGTCAACCGACGACGCCAAATGGCCAGAGTGTGGGTAGCCGGTGAAGTTATCAGATGGTCCATTACCAAGCTTACAGACCGTTGGCGACATAGGCTTTTACTCAGCAAGTCCTATCCCGTGGAGCTCACTTCCGCGGCTCTTACACAACGTCTTCTTTCCTGCTTCCGACTGAGAGACATTTTTTTTCAGCCGTTCTGAGCTGCTACCTCTATGCTTCTCACTTCCTCGATTGGCCTCCTGACTAAGTTACATTTTTCACTTTCTCTTTGTTGCGTAAGATGAAGCCCGTTGGCTACTGCATGCTCACAGAAAGCCGCTTATGCATTGAGTGAGCTATATAAGAATCTCCTACTTAACACCCATTTAGTCCTTGTGGTTTTGTAGAGTTACAGACTGAGACATGTTACCCGATGGATTTTCGACTAGGTTTTCTGACGGGCTGTCATCTTATACACGGCTACAGCAGAGCGTGCAACGCGCAGCAAAAAACAATTTTTTTAAGCCGGCGCATTTATTCTCACTTATTTTATTTAATCTCAGCGTCCAGGTGCTCTCGCGAGATGTGTGAGCTTAATCTAATTCATCGGCAATGTCATCTGCACACCTGCGTACCGCGCGTGCGTTGGACCTGCTTCTGCGATTCGAAAAGCCGTGCTTTATGGAGGCAATTGCAGCCCACTGGCGGCCGCGCGGCTAACTATAAATAAACATATATCTAGCAACAGCTGCTAGCGTGGCGATTTTGCAAACGTGCAGAGCGGCTCCACGCATTCACAATAGTAAACCTACGTTAGACCTATACAAATAATATTAATGAGGTCTTTTGCATAGTGTCCCAAGAGTGCTGAATTAGGCTTCCCTTTACACTTATCTGCAAGAGAAGCTATAACCAAGAGTTAATGACAAGCAGGGTATTGTGTTGTGACAGGTATGAAAAAGCACACAAGTAGCATGCATGCCAAAATACACAAGGAAGACACTATGGGCCGCTGGTGAACAGGACCCCAGTTTAGTAACATGCACTGAACTGCTACTCATAGGACACCCCAAATGTGTGGCCGGCCTAAACACTCGTGTTCTTCTAATTTGTGATTCTGTTGTGCGACCGTCACCGTGTGCTCCGAAATTACATGTTGTCTTTGACAATTGCCTATATTTTGAAACTTTCATTAATTAAGAAGGCTGTCTCCGCAGCTGGCCATTGCGTCTGTTCCCTGTCTAAGATTTGGGTCAGCCTTCCACGGTGGCTTGCAAAAATGTTTGACTAGGTCTCTGGCTCTACCTAAGCTAAATCATTTAGTATTCCATTTGTGGTTTGTGGTTCTCTGCATGGTTCGTATCGCTGGGCTCGCCGGCACACTGCCAGTGCAGGCAGTGTGCCGGTAGTGCCCTAAACCACCCCAGGGTCTAACAGCTGGTGGCTGTGGCCTAGGGACAGGCCGGTGCCTAGCTGTGGTCTGACGGCTGTGGCCTAGGGACAGGCCGGCTTTGTCCTCCCACCAACTACAAAAGAGGATGAGTGGTGGGGGGCGGGAGTCGAGTGGGAGAAGGGGGGCCGAATGGAGAGACGCACGTGCGCCCTTCGGCTCCGTGCGTCGTAATAAACTGTTGGTGTTGGGCATCGGCTGGTTCTCCGCTGTGCGAATCAAACTACACCCATTTTCGCTGGGCGACCGAAAAACCGCCTGGCCACTTCAGCTGTTGATAAATATGGCTGAAAGGCTAGTCAGCAAATCCCAGATGTTCTGCCACGCGTCTCCTTTCCGCACAGAGCTTCGATAGCTTCCGGTTGATCGACGGATAAAACGGAGTAAAAGTAGAAGTTTTTATGCTGATCCGAAAGACTCGCCTCAGGCTGGGCTCCTTCATACTAGCCGACTGCTACACCAGTTTTAACATCCCCGTGCCCTCAGATCCTCTGTGAAAAATAGCATAGCTGTTCCATTCCTACGTTAAAATATCGTTGGCCAAAGGCTCTGCAGGTCCTAGACTGTGGAACACACTTCCAGAATTCCTGTGCAGCGACAGCTACTCTCCTGCTGCCGACTATGGCGCATCCTTTCCAGCCGTCTTGAGACGATACTTCCATGCTACTCACTACCTCAATTGCTCTCCTGACTCTGCTATGCTTCTCACTTTCTCTGGGTTGCGTGAGATGAAGTCGGTTGGCTACCGAATGCGTACCGAAAGCCGCTCGGGCGTTATGTGAGAGATAAAAATCTTCCCTCGTAACAATCGCTTAGTCTTTTGTGGGTTTGTGGAGTTGCAGACGGAGATGTATTGAATTACGTTACTGATTCGTGCATAGGTAGGCCCGCAAAGCGCACTGGTACAAGGGCGAAGGGAATGCTGCCAGGAGCAGATGCGTCCTTAGCTCAAACTTGCATAGTCAATGCGGGCAGTGGCTGTGGGTAAATGTTGAGACCGCTGGCACCCAACATTTTAGGAAGTTAATAGCAAAATTGATGTGATAAGCCAGCGTTTCTGGTCATCCCTTAGACGTGGAGCACAGGTATATCTATCAATAGGCAATCTTTACCATCGAAACTCCTGCCAACTACACCACCACGCGAAAATTCGGGTCTGATTAGACAGTGATATCACATCTAACTCGGTCCATCCACTAGTCTTTACTTGATTAACTCCACTACTCGCAGGACTTGAGCCTCTGCAATAAGGCGCTTTTTTATTTGTTGCAAAAGTCTGCCTCTAGGCGTTGCCACATTAACCAATTGTCGCCGACCTGCACCGGCTCCCCTTCAAGCACCTCATCTACTTCAAGGTTCTGTCACTCATTATTAGGTCCATCCATTCTCCTTCGCTCCGGCCTACCTACCGGAGCTACTTCCCAATCAGGCTAGGAGTTTACCGAACGCTCTTCCGACTCAAGTCGTTTAGCTGTGCCTTGAACCAACCTCAAATCCTTTTGGCCTTTAGTTCTTGAGCTTACAGAGCCTGGAACTCCTGATTGACGTCATGACATTAGCTGATTTGAAATTTTAAAAAGATGGTAAAAAAACGCATCTGCTCCTAACAGCATTTGCTGACTCCGTGCGAATTGCCCTGTGTGCGCTTAACGATGATGACAATATGCAAGTCGTCGCTATCAAATTGACATGCTTGCTTCACAGCATGTGTGGAGTGCCTAAAAAGAGATTGTAGTTCTCTTATGATGCCACACAAGTGCCTTATTAATATTACAATTAATCAAGTGCAATCTTATTTCGAATATGGAAAAGGTATATGCGTAAAGAGGCGGAGGGCAGTATACAGCGCGTACGGCCCTGGATCCCTAAGTATAATAGTTTTAGTGGCGCGCGATTTAAAGCTAGATTAGCTACTTATTCTAAACAGAAACTGCCACTCTTTCGATGCTCGACATCTCAATGAGGGACCGGCGGGTTGCTCGGACTGCTCCGATTCGCGTAGGTATGCAGACGATAGAGAACGCCGTAGCATTCAATATTGCCCATACCTCGGAAATAAGTCGAGATGGTTCTGCGATAACGCAATGCTCTATTCCATTAAAGCCCTAAGCGAAATTAATGATTAATGATTAGGATTAATGATTAATTAGTTATGATTAAGACTAATGATCAAGCGAGATTTCGGTTCGTGGCAAAGGAGACCTACAGATCATAAGCGCAAGCACCCACGCCTATTAGTCCGCTATAATAAGCAATGGCCATTTGGTCATCGAATGTGCTCTGTCGCCCTCTGCGTGGGGGGTCACGAACACCGCTAAGTGTATCCATAAATTTAAAGCACCAGTGCTATTAAATTATTTCAAGAATACAAATATAAGAACTTATTCATGTAATTTATGGTAATCTTGCAGAAGAATACCACAACCGGTCCTCGTACCAACCTCAGGTTCCATTACCGGATGTTGGCTAATACGAGAACGAGGCAGTCGCCCTATTCGCAAGCCAAGAGGTAAGTCGTCCTTTGTTTTTGTATTCCGCGTGCGCCATCGCTGCGCCGCATCGTATGCCGAGTACGTTTTGTGACCGCCGCTCACAAGATCCCCGTTACTTTGTCCGTAGCCACATTGCTTCTTATTTCAGGTCGACTGCTTGGACCCGACAATGACTAGTACCCCGCCTTACCGTGACAAGATTCGTCAAACGTATTCGAACTCGCCGGTGACTGCCGGCGGCTCAACCTCCGCACAGAATCCTTTCACTGCAGGCCAAAATGCGCATCCGAATTTTACCCCCGTTAAATTAGGCACCAAAGGAGCAGAAACGCGGATACCGAAACCTCCGAAGCAACCGGAGAAGCCTCTGATGCCTTATATGAGATATAGTAGAAAGGTAAGCCGGTCAGCCACTCCTTAACCGACAATAAAGGCTCTTTGAGTTTTGTACGTAGTTCTTTTCATCCTCGTCGTCGTCAATTCATTTTCAGGTATGGGACCAAGTTAAAGCTCAACACCAGGATTTAAAACTCTGGCAGCTCGGGAAAGTGATAGGGCAGATGTGGCGCGACCTTTCGGAAATAGAGAAGCAAGAGTTCGTTGACGACTACGAGGCAGAGAAATTGCAGTACAACGAGAACATGCGCCAGTATCACAATTCGCCGGCTTACCAGTCCTTTCTGAAAGAGAAGCAGAAGGCAGAGGCCATGATCGAGGAGGAGGAGAGAAATCGAGCACGAATGAGTAAAAACGAACCGAGGGTCACCATTCAGCCAGCGGACGACGAAGAGGACAGCAGCGAGATGTTTTCGGTGAAGCACGTCGCGGCAGCCCGGTACCACAGGAATCACAGGCTGATTGCCGAGATCTTCAACGACATAGTCGTGCCCGACCTCCGATCCATCGTGACCGCCAACAGATTGGCAATGCTGAGAAAGCAGGTGCAGTCGCTGACTGCGCACCAGGCCAAGCTGGAGAGCGAGCTGGTCGAGATGGAGGACAAGTTTCAAGCCAAGAAGCGGAAGATCGTCGAGGCAAACGAGGAGTTCGAGCGCAGCTGGAACGAGCTGTGCGAGAAGAGGCCACGCTTCACCGATGAGCAGCTCGAGCAGCTGGTGACGAAAACAAAGGATGAGCTCCAGCAGCAGTTCAGGCAGAAGGCAGCGGCAGCAGCCGTTCTTGCCACCGAGCATGGCAAGCCTGATGCCGACAAAGGTGGCAGTGGCAGCTTAGCCGAGGTCGTCGATGGTGTGCGCGCAGCTGCTGCTGCTCAGGCGCCTGCTGCTGCCACCACGTCTGCCGCCGAGATCGGTCCTCAGATGGCAGCTGCTGCTGCAGCAGCTTGCAGTGCCGTCAGTGAGCTGCAACAGCCCCTGTCGCAGCAGCAGCAGCTGCTGCCCGGCAAAGCCGATGCTGGCAGCCAGGATCCCGTCGCTGTCGTCAGTGCGGGCTCGTTTGGTGGAGCACGAGAGGGTGGCTCGAGCGTGGGCACGCCTGCTCTCAGCAGCGCTGCCGAAATGCCCGAAGAAAGCAGCCACAATGGCGGCGTGGATGCTACTAGCGTTGGTCGGCAGGCATCGTCTGGCTCGGAACACACGCAGGCTTCCAAGGAAGAGGACAACGACGAGGAAGCGCTGGATGGTGAGGCGAAAGAAGACAGCAGTGGACCGGAGGGCAATGGCTCGGACGACGATTATCAGCTTAGTGCAATGGAGGACGAGACCAACGACGACGGCATGTAGTCGCCCTTTGACTTAGGCCGCAAGTAATCTCACGGAGTATCGCTTTAGGAGCTGCTCGTTCGAAGACTTGCTTGCGATTCTCGTTGGATTTGATGTATGAGGAGGCAATCTGGTGGTGGGATATTTCGACTGCCGAGCTTTTGTTTTGTGCATGCAACAGCTGCATTTTGTTGCTGCAGTTTGTCGATGAGCAGAGTCACTCTGCTGCAGGAAAACAGAAAGCATCATGGGCAGTTTTTTCTTGTAATCATTGCCAGGCAATCCCGTATGCATGCCTTGCTGTTTGTTGACTGCTTGTGCTGTTTGTTGACTGCTGTTTGTTGACTGAGTTTGCTGCGACTGTTGCTTGTAGTCAGTAGGCTATGTGTCATTAGCTAAAGTGAATCTACCGATTTTTTCGCATAAAACCTATCGACTTCTTCGAGAGTTATCTGGCCTTCGATTCTGCTGTGCTTTGTGCCCAGACTCGGTGTGGCTCGTCGAATAAATGCTGCTCGGACACCAATCCCATGTGCTGTGTGGTCGCTGTGCGCATGTGCTGATGATATAATAGAATACTGCATGCAAACAGCCTGCCTCATGTATGAGGTCGATTTGATCTGCATCTGCAGACCTGAGTTGCTTTATACTGAACCACATTGCTGCCTGCTGCTGCTTAGCTTTACCCATTTTACTCTCTCCCCTCTTCCCTCCTAAACACAGCAGTGTGCTGCTCACTGTGGTAGCTGCCACTGTTGATACTCAGGATTGGTTGGCTCAGAATAGTTCCAACAAAGTTGGCTACCAAACGGGGCCTTCTAACTTGTGCAGTAGGATCTTGGTGGGTATCTAATATTCCTCAAAGCATAAGTTCTGCGTTGCACCACACCCACACTAGAAATGAAGCGAATAGACTAAACACATTCTCAGCATCGGTGGCAATACTTTTGGTCTACCTTTGCCTCTCTGTTCTTGTGTGTGGGTTTGTCTCGGTACTGCTAGTGGGGCAGTGGCATGCTGCATAGTTTTTACGTATGCTAATGCTGGCTATTCTTGTCTGCTTCTGTACCGGTCTTTCAGATGTGATCAATGGTTTGAAGGTTTGCATCTTGATTACCAGGATTATTTGCGATTTTCGCTCTCCAATTGTGATCAGTTAGTATATCAGATCGTCTCTTTCTTCCTGCTTGAATCATACATAGGTTAGTAAGAGTAGAAACTAAGGGAGGGGGCAGTTCTGCTGTGCGATGGCAGCCAATGCAGTAAAATAAATCCTAGCTGAGTAAACAGCCTTTTTTGTTTAGTGACAGAAGAGCCTTTACGGCTATCAGCACCGCTTGCAGTGGCGATAAAGGATCGCCCACCGCAGGAGTCGAACCCACGACCTCGCAGTGGCATACCAGCCGTCTATGTTGCCATGCAAGTCCTTCCGTGCTATCCATATCCGGTGCTGTGCTATACTAAATTCTGGCCTATGCAATCCTGTGCGGTGGTGCAAGGGTTGTTGGGTGGTTCCACTGGGGAGTTGCTCGGAGCATAAGCAGCAAGATCCGACTGGCTTCACTGTACCCTTGAGCTGACATTTAAGAAGAAACTAAAGACCTGCCTTTGCCTCACAGACTTTGGTCTGTCTTCTGTGAATAGTGATTACACGTGCCTAAATTTTGCACGTTCACACTAACCAATGGACAATCTTCTTTGCCAATATGTCAAGTGCCTAGAACGAGGTCGGTGATGCTATTGTGCGACCATCACCACGTGCTCGAAATTTAGGTGTTTTCGACAGCTGCCTCAATTTTAAAAGCATTTAGAAGTCTGCTTCTACAGCTAGCCATCACATCCGATCCATATCCAAGATTAGGAGCTGTCTCCCACAGTGGCTTGTAAAAAATTCATCTAGCTCTTTAGTTCTGTCTCGGCTTGATGATTGTAATTTCCTTTTGGCTGGGCTGCCAAAGAAAGCTATTAGGCCACTGCAGCGGACTATGAACATGGCTGCAAGGCTAGTCTTCAAGTCCCAGCGGTTTGAGCACGTGTCTCCTTTGCTGAAAGAGCTAGGATGGTTGCCGGTTGAGCAACGGATACAGAGCAAAGTTCTTACGCTGACCCACAAGGCCCGCCACAGCTTGGCTCCTTTGTACCTAGCTGAACTGCAGCACCAGTTTCAGCCTCTTCGCGACCCCAGGTCCTGTGTGGACAATAAATTAGCTGACCCATTCCTCCGCTTAAAGACCGTTGGCGACAGAAGCTTTAGCTCGCCAGGTCCTAGACTGTGGAACTTGCTTCCACAATTCTTACGCAACGACAACTACTCTCCTACTGCCGGCTATGGCACATCCTTTTCAGCGGTCCTGAGCTGCTACTTCCATGCTACTCACTACCTCAACTGCTCTCCTGACTCTGCTATGCTTCCCACTGTCTCTTTTTTGCGTGAGACGAAGTCTGTTGGCTACCGAATGCGTACCGAAAGCCGCTTAGGCTGTGAGTGCGCTATACAAAACTCTCCAGCGTAACACCCACATAGTCTTTATGACTTTGTGGAGTTACTGACGGAGATACATACATAGAGAATGAGTATAGTTACTGACGGAGATACATACATAGAGAATGAGTATCCTCTTAGTCGTGAGGGGCAAGAGATTTTTAATCGATGTTAAGCCTTGACAGCAAGCCCTGCTGGACAGGTTGTGGCTACGCTGTAGCTGAGGTCTGGCCGAGGTCGTGGGCTCGAGATCAGTGGCACATGTGAAGCGCCTGAATAGAGATTTAAGTTCGCTTAGGGCGCTATGCGAACGAATAATTTTTTATCTATTTTTACTGTCCTGCTTGCTGCCAATTGGTACTGGCAAGTGGGAGAGCTGCCATTTCCCTGCTTCTGTTTGCAACCTAGTTTTGATATGTTTGATGTATTTTATTCTTAGAACATTTCTAGCCAGATGATATATAGCTGTATGTGCTGTGATCCTTACCTGACTTTCAGCCCCCCAAATCTGTTCAAGCTTACATACTACCTTATTGCTGATATATATGCTTGGATAGCAGCTAACTTTCTCAAATCAAATGACGATGAGACCAACCTAATAGCTGAGCCAACGTAGTGTCGTTCAGAAACTGAAAGCCCTAACCTTCAAAATAGGCTCGGCCAGAATAACCCGAGTAACTGTTGCACTAATCTGGGCATCCAGTTCCAAATGACCTTTTTACTAGATGACTACATCAGCTCTGTCTACCGAGTCTGCCTACTGTCAGCTACACAACATTGAAAAAGTCGCTTTGCTTAGATAAGGGTACGACAGCCAAGTGAGACCATGCTATTCTGGCACCCTGTTTTGACTTCTGTACCTCTCTCCTTGCAGGTCTCCCTACCTCTGAAATTAGATGCCTACAAATGTTGCAACACTTCGCCAACTTGGCTTAAAGACTCGTTAAAGACAAAACCATATAAGACCACTTCATTCTGAATTGCACTGGCTTCCCATCAAGCACTGCATTGACTTCGTGTTCCTGTCAATACACTTGTAGGTCCCTTCGTTCTGAGGGTCCGGCTTACCTATCTGAAGAATTGTCTCGGGCTTCCCATCACACCACCCACACCTCTAGCCGTGCCTCTTACCAACCTCAACTCCTTTAGAGACAGTGCCTCTAGTTCGTAGCCTAGCTGTTATAGCATTTACTCTATTAATGGGAACTGACATTTATGCACTTACGTAGGCTGAAATCGTGCATGTTATTATCACTGATGATCGTGCATGTTATTATCCCTTATCAGTTGATGACCTTCATTTCCAGCATGTCTGAGTCAGAGAAATTTGGTTCTCTTAGTCTCTTATATCGAAGTATTATTATATTTCATATTAAATTGGCATGATAGCCTAGGAGGTAAGGTGCTCGCTCTTCGCGACCGAGGTCGTGGGCTCGAATCCTTCAGTGAGCGATCCTCTATTGCCAACTGCAAGAGGTGGTGACTGCCAATAAGGCTCTTCTGTCGCTATGCAGAGGAGGCAGCTAAATCAGCTACTATTAAGGGATTTAATCTATGCACCCACGAAAACAATCGTGTATATATATATATATACGATTATTGTCGTGGGTGCGTATATACTCAGCTCAGAAGAGCATAGTTCGCAGCTTCAATTGACAAAGAGGCTGGGAACAATTCTCTTCTGAACTGAGTATACACACACAATAATTGGCTGGCTGACTTTAACCAAAGCCGGAGGTTTCAGGAAATGTTCATGCCCACACTCAAACTCTGCACCAACCGGCATATAGAATAATGTGGTGTCAGATGGACGATTGCTTGAAAACAGTGTAACTATTGCAAAATGTGATGTATCTCCTTTTGAGCATATGATCTGCAGGAAATATTTGGGTGCCAAAGCGACCCCACTATTTTTGTATCACACATGGCAAGGCTTTTTATATCGGACATGTATGGTTTATCGATCTACCTGAAGAAAGTTTGAGTACATTTTGTTCTTAATAATAATAGTAATGATATATTTGTATAGCACCCTTAGAGAACTTAATCTCATTCCAGACACTTTACATGTGCTGCAGAGGAAGCATGGTCGTCTGATTAGTGGCAGCATGCTCAATGACAGCAAGCATAACATGGTTAGAGGTGATACGCACAGGGCCAGCATGAAAATATGGTTGTTTGCAGCCTAAATTTTGAAATTTTTATTAAGAAGACTCCGTAGCTAGCTATCACGTCCGATCCCTGTCTAAGATTAATGACTATCTACCGTCGTGGCTTGCTAAAAATTTAACTAGCTCCCTGTTTCTACCTAGGCTTGACAACTGCAATTCAAATTTAGCCGGGATACCGAAAAAGCCATTAAGTCTCTGCAGCTGGTGATGAATATAGCTGCTAGGCTAGTCAACGAACCCCGTAGGTTCAGCTGCCTGACTCCTTTTCTGAGCGAGCTTCGATGGCTTCCGGTTGGTCAACGGGTTCAGAGTAAAGTTCTTACGCTGACTCACAAGACCCGCAACGGCAGGGTTCCATGATACCAAGCTGAACTGTTGCACCAGCTTTAGCCTCCTCAGGTCCTATATGGACAATACACTAGCTGTTTCATTCCGTTGCCCGCAGATCGTTGGCGACAGAAGCTTTTGCTCTGCTGGTGCTAGACTGCTCACTTCCACAATTCTTCCGCAATGAAACTCTGCTGCATCCGGAATTGGAATGTCTCTAAAAGGTGTTTTAGAAGATCGTAAGAAAGATAGCCTGTCAAGTATGCTCACGTGAAACATGCTGGAGTGTAGCAAGCATTACAGCCAAAACAATATCAGCTGATATGACGGCCTCTTTTGTATAGAAACAGGAGAGCCTATACGGCTATCACCACCGCTAGCAGTGGCGATAAAGAATCACCTGCCGTAGGATTCGAACCCACGACCTCGGGGCTCAGGTCGTGAAAAGCGACCGCCTTACCTAGTGTGCCATCACGGCTCACCAAGACACCTATCTCTCACCATTTTGAGATGGCTATTTGTAACTGTTTACCAGATGACTTGTAAGAATCTGGGGGGACCAGTCTTGCAGGCTTTTGCCAAGCTAGTAAAACAATGGTCCTGATAGACACGAGAGTTATAGAACCTAAGAAGTGTTTATAAGTTAATCTGCTGTTCAACAGGAAGCCTGTGAAGGTCATGCGGCAGCAGAGTGTAGTGATAGTGGAGTGATGGTGTCGAGTTTTTCTCATTTAGACCTTCTGCTGCTGTCAGCAACTGCCTGAGCTTGCATCTTGTTACTTTACAAATAAGCGTACAACAATTTTCTTTGCAATTGCTTAGCTTCCTTCAGAAATTTGCACATGCTCCCAGCATGATAGTTTCTAGTAACTCGAGTGATTACTAGCACTCCACTTGACTTTTTTCGGCCTATGTATTGTAATATAATGTATTATTCCTTTGTATAGTGCCTTAAGAAATTTCATCTCTATCCAGGCGCTTTACTTGCTGTATGCCGCAGGGCTCGAGCCCACGATCATGATCATACAGGCAAGCATTTTGCCCCTAGGCTAAACCAAGGCGGCGTGTGCTGATCGCCATGATATCCAGACTCATTTTCCAGATGTAATAATACTAATAATAATATTGCCTCTGCGAGAACTAAATCCCTATTAAAGTACTAGAACTAATTAAAAGAGGACACATATAAACTGATTGATGGTAATTACAAGCAAGTGTGTACAGGAAGAAGCACATACAGCACGATCAGATGTAGGTGCTAGGGAAGAAACAGGCAGGTGTTTTCCCTCAGTTGGTCAGCGCCTATTGGGATATCAGTCCGTTTAGAGTCCCGCGGCTATGTGTAAAGGAACTGATACATCTTTCTTCAAAGGATTTGAGATTGGCTAGAGGCAAGGCTAAACAACCAGATTCAGAGGTGATGGTAATGTGGCTCGAAGCTCGAGGAATAAATATTTCAGACTACTTAGATTGCAAGAGAGTGGAGGGTTCCAAAAGTGGTGATGGGACCTTGAAGCTGATCCGCTGTTTTATAGGAGCAAACAGTGGAGGGCAGAGAGAAGCGTGCAACGTGCAAAGCTGTGCAACTTTTAAGCACAGACAAAGCTAGCTACAGTTTTTCATCTAAAAGCTACTCAGTAGCAGAGGCAGGAATACCTGCAAGGTGATAGTTACTGAAGTCTAGACGTGATGACACAAATCCATGCATTAAGTGGGAAATGTCAAGAACATGCTTATGAAATTTGTCCGACAATCGAATATTTGTTTTGGGTACCTTTCAAAAGACAAATGTGTTGGAAATGTGCTCGGAGGTTCTGAAGACTTCCGCATAAAAAATGAATAGGCGTATCATGTCTGGCCCGCATGTAAACCGGAAGCAACGGAAATGCAAATAACAAATTTATCTGATCTCCGCATCACATGCAACTTGCATCGCGACTAATTGAAACTTGGTAGATTGAGTTACATGCGTGAAGCTTGCTGGGGTGACGCATTCTTGTGACCAGCTTCATTTTCAGAGCTGCTTGATGCCTTGTACATTCCATAACTCGGCTAATACTGTACGTAACAGGCTGAAATTTGAAATGCGAGTTCAGTTCTGCCTGTACCACAATGTTCTAAAAAAATGGAAAAGTTTCCTATACAGTCCATGATGGCAGAAAATAAAGCTTCCAGACGTTGATGACGTGCATAGCAAACTATCGTTTCAGATAAACCTGCCTTATTTAATGTTTCGTGCGACTACCTTGACATTAGTTCGGCCATAATAATAAGAGTAAATACATTTGTATAGCACCCTCAGAGAACTCAATCTCTTACTAGGCACTTCACATTTGCTACAAAGGAAGCATGATGGAATGGTTAGTGGTAGGTAGCATGCTCGATGATAGCAAGCATAACATGGTTAGAGGTGACATGAACAGGGTCAGCATGCAAATGTGGTTAGTGGCTGCGGAAGGCGATGTCTTATTGCCTGCTGCAACTGAGGTGATGGCCGCTAAGGCTCGTCTGTAGCTAAAGAAATGACGCAACTGAGTCAACTGATATTATTCTGTCACAGCAGATATGGTATATAATCACTAGTGGCACGCCAAGTCTTACAGTCTGCGGAATCGTGATAGCAGAGTGCTCTCGATTTGCGCGATGAAGCCCACAGGAGGTTTTAGCTGACACGGGCACGGACGTGCATGCTCGTGCATGACAACACAGGCTAGGCCCACAGACTCACTTAAAGGCTGTTGAAAACATACAGTGCTAACCCACACACACACGCATGCACACATACACACACTTGCATGCTGACCCTGTGCATGTCATCCCTAACCATGTTGTTCATCAAGCACGATATTACTCACCATTCGATCGCGTTTCCTTTGCAGCAAATGTACAGCGCCTAGAAAGAGATTGAGTTCTCAGAGGGCGCTTTATCAAGTGTATTAGTATATGTATTATTATTACTATTGAGCTTGTCCGATAATATATGCACTTTAAGATTAAAATGAACGTTCAAATATTGCTGGGCTGTATGAACTTCGGGTAGATCAAGTGCCATCAGAAAGTTGAATGCTTATCGGCAAGCATGTCAACCTATATCACCTCTAACCATGTTATGCTTGCTGATATTGAGCATGCTACCACTAAACATTCGATCATGCTTCCTTTGCAGCAAATGTAAAATGCTCAGAAAGAGATTGAGTTCTCAGAGTGTGCTAAAAAAATAAATTATCATTATTATTATTATTATTAAACAAAAGTCTCAATTGACAATCTTAAAGATCTGCTGATCACCATGATTTTGTTGTCCAACTGGTCAGTGAACATCCATGTAGTAGTTAAAACGGTTCTAAGTGTCCAGGTCTTTGCTTACGAGCAAAAGCAGTTAGGTTTTGGTTCATACTTCCTATTCGAATTCTTTCAGTTTGGAACCATGCCTGGCCTAACTATAGGTACTAATATCAGATGCGAATGTAGCTACTGTAGACGAATCCACCAGCAGTTACCATTTGTGACGACACTTATTGAACGGACGAAGCACATCAGCAGTCGGCTATTAACAAAGGTCATTCGGGTTTTTTGCCGAATGGGGAGGCTGAAGGGGCCATGTCAGCTGACTCGCCCACTGACGCACGCCTCCTGGTCGGTCCGATCAGTGGGGGAATTGGGAGGGACCCCAGCACTCACCGCGACGAGCACTCTTTTCCAGCGCTGCTCCAGTGCAAACGAGGCTCAGCTGAAAATCAGCCGTGGATACTGCAGCAGGCGGCAGAGACGCCGTGAGGCACGTTAGAGCAGAAGGCGTACTCAGCCACGACTGTTTGGTGGAGATGACGCAAAAAGTTCTCTCGGATTTCTGGGAAAGTTTTCGGCGGCTCATCGATCCCCATCCGCATCCAGTAACTTGGCTTCTTGGCGACAGTAAGTCTTAATTTGGGCGAGATAACTCAACTGACAGTTTCAGTCATTTATTGAGACCTGTCTTTCATTATTTGATATTAAATTGTGGTGAATAGAGAGGTAGTAGCTGCGGTATCAGGTAGCCAGCTGAGAGCTGAACCCTTACCTGTGGCCTCGAAGGCAAGGTTGCTACGTACGACTGCCCACTTTTAGGTCCCTTCATTCTATGGCTCCAGCCTATCTCTCAGATCTACTCCCCCATCAGGCCAAGCATCGTACCACCCGCTTTTCGGAATCCAACAGTCTAGAAATACCTCGTACAAACCTTAAATCCTTTGGAGACCGTGCATTTAGTTCGTATGCTCCCAAAGCCTGGAACTCCCTCCCGACCTGCGTCAGAACATCCCCTGACCTGACCACATTTAAAAGGAACTTAAAAACACCTATTTAGGACAGCATTTAGTGGGTCCCTGTGATTCCTCCTTGATGTGCTTATGCGTGCTGACACTGTGAATGCTGCCACTAACCACATTTGCATGCTGACCCTGTGCATGTCACCCTAACCATATTATTCATTTTTTTTAAGCAAGATTTTACTTACCATTCAATTGCATTTCCCTTTGCAGCAAATGTAAAGCGCCTAGAAAGAGATTAAGTTCTCTGGGGGCGCTTTATCAAGTGCATTATTATTATTATTATTATTGCCCAATTCCAAGCGACAGTGCAGTAACGTTGTCGCGTCAGTGGCTCAGGATTGGCAAGCCGTGGTAAATCTACTACTCTCTAGGAGGCTTCTGAGCTGTCTCAATTCAACTGTTGCTTGGTCGCCTAGCTCTTTCCAGCAATACGATATCCCTTTGTGGTTCATACGCCTAAATGAATCTGCGTGCATGTCGTACGTGCTAGCGACCCCCCACGGCAGTCCAATATTTTCCAGCACTAGCACTGAATCCGGACTCGCTGCATTTAGAGCAGAGTGACGGCTGCATTGCGAGCAGAGCCGAAACGAATTCAAGTTCAGACTTCATGACGCGCGATGACGCGTGAGCGCCAGCCCTTAGAGGCTACGGCCGGAAGTGGAAGCGCCTGCTTCTGCTCTCCGTGCTGCTGCTGCTGCTGCTGCTGCTGCTCGCCGTGCACTCATGTGGATACGTTCTCACATCCGGTGGGTGTGAGATGCAATGTAGATGTGTAATCCTCTTGCTACCGCAAGGTTACCGCAGAGCTCGAGGTGAAGCCGTGCTGCTGCTGTACCCGGAGATGAAAGAATCCTAACGGTTCTTTGGGATTGGTGCCGAATTTAGCCTCAGTTCCGACAGTTTCCGGCTGACTTTCCTCGCTGGATTCTTTGAGAACGCGCTTTTAGTCGCCGGCTTCGTGCCTATTAAAAGAGTACGATTGATTTAGTAGCGCGAACGCAGTACGACGGTGAAATCGCGGGATTTTGGAAACTCCTAGACGACGAATATACGATGCAATTATAAAATTCATTAGTATGTAGCCCTAAGAGAACTTAATCTATATCTAGACGCTATACATAACTCACAGGGCTAGAGTTCACGACCTTGGTCGTTAAAGCTGAGTATCTTTCCCGCGGGCAAAACCGGAACATCTCGCGATCTTCTATCTTGCAAGAGTGCATCCACGGTCTTCTAAGCATTTGGAGTTCGCCTTCTGTTCTGTGCGAGAAAGTGAGCAAACTACTGTGTCTCCTGAAGTGGATCTCAGCCTCAAAGACCACACGACCATGCAATGTTCGAGATTATTGACAATGACCATGAAAGCTGAACCTCGATTACGAAATATGAGCAGCTTTTCCGCTGAATTAGAACTGAGCCGCTTAAGAAATTGTCGAGATAAGCCGAGGTTTATGGGCAGCGCGATGTATTACTGCGTGCGAACGAGATAATGGAGTGACTTATGCCATTATTATAAGGCATGGTCCTGACCGAAGTCGCTCTCTCGGATTACGGGTCCGCCGGTAGGCGAATCCTAGCGTTGAGCGCTAGTTGCTGTAAGCCTGGTAGCGAGTCGGCTGAAAGTCGCCTTTGGCGATCAATCGTAACTTAAAGGCTAATCTTATGCTTCGTCTATTACGGCATTGTTGTCAGTGCTGCGTGCAGGATATCGGGCGCTGGCTGTGCTCGCCGGCTGCGAGCTTCAGGTTTTTGCATATTGCGTACGCAATGCCGCTACTCGAACTGATGAGAGTCGCGCGGTCATAACCGCGAGCACTAATTTGTTGAACGACTGGTTAATATTCCTAACGCCGCCCCAGCCACCGCGATTTCCGGTGCAAAAGATGGCCCGGAGTTTAGACCCCGCAGTCTTCCGCACTTTAGCGTGACTCTTCGCACTAAAATGGAGCGTATAACTGACTCCATAGTGCTGGGAGAGGTGGCGAAAGACGGTCAGGAGCTACATTTAGGAGGGCTACATTTACGTCACAAGGCCCGACAGATCGTCCAGGTATGCAACGCTTGAAGTATGAGAACATTATTAACTACCAGTTTCGTCTAATCTAATTTACCATTCCATATTTGACAAAATTCTCATGAATGTCAACGAAGCTGTCTGCAGCCGTTTCTTTTTGCGGCGCGCTTCCGGAGTCGCGAAAGCAGTGGGCGGCGGCGGCGGCGTTCGTGAGAACGGACGGCCACTCGGATGCCACCCCTTGAGCCTCGCGCCAGCGGCACGCTAATTGGCAGTCGAGGCTGCTCGCGGTGGACTGCGTCGCCCATCCCCTCCATTCCCAGCTGGCCTGTAAGCGAACCGCGTGAATTACAACAGGCAAGGATAGAATAATGGCGTTGCTGCGCAGCGCAGCCCAGTGCTGAGCGCATAGCGTCAGCCTTTCCTCTTCGTCGAATCCTTTACGTTGCCGATTTAAATATCTGCTCTGAAAGATTAGTTCGCACATTTGACTGATTTGGATTTATACCGCAGAGTTTTACACGTGAGAGCCGTGTGGGGAAAACTTCCTTAACCTGTCGATGCAACTGTTGGCCTTCATCTTAAGCGTCAAGTCTGGACGTGAAGGCTATTAATGCGACGTCAACGTAAACAGGAAAAAACTCATAGGGATTCGCGGTCAAAACTCTCTCTCTCTCTCGCGAGCGCACGCTCTCGCGCGTGTGTGTGGTGTGTGTGTGTGCGTGCGCGTGTGCGTTTGTGCGTGCGTTTGTGCGTGTGTTTGCGTGGCGCCCGTGCTTGTGTGTGAAACGTAGCGAGCAGCAGGTCCAGTTGCAAGCAGTAGGACCGAAGATGATTGCTTATTCGCACGAAATAGCGCGGAAACTCGGCAATTTCAAGTTAATAATAATAATAATAGTAGTAATAATGCACTTGATAAAGCGCCCTCAGAGAACTCAATCTCTCTCTAGGCGCTTTACATTTGCTGCAAAGTGAAATGCAATTGAATGGTGAGTAATATCATGCTTGATACACAAACACCATGAATAAAATGGTTAGGGATGACATGCACAGGGTCAGCATGCAAATGTGGTTAGTGGCAGCATGCACAGTGTCAGCACGCATAAGCACACGGAGGACGAATCACAGAGACCCACTAAATGCTGTCCTAAATAGGTGTTTTTTTAAGTTCTTTTTAAGTGTGGTCAAGTCAGGGGATGTTCTGACGCAGGTTGGGAGGGAGTTCCAGGCTTTGGGACCATACGAACTAAATGCACGGTCTCCAGAGGATTTAAGGTTTGTACGAGTTATTTGTAGAATGTTGGATTAGTAGTATACGGTAACGAAAGTTATGCGGAAAAGTATCTTCACACCAGACCTACATCACCCATCGGAAACTCTTCTGATCATCATAAGGAGTGAGCATCGGTCGGCAGTTTTCAGTCGAAAAACCAACATTTGCATGGATACTTGGGTACAGAGTCAGTTCTGGCTCATGGAAACGCCACGCCCACAGGTTTATCGGCAATGTGTGCAAGCTAGTGAGAGCTACGGTACTCACAGAAAATGCTGTTCCACATACGAAATTATTCGAAAGTCTACAGTGTCTATTTCAAAGTAGAAAGTGGACTAGCAGACCACCGAAGCCTGTTACCCGGAGCGTCCAAGCACGGCCGCGGATAGCGTAGGTGAAGGCCATTGGTTAGGGTACCCGCATTGCTGGGGTCGTGTGGTTCCGTGAGAGAGGTTGCAGCGTTCGCTTTCGAACGACGGTAAGCACTGGCGCCTGGCATATATAAATTATGTGAAAAATGCGGTGACTGAGCCTGCAGGACAGTCGATGACTGGTGGACCGCTACAGCGTTAATCCTCGTATAACTTTTGGGAGCAGCTGCTAATTGGGGGGGGGAGGGAGGGGGAGGGGTTGACTTTCTCGATGAGTATGCAGACTGGAGCGCATTTGAGTACACTATCGCAGCGCCCCTTACGCTTCTTGGTTGCGCATGCCGCCGAAATATCTTGCTAATCTGCAGTATTACTGTTGCCTACAAGGTCAAGGTGGAGCGCGGTAGCTGGCTGAGGCAAAGTAGCGAGAATGTTTTCACTAATAAGGCTAATTTCTTTAGACTGCGCTGACGCAGTTGTGGTGCAACTGCAAGTGGCAAGTGGCATTTGGCTTGCGCGAATCGAATCTTTTTCTAAGCATACCGCGTCCGCTTTGAGGCTTATTCACGGTTATCCAGTGCACTCCGCCTGCTTGCAGCCAAATTGGTGGCACGGCAAGCAAATGGGCAAGAGTATATCGAAAATGACAAGTCCACCCCCTCGTCTGCAATCGTCGTTTCAAAATAGAGAGAGAGAGAGAGAGAGAGAGAGAGAGAGAGAGAGAGAGAGAGAGAGAGAGAGAGAGAGAGAGAGAGAGAGAGAGAGAGAGCAGGAAGGCCTACCGACCGCAAAGCATCGCTGCATGCTGCTTTCAGTGGGTACCATTTATTACTGAACCATGTCTTCCCAGGCTCGTGTTTTATGCAAGAGTGTGAGTATTTCATTCTTGAATCTCTTGTTTCAGACACTGCGGGAATTGGATGTACTTAATGCTAATAGAGGCAACGAGTTTTTGTGGCATCCATATTCGGCTGTTCGTGAGACCTTCCTATTGCAGATATTGCCGTTTTTCTAACTTGAGTCATTTTCTTCCTCATTTTTAGTTGGCATTGTTGGGTAGTTTGCTTTGTTGGGAAGGCCGAGAGGCATCAAAGCTCAGAACAATAATCGGCTGCTGTCAATACCAGCTAGTTGCTTTGGTTGCTCTGGCTGACAGTGGTGGATGATTGTCCTTTATTCACCCATCCTATCGGCTTATCTACATTTGCTCTCCAGTGCATGTCACTACTGGGTAGCCCATTTGTTTGCTCGTCGGCCTCAGAGCCGATTCGGTTATTCATTCATTGTGTATGACTGCCCACTGGGAGCATTTGCCCTGATCGTGATAATGCCTGCTGCCTATGGTGCCTATGCTGCTAGGCTGTAATGCTTCAACACACTACAAGGACAGATATTCTGTTGCCTCTGCCATTTGGTAGTTTAGACATGGACTGCTGTAGATTCGAAACTATTATGATTCAATGCAAATGGCCGAAGTTAACGTGCAGGATGAATCCCAGTTTTAGTCGCAAAATTCCTCCGCGCAACCTGGTAGTGGCAAAGCACATGAGCACCGATAATTCGTGTCCATGTGAGAAAGCAGACACCTCACGGAAGAATTTTCATGTTGACTTTACAAGTAGAAAGCATCCATCTGAGGGCTTGGACCACCAGTGAAATCCATATCCTGTGTCAGTAGCATACTTTGGGTTGTCAAGTCATCACGGATGCCAAGCATTGACCTAATGCTCTTGACTTACGAAATCTTCTCTGCTTACTAATTCGATTGGTGTAGTACACGATAAAAGGAAGTGACTCTAATGCAGTTCGTAATTTGACTCTGGTCTGTTCGTAGTTCGGTTTGACCTATTTTGGCTACTAACCACTGGCTCCAGCTGGTTGCTAGCCATCAAGCCATTGCTATTTCTAGTTGCTGCCAGTGTGCGTTGCAAGACACTGCACGTGCTAGGTGGTGGCAATGTGTTGTACCTCTCGGAGGAGAGGAACCGAGGCTGCTGACTTTCTGCCTTGTACTGTGTCTCAGGGAAGTGAAGCCAAGGTGAACTAGTCGATCATTCATCTAAGGAAAGGCTTGTATGTTCATCTTCTTTCTGAGGGGGTCAACTATTTTTTTTTTCCTTTCCACTCACTTTGGCTTTTTACTCTGTCCCTCTTTCATCCAATATTACTTATGGAGCAACAGTGTCACGATAGCCTACTTTGAGGCTCTTGTTGATTCTATAATTTCCTTTTTGTTAATCCATATAAATCACGGCGCCTGACAAAATATGGGCACCTTTCCAGGCTGCATTTACACCATCCATTTTTTGTATGACCAACTTGGTCAACATTCTCTGATGATCATGATGCTCTTTGTTGTTCTCGGCCAAATTCCTTCGATAGTGTAGCTAGTTTGCTTGATGGTTTTACAAAAGTTTGACCATGCTGCACTTGCTCATATACCAGTGCCGTGCGTGAATCATGTGACCACTTATAGAGATTGCTCTTATTTGCGTCCAGCTTTTGATTCATCAGATGCTGCATGCTACCTGGAAATTGAAACTCTTAATATGCAGATTCTTAGACTCATTTGTCAAAGCTCTAAAAAATAATTTATTCTCATCACCTTTGGATGTGGAGAGGCTGAGGAACTAAGAATTCGTGAAAGCCCAAAAAGGAAGAGGATGCAATCGAGTTGAGAAAACCTAGAAGTAATAATTGAAATTAAAAGCTTTTGGTGCACTACACCTTATCACATTTCTGTTTACGTGTTTGCATTCACTGTCAGCAAAAATCCTCGAGATAATTGTAAACTTTGTTATACATGTAATGACTGCAGAAAATACAGCTCTAGGACGTTTGATGGCAAGTATAGCAAAACTTATCCAACCGAAATCAGTAGCAAACGAGCACAGTGTGGTAACACAACCAGAGCTGAATCCGCCTTTCAAATTTCACCCTGATCCGTGACGAATTTGCCGAGTTATGGAATTTACAAGGTACAAAGCAATACTGTAAATGAATCTGTATACAAATCACATTCTTGTACCTCATCAAGCTTCATGCATGTTCCTCGATCTACCAAGGTTCAACGTGTTGGTACACAAGTCGAACATGATGCAGAGATCGGTAAATTTGCTATGTATTTACGATGTGCTGCTTCCGGTTTACATCCGGGTTAGACATGGTTTGCATAATCTTTTTTTCTTTCTTCAAGTATAAAAAATCATTGATTTGGAGACTATGCTTGTACCTATGCATTGATTCTGAGAACTTTTCCAAAGTAAGCAAATATCAACCCTACAAGTGAATGCGGATGCTCCACGTGCAGTAACTGATTGTGATGCACAGATGATATTTGGTGTTGGCTCTTGTGAATGTTTGCTCATCCCGATAGCACTGTTTGTAGCAATTGTGATTGTTCGGCAGCACCGACCGAGCATTGGCTATGGCAGAATGCCTCTGATGGGCTGCGGCTGAGTCTCTCAGCGGGGGGGGGGGGGGGGGGGGGGGGGGGGGGGGAGGGAGGGGTGAGCAATCAGCTTAAGCAGAGAAGGAAAAGCTCAGCCCTTTGGAGACCACATCGAGCACTCTGTGTACTTAGGATGATGTTCAAATTGCTGCTTGCATGACCATTGCTAGACGTAGATAGAAGGCTGTAATTGATAATTGTCTCAGGAAGGCTTGCTGATAAGGAGGGCCAGATGGAAACAGAACTTTCGGAAAGTCAGCACTTTGTGGATATAATAAGAATAATAATAATACACTGATAAAGCGCCCTCAGAGAACTCGATCTCTTTCTAGGCGCTTTACATTTGCTGCAAAGGAAACACGATCGAGTGGTGAGTGGTATATTGGCTTGGATTGTAGATTTACATTTTTGGTTTATCACAATTGGAATTTTCAAAAAGTCTACTTTTTAGGCCACCGTTTGCTGTCCTACCCAGCAGTAGCTAGTAGCCAAGTTTGCATTTGAATCTTTATGGCTGCTACCGGCACATAGTTACAGCCGGCAAGCCCTGTTTAAACAACATCCTTATAGCAGCCGCCAAATATACGGTAGCACAGCATGTTCATTTTTAAAATCTTGACATGTCTGATTGCCTGTAACCTTACCCAAAGAAAGCGAACGTGTATGTAGTTATATCAGCAGCCGATATATATGCCCGGTTCCCATAAGATTTCGGCATGTAGGAAGAATGAAGTTTTTCAAATTCTCTTAGCATTCTGTTGACCACACCCGGTGACAAAATGCCGTAGAGCACATGGCTTCAAATTAGCACTGCCAAAGAAAAAGTGCTAAAGGAAAATTTAGTATGACTAATATCTCTACTGTATCTAGTGCTAAGTAGTGTTTATTCAGTTTTGCACTCGTTTTTCATGGCAGTCGTAGCTTACGAACAAACCCTAATAATCTGCATTACATGCATCCCTACTTCAGAAATACTTGTCACGAATACCAGCTGAGCATCAAGATATCTATCGTGTGGAAGTTTGTATGGTGCAGTTGATTACGACTACCAAATTATTGGTATCCATGGCTCGTAGCCAGTTTGTTTTGGATCTGATAGAATGTTTTGTAATAGCAGACATGCCTCTTGAAAGAAAGATCAAGAATTGGAAAGCTTCCATAAAAATATAAATCAGGAGGTGCTGCTTCACCGTCTTTGCTTTTAAGGAGTGACTACTTACCGTTGCTCCTGTTCCGGTATGTTGACAACGTCACAAAGTAGGCCCACCAAAAGACAATTTATGTAGTATTTGACAAAAGTATGGCCAGTTATAGGATATATATATATATATATATATATATATATATATATATATATATATATATAGGATAGCTGCTGTGGCGATTCAGCTTCAGTGTGCTTCGAGATGGTACTTCAACGAAGCTCTTATCACTGAAGTCTCTGGAAGATTTCAATTACGTACCTGTCTCCGAATGTATTGATACAAACTATCGATGAGTTTGGCATCGATTTTCACTGACCATCTAGTGTTTATGAGTTTTTTAGTTTGTGAGTGATGGCGAGATGACTAGATGCTATTGAGTGAGTGGGAGAGCATACCGTAGTAGCAAGGTTAGGTCATACAGCTGTAGGCTGGCACAGCCGAGTGAGGTGACCCGTAGCCCATACTGAGGATCTTGAAATTGATTCGATGTTTGATAAGGACACAGACAGACACGGTTTGGTGAGGCAGCTATGTCGTTCACAGACCAGGTGCTGCTGGAGACGGCAGACGAGCTACCGAGTATGTATTGTAGATATGCATACTTCAACATTATCAAATATTTACTTGTAAAAATATTAATATTTACATGTAAAAATTGATGCATACATTTAGGCATGCTTTCACAGCTTAAAATGGCTACATACTTATACTTACATAATTCCGGCACATATCTGTACATGTACATCAACACATCTGCAGGCTAGACGTCTATGTATTGTAAGTAGGTGCATGCGTGCATTTTACCGTGTGCGCCGTGTATATGTGTATGCATACATTTGTGTGTTCTACTTGGATAAATCATTGTCTACTATTGGAACTATCTCTTCCTTGAAATTTCGTGGTATGATATTATTCGAGCTCAAATACTCATTCACTATAAGGGAGTTTCCTTGGAGACAAGAGATCCCAATAAGACACTCTTTGGGGATTCTCTGGGCCAAAATCGGCCATGACGGTCAGGAGCTTTCTCGCGGCTTTCTTTGTACGTTAATATACTGCCTGCCATATTGTTGACTCGATCTTGTGCTGTGCGCTACTGCCCAAACAAATTCAACTGGAGTACAATGCATTCTTGTATACGGTGCCATTAGCAGATGCTGCGCTATTGCCAGAGGCCAGCTCGCCATTTTACAGGAGGTTCCTTCAATTGGTTTAACGTTTTGTGATATGCTGCCATGGTTGTCATCTTTATAACGTTTCTGATTCGGACAGCATTATCTTGTCTTCTGCAGAAAAATGCTGCAAGCGATCCTGGACAGTATGTTCATTGAACCAGAGATTCTTGCCGAGCTTCCCGATGAGCAGAAGCAGCTTCTGTTCTGCAAACTTCGTGAGGTGGGTGTGTGCATACTATTTATATTATAGACTACGTTCGATACCGCCGCTGATGCATCCCGGGCTTCGGTTGCATTCTAGTGGGAATGTTCTTGTGGGAATTGCAGTTTGATAAGTCTCCAAACCGAAGGTACGTGACACCATGCAGAACACTGAAGTGGGCTCAAGGAGACTTTTATTTATACAGAGGCCAAAGCTAGCCAGTACGCGACCGACCTACCCACCGGCGTCCTCGTCGTCGTAAGTCCCTGGACTCTGCCTCTCCCTCACTGCCATAAATCGAAATGGCCCATAAACCAGCAGCAGCACCATAAACTCTGCTGGGCCATAAATACCTCTGGGCCATAAACAGGCTGTAGTGGAGATGACAAGGCCCTAAATAATCATAACTTTTCACTACTCATAACTTTTAACCGTCATAACTTTTCACTACTTGCGTGTCTGGCCCCTAAAATGAAAATCTTGCAGGTCTTACCCCCTAAATAATCGTCCTGGCCATTGCCTCTGATAGAAACCATGCTATGACCTGTGGCCGGGTTCAAGTTGTAGGATAAGTAGCGCCTGGTAGCCTAGCTAATGCTTAGCCAGTAGGTGGCAGATGTTCTTTAATCATGTGAGGTTATGCTTGCAAAATGAGCCAGTATCACAAATTGCGAATTCGTTGACAGCTAGCATTGTTAGATGCAATATTTTGGCCACTGCCGGTTCACCGTTTGGTTTGCAATCGTTACACCGGGTTGGGGCAAGGTTTAGTGCCATTGGGCATATGATCACTGGAGTGGCAAGTAAGGCGGATATTTACATCAGGTAGTGCTTTCAAGAGCAGCACTAGCAAATAAAAGTGCTGCGAATCCGAGCTGCAAGTTGAAGCCAGGCCATATGCCCGGACGGCTAGAAATTTTGATTCACTTTCGTCTGTCTATCTAGGCTGTCATTAGTGTCACTGGGCAGCTACCAGACGCACCGTTGCTGCTTTTTCAGGAGCAGCTTAGACGATGGAGATTGCGAGAAGCCGAGCTTGAGCAGAATGGCAGTGACAAAAAGAGCTCGGCTCCCAAGAAACAGCAGCAGCGGCAAGGGAAAAAGGGTAGGTACTCACTGCACGAGCTTGCACATTTGCATGCTCTTGTCTGCTGGCTCCTGCTGCTGTTACGCTGCCCAGCTTGGCCGTCTTGAATTAAGTGAGCTGCACGTGCACACATTACATTGTTGGCTCGGGCGGCATGCTTTGTTCGGAACATTATCCAGTGGTGCTACCTGGCACCAAGGCTGTGCCACCACTGCGTATGCTGTGCCTCGCCTGCTCTCTCGATCGATGACCGAACTTGTGAGGTAGCTGCCTGCCACTGGTTGCTAATGGCAACAAGCTGCTTGTACTCGCCCTCACCAGCGCTGTGCCTTCCAAAGGCTACCTCTATTTTCTGGCATGAATTTTGCCAGATGAATACCCCAACCTTTAGTTTGCGCACAAAACAGCTTTGCTTGAGCAACTGCTATAACTAGTACCCATACGTTTTGCCACACCCACCCTAACTGTGGCTGCCTAGTCCACTTGTGCTGTAGGCAGTTTTTAAGATATGTCCAGAGGGTCCAAACAAGTGGTATGGATGCCAAAATAGACGTAGCAGCCCAGCACATGATTTATTCATCATGATATCCGCAGTATCGTCAATTCTTCTTTTGGGGTTGCATGGACTCGATGAGTTTCCGAGTTATATCGGATGATGTAGCATGCCAGACCACTTAATCTGTCTATAATTAGTCCAGAGGCAGAGCAAGGATTTTCATCCAGGGGAAAGACCCGCAAGATTTTTATGTAGGTGCAAGACCAGCAAGTAATGCAAAGTTGTAGCACACAACCCTAATTCTTACTCGACGTGAACTCGGCTGTTGCTTGTAATTATATATATATATATATATACATATATATATATACATATATATATATATATATATATATATATATACATATATATATATATATGACATCATTTCGTTTTGGTGACGATCAAGGGTAGGCATAGGAATAGGAGGGCAGTACTGGTTGTTGCCTCTCTGTGGGACGAGGGAAATGCCCCCTTCACGCTGCTCCCCTTGGCTCCACCACTGAATTGTTCCGTAATTTTGCCAGTGATCTGATGTCACTATCTAAAGCTCTCAGACAACGCTGAACCTCGTCTCATATATGCTCAATCGGGTTACGATCTGGGCCTTGACTCGGGCCACTGGACGCTCATAAAATGAGAGGACCTATCGAGATACCTTAGTCCAACTCTGGCCGTATGTTTCAGATCTTTGTTCCGTTGATAAACAAAATTAGTCCCAAACAATTGTAATGCACTTGGCATAGTAGCGCTGTCCAAGATTTGCAGGTATCCAACTTTATTCATTATGCCCTCATTGCAGTGAAGTGGACCTGTACTGCCTGCTGTGAAGCCTCCGCACACCATCACTGATCCGGACCCGAACTTCAAAGTGTGTTGCAAGCAGGCATCAGTATATGCTCCTGGGTCAAAGATAGGATCGAGATTTGCAGTTGCCATAACGGTGAACTTACTTTCTTCGGTAAAGAATACTCACCGCCAGTCTTCTTCGGTCGTCCAGTCACTGTGCTGTTATGCCTACTCAAGGCTTTCTTCTTTGTGGGCTTTGTTAAGCAGTAGCAAAGGATCCTTTGCTACTGCTTCTCATAAGCCCATGTTCGTCGAGCCTTTGCCTCACCATCATCTGAGCTGAGGATCGCATTGTTGCTAAGCTCGAGGGTTTTAGCATGGACTTGAGCTTGTGCATAAGGGGCCTTCTGTTAGTCCATTTTCAGGATAAAGTCGTCCCTCCCGTCCCGCCGTGGGCGTTCAGACGCATGCTGGTTCTTTACCGTCCGTCCCTTGCGAAAATTTTTTCCGAATGGTATATTGGAGAGTTTTCTTACTCATCCCCAGCTTCTGAGCGATTTCATGGTTGCTAAACTTTCTAAGATGTCACTGCTGGCTACGGCTCAGCCAAAATACGTAAGGCGGCCTGAATCAGACCGATACGGTGGGCCAATGTTTGAGTCTCCTGATCCTGCGCATGACTTGCTCATATGCTTTGACTTGACAATGATTGGCCGTCTCGTGCTTCCTCTTTTCAAGCAGCTCAAATGTTCATTTACTGTCGAACCTTTGGTTGTGTCATACCTCAATTTTCAAAGCATGTAATCTGCACATTTAGGACTGTCCACATTAGAGTCTAGAGTGAGCGTGAGGCCAATTGCATTTCCAAAAAGTTGACTTCTACCATATTTTCCTTCAATAAGACATCCACAGCTTTCCAGCTGTCACACGTTGCTGCATATTGAATGAGTATCGGCACATTTTTCGGATATCGGCACTATATATGTATATATGTATATATATATATATATATATATATATATATATATATATATATATATATATATATATAATTACAAGCAACAGCCGAGTTCACGTCGAGTAAGAATTAGGGTTGTGTGATACAACTTTGCATTACTTGCTGGTCTTGCACCTACATAAAAATCTTGCGGGTCTTTCCCCTGGATGAAAATCCTTGCTCTGCCTCTGGACTAATTATAGACAAATTAAGTGGTCTGGCATGCTACATCATCCGATATAACACATTATGCGTATGCTGACCGGTACGCGGCTTCATTTGCCATTTTCCAGCTCAGTATTTATTAATTAAAGTTACCTAAGTAAGAGAAAGGAGATTGCCAAAGTGCACTTGGTCAAACTAAGTTTTGAGCATAAGGAGCATGCTATGTTTTGTACATTTTCAAACTCGTCAATTATTCTGAAGCCGAACACTCAAGATTTAGTGCAGTCTCAAATGGAGTGGAAGTAACTTCTGCAATTCAGATCGCAAAGTGGCCAGTGCTGCATTAATAACTTCTAATAGCTTTCCTTGGCCATGCCCATCTGAGTAGTGTTTTCCTTACATTAGAAACTTTCAGCCAATCCTTGGACTTCGCAAGGATTCTCATGTCCCATCATCCCCCCTGCTATGTTGCTAGTTCGTCTGCCGGTGTGACGTTGACCGCGTAGATTGTACTGTCCAGCTTTTCTATCAGCCTCCAGCCTAGTGCAGAGCTACCGTGGGAGTTTGGCCGATCTGGAGCTTGAGCCATGCTACCCAATCCTTGTAGGTGGCAAGAAAGTGGATTTCCTTATCGCAGCCGATGGCCAGCCGTGGGTGTGGGTGATGGGTGACCACCCGGATGATAAAAGCGTCGAGCAAATTCTTGAGGAGGAAGCAGCTGCCAAAGCAACAAGGAAGGCAGAGGAAGAAGCAGAGTTGCTGCGGTGAGTGCTGCAGTCGACTCTAGGTGACTAGTGTGCTTGCGAATCTCTTTGGGCGGGGAGCAACCCACCATCACCGTGTCGGCCGATCCAATCGACATCTCTTCCTTTGCGGAGCATTTGTTGTTTGAGCCTCCAGAATTCTGCACCTTCTTTCGCACGCGATTACCTTTTTCGCACAAGCGATTGCCGCTTCTGTTGGCCAGATCTGTCTCGTTTTGCGAGGCCCGAGCGCAGGTACTGAGTGGTTGCTCAATGCCAGGCGAATGGACAACGGGTTACACGACAAAGGCCGTGCTCGAGGCACGTTTTTCAGAGCTCTCCCGAATAATGGTTACAAATGTTGCTTTGGCATTCCGAATGCCCGGGTTTAGCTTTCTGAGACCTGTCGCCTGCATCGTGGATCGAGTCCGCCCCGTGAAGCTCGAGGAAGTCCTCGAGGAAGTTCCTTCGAAGAGCTCTTCGAAGTTTGCTCTTCCTGTGTACAACTGCCTTTGCCATTTACAGTTTGCTCAGTGTCGCTTTTTCAATGGCTCACCGTTTTCTGGAGCTGATTCAGCAGCCTCGTATATGTATCAGCAGAAGAGCCTTTACGGCAATCACCACCGCTTGCAGTGGGCAATAAAGGATCGCCCACTGCAATACTCGAACCCGTGACCCTGGTCGTGAAGAGCGAGTACTGCATGGCTGTGCACCGGCGTGTAAAGTGACGATGTTTGTGTGGGAGCAACAGCGAGGCGTTCCACTCCTTTGCAGGTCTTTCGCCTGCTTTACCACCGTCGTATGTGCCTGTATACGTGCCCCGGCCGGCACGTTCGGGGACAGAGTGAGAGGTGGTAAAACCTCGTGCCTCCTTGCTTCCTTGTAGAGTTTGCAAGTGACGAGCCACGGTGTGTCTGAGCTTGCACCGCCACAGCCGCGCACCACCTTGCAGTTTCTTGCTTCTGCTGATCTGCTTATGCAGCTGCAGCGTGACGTGGTGCTGCTGGTGTGCGTGCTCATCTCGCGCTCTTGCCTGTACCCATATCTCTCAGTGCCGGGCCCTTGCTCAGATACTTTTCCGATTGTGAAGCTTTGCTGGCCGAGTGTCTGCGCTTGGCTGCGTAGCAGTAGTGCATAGCAGTGGGGGCGCGCTTGGTTTGCTGCTGCCGGACGTCGCAACGATCAACGTAGGTGCTTCGTGTCGGTTTCCCTGCCGTGATGTGGTTCTGCTGCTTGTGGACAATAATGTAATGTAATGTATCTCTGTCTGTAACTCCACAAAGCCATAAAGACTCTAGGGTTGTTACGCAAGGGATTTTTGTATAGCGCACTCCCAGCCTAATCAGCTTTCAGTACATATTCGGTAGCCAACAGACTTCGTCTCACGCAACAAAGAAAAAGTGGGAAGCATAGCAGAGTCAGGAGAGCAGTTGAGGTAGTGAGTAGCATAGAAGTAGCAGCTCAGGAACGCTGAAAAGGATGAGCCATAGTTGGCAGCAGGAGAGTAGTTGTCGTTGCGTAAGAATTGTGGAAGTGAGTTCCACAGTCTAGGACCTGCAGAGCTAAAGCCTCTGTCATCAACGGTCTTTAAGTGGAGGAATGGAACAGCTAATTTATTGTCCACACAGGACCTGGGGTCGCGAAGAGGCTGAAACTGGTGCAGCAGTTCAGCTAGGTACAAAGGAGCCAAGCCGTGGGGGGCCTTGTGGGTCAGCATAAGAACTTTATTCTGTATCCGTTGCTCAACCGGCACCCATCCTAGCTCTTTTAGCAAAGGAGACACATGCTCGAACCTCTGAGACTTGAAGACTAGCCTTGCAGCCATATTAATAGTCAGCTGAGTGGCCTAGTTGCTTTCTTTGGTAGTCCAGCCAAAAGGGAGTTACAATAATCAAGCCGAGACAGAACTAAGGAGCTAGTTAAATTTTGGCAAGCCTCTGTGGAAGACAGCTCCTAATCTTGGATAGGGATCGGATGTGATGGCTAGCTGTGGAAGCAGTCTTCTGAATGAAGCTTTTAAAATTTAGGCAGCTGTCGAAAACGACACATAAATTTTGAGCCCGTGGTGAGGGTCGCACAACAGCATCACCTATTAGAAGAGCAAAACCTTTTAATCCAGCCACACGCTTAGGGTGTCCTAAGAGCAGCAGTTCGGTTTTCTCGTCATTTAGTTTCAAGAAGTTTTCCGACATCGAGGAACGAAAGTCGGCAAGGCAAGCATTCAGGTTCTCAGTTGCTGCAGCAGATTCCAACGGTTTAAATGACAAATTCAGCTGAGTATCGTCAGCATAAAAGTGATATCCTATTCCATAGGCCTTAATCACTTTTCCCAGAGTGTAAATGGAGAACAGCAAAGTACCGAGTACGGACCCTTGAGGGACTCCACAGGTGAACCGTCTCGTGTGTGAGACCTGACCCCCCCACACGACACGGGTTGAACACGATCAGACAAGTACGATTTGAACTACGCCAGTGCCTCGTCTGCCAGACTGATCGTTGTTCTCAATCGTTCAAGTAGGACATCGTGATTAATGGCGTCGATGGCAGCTGACAGATCTATCAGAGCTAGGGCAGTGACATTCCCGTCATCGTTGCCACGTAGAATGTCATTGTTAACACGGAGGAGAGCAGTTTCAGTGGAATGCTGCCTCTTGAACCCTGATTGAAATGTTTCTTGACATTTCATTCTTTTCAATATGTTCAACCAGGTGCTTAGCAACAATTTTTTCAAGAATCTTTGACAAGAAAGGAAGAAGGGAAACTGGGCAATAGTTTGCTAGGACCAATTTGTCTAATCCAGGCTTTTTAAGTATGGGTCTAACGATTGTCGATTTGAAGGACTTGGGGACGACTCCTTTTCCCAAAGAAACATTAAAAATCTCGGTTATGGCAGAGTTAAGTTGGTCTTGCCAGTGAAGACCACAGAGATGATGGTATAGGGTCCTCAGGAGACGAGCTCTTTTTGCTAGACCCTATTAAGGTAGCCACGGAATGCGTGCCTATGCAGAAGCCGCGGAAAACCTTTTGAGGAAGGTCACAGGTTTGTGATTCCGCAATTGGTTTAGTCGGAGGGGACGTCTAAACAGTCACCAGTGCATCCCTAGCCGCCATTTGAGCAGTAAAGCGCATAGCGCGGACTCGATCATTCTGATCATGCCGATCATGCTGACGATCATGCTCATTCGTGCTTGTAGACAGAGGGAGGAAGCAGAGCAGCACAGAAAGGAGAAGGAGGAAGAGGAGCGTCTTCGACGCGAGCAGCTCGACAAGGAGGCACAGCTGCAGTACGGTGCCCAGTGGCCCGGGCTTCGGGCCTCGGCCCACCCCGCCCCCATCCCGAGCCTTGCTCGTCTTGCGTTGTGCAGTCTGCATTGGCAGTTTGCATTGACTGTGTCGGTTACTTTGCTGTCTAATTCATCTGTAGCTAGTCGCTGGTGTCAGCTGTGTCGTCACTGTAGGCGTATATGTCGAGAAGAAACTGAGACGATTGATCCAACGGTCAAATAATTGTTTAGGGTAACTTTCAAAAGACAAAAATGCTAGTAATAGGATCTGAAGTTTTGACGATTTTCACATAGTAGGTGAGCATTAAAAAACGATCAGGCAAACCATGTCTAGCCCATTAGTAAACAGGAAGCAACATACCTCCAAATATTTTTCCTATCTCTGCATCATATACGACTTATGTCCCAACTTGTTGAACCTTGGTACATTTAGGTATATGATTGCCACTTGCTGAGGTACATGCTTGCGACTTTTAAGCAGAAGCACAGATGCACCTATTTATGACGGCATTTAGTGGGTTCATGTGATTCGTCCTTTATGTTCTTATGCATGCTGACACTGTGCATGCTGCCACTAATCATACTTGCATGCTGACCCTATGCATGTCACCCATAACCATGTTATTCATGTTGTTTATCAAGTACGATCCCACTCACCATTTGATCGTGTTCCTTTGCAGCAAATGTAAAGCACTTAGAAAGAGATTGAGTTCTTTGAGGGTGCTTTATCAAGTGTATTATTATTATTATTATTATAAACAGCTTCATTGCAATGTAGCTTTGTGCCTCGTAAATTCTAAAACTCGGCAATTCGTGACAGATGAACGTGAAATTTCAAAGTAGATTCAGCTGTGCTATTACACTACTGCTATAGCTCATTTTCAATTTCGGTTTGATAAAGTTTTACTATGCATGTCATCAAACGTCCTTGAACTTCATATGCCACAATCATGGGCATGGCGGAAAAAATTAGGAAAACCGTTGGCTAAGTAACTAAAACGAGTTAATTTAGGACAACTAGAAGAGGAGTACCATTATTGGTTGGAGAACAGACAGGATCATTGAGCAGGTGTTATAGATTTGAGTTCTTCTGCTTCCAAGATCTGCAGAGCAAAAGCATCTATGTTAGGAAGTTGAACCCTGACCATCTGATACCACCGGTGAGATGGAGACGATGTGTGAATGTGTGTGAATGTGTGTGTGTGTGTGTGTGTGTGTGCGTGTGTGTGTGTGTGTGTGTGTGTGTGTGTGTGTGTGTGTGTGCATAAGTGTGTGTGTGTGCGCGTGCGTGCGTGTGTGTTTGTGTGTGCATATGTGTGTGTGTGTGCGTGCGTGTGTGTTTGTGTGTGCATATGTGTGTGTGTGTGTGTGTGTGTGTGTGTGTGTGTGTGTGCGTGCGTGCGTGCGTGTGTGTGTGCGTGCGTGTGTGTGTGTGTGTGTGTGTGTGTGTGTGTGTGTGTGTGTGTGTGTGTGTGCGTGCGTGCGTGCGTGCGTGCGTGCGTGCGCGCGCGCGTGTGTGCGTGTGTGCGTGTGTGCGTGTGTGCGTGTGTGTTTGTGTGTGCATATGTGCGTGCGTGCGTGCGTGCGTGCGTGCGTGCGTGCGTGCGTGCGTGCGTGTGTGCATGTGTGTGTGTGTGCGCACGCATATGCGTGCACGTATGCAAACGCGTTTTGGTGAGAACTAGAGAGGGGTGAGACTTTCAAATTATAGGTATGCTTAGTCACCATTTGATGAGTTGCATCCCACATTTGCCTGGTTTTTTTATCGCTCAGGAAGGAAGCCGAGGCTCGTCGCTTGGCCGAGGACCAGCTGCAGAGCTTGAAGGCCAAGCAGCTTGAAGAGAACGAGCAAAAGCTGAAGATGCTGCAGGTACACTTATTCTACACACTATGATTTGTGCTGTATGCCAGGCCGTGCTCTAAGAGTATGTATAGAGGCTATGCTGCTGCTGCTGCTGCTGCTGCTGTCGAAGTGGTCGCATAGGATCCTGTCCAGTGGCATAGGTCAAATATTTGACCAAGCCAGGTAAATGATCAGTGAAGCTTGGCTTAAACCGGACGTAGTGCCTGCATCTATGTTTGTCACTGTAGCAAAATGGATGGATGGTCGCTGGGTTGTGTGAGCTACAGCTCGGTTGAAGAAGTGGACACAAGTACCAGATTTTTTCTATGTGTCCGACCACTTGAGAGGCCAGTGAAGGGGAGAAGGAATGTGTTCTATACTGCTGCGGTGTGCACGTTTGCTGCTTTGCTGTTAGTGGCAACGGCGCATTTTGTCTCAGGCAGAGATTGCAAATAGAAGTGGTACTGCCAAAGTCATTGTCAGTCACAAGATCTCCAGTCTATGAGTGAGTCGAAGCAGCCGGTATTATGTAGCTGTTACTGTTTGTAAGTCTTAAAACTTGCCATTCTTGCTCAATTGCTACTGTGCAACAGTTTGCACTCTCTCGGCCTTTTTGAAGGCCGTTTATTGCCGGACTCGTGAATGCATCAATTTGATAAAGGCAGACATGCGTCTATTTTGTTCATGCATGCCAGCAGTGCACATGGCTTTATTTTCAAAGGTCTATTTTGGATGCACTCTACCTGTGCTGCCATCTTCTTGAGTCCTCTGTTTTTCCTTTGTGAAGCTTCTCTGCTTTTAATGGGGCCTTAGAGGAACTGCATCACAGAGGCATCGTGGAGAATCTTCACGGTTCGAGTTGTTTTATAATAATAATAAGGTTGACAATAATGAAGATAAGGTTAGCTGAATTAAAAGCCTCATTTGTATAGTGGTAGAAGAGCCTTAATGGCTATCACTACTGCTTTCAGTTGGCAATAAAGGATTGCCCACTGCAGGACTCAAACTCACGACCTCGGTCGTGAAGAGCGAGCACCTTTCGTGGATGCATTTATATAGCAGCAACTCTCTCTCTCTCTCTCTCTCTCTCTCTCTCTCTCTCTCTCTCCAGGCACTTCACAGAAGCTGGAAAGAATGCATATCAAGTGGTTTATGATAATAAAGCATATCGACTTGTAGAGGCAGCATGCATATGTGCAGGTATTCCGACAGACCCTCGAGATTTTTATGTGGTTTTGTTAAACAATCAAGGGGTAAGGTAAACCCCCAGTGTGTGGAGAAAATCTCTACCGTCCTCAGAGAGGAAACATACCTAGACAGATGCTTGTTTTGCGGCAGTATGTAAAGCATCCAGAGAGAGAGAGAGAGAGAGAGAGAGAGAGAGAGAGAGAGAGAGAGAGAGAGAGAGCAAGAGAGAGAGAGAGAGAGAGAGAGCAAGAGAGAGAGAGAGAGAGAGAGAGAGAGAGAGAGACAGACAGACAGAGACAGAGATAGAGTGCACTCTTTTGGTAGTATGGAAATATCTAATTATTATTAATAAAATGCTGCTTTGGCGATTCTCATCAGAGAGAAACGACCATCTAAGTTGCCTCGGCTAGCCATTGCTCTCACACTAGCGATGCATTAAAGGGTAGCAGCTGGCACATGCCATGGCTTGGTAGCTAGCAGCGCGGTCGGAGCCGTTCATATACATTTTCCACCATTTGCCAGTTCAATAGGCCGCGCCTCACTCGCCTGATGACAGTGATCACAGGGCTGAGACTCTCAGGTTGCTATCCACTGTGTCAAACTAGCTACGCACGGTAGTTTGAGTCAGAGGAGCTCTACCCCATCATTCGACGTGCACAGAAATAATAGCCAGCCAAAAAGAATGTCCAGAGCATGAATCATGCTGGTTTCTCCCAATGGTTGAGGTGCTTGCCTTTAACGACTGAGTTCAAGGTGAATATGTGTCATGACCGAGGTCTTGGACTCGAGCCTCGTGGAATATGTGAAGTGCCTGAATAGAAAATAAGTTATCTTAGGGTGTTATGCAAGTGAATTATATAGTTTATATTTCCTCATGTCAATGTAGCCACGTTAATACAGTGAGCTCTCAACGAAATCTTACACAATAAGCTTGTGACATTATCTATACTCTGCTAATTCGCTTGTAGAATTATTACAACGACTTGAAGCCGTCTTCTGATTTCCTGCCCATTGTGGCCAACTCACTTTCATAGCTTTTTTTAGGTGTGAAATTGCGAGAAATGTTAATTCAATGCTATGTTCATAGTTCACCCTTTGGTGCCACCAGTGCTAGCCAGATGTTGAAAGAAAGGGCTGCTTATGCAATGTGTGCTGCTTAAGGCTGCTTATTCCTGCTGGGTGAGAAGCTTTCCACAGCCTCGTTTGCTGGGCTGGTTGCATGACGGAAGTGCAAAGGTCGAAATCTGCTGCTAGCTGCAAGATTCATGCTGGTCTTTGGAGCTGAGCCCTGGTACCCCTGGTACCAAGCATAGTGCCAAGCACCTGCTAGTCAAATTTTCTTCTTTAATATCGGCTGAGATTGACAAAAATTCCCTCTTGGTCAACGTGGGTGATTCAATCATATCTTATATTGTATGGTATACTCTGCCTTCCAAAGGTTTCTACGCACCTGGTCCACTGTTCCTGAGTTCGGTTGTTGCTAATGTATGTACTGGAGTAAGTCATTATGCTACACTAATTATTAAATTGTAACAATCCGTCAATACAATTTTTGCCTTAGTCACAGTTTGCTATGTTTGGCTCTAGTCTTAGTCACTGCATTTGTGGCAACCTTGTCAGTGGCTCTCGTGTAAATAGATGAGCAGACGTGATCACCACTGCCCTCTTGGAGACCATCCAGCAGGACCAATTTTTCACTTGTTTTGTCATCGACGACGCCTCGGTCAATGATGCGCCAAGGTACCCGGATGTCTCCTTGACCTGTTGGGGCTAGCCCGTGCCATACCGTCGCTCGGTACACGAGCAGAACATGTCGCCAGTTGCACAGCTTTCTGAAAGTACTAGATCGGTTTGATGTCGCTCCACGGAAATGGCAATTAAAACCAAGAAATCGCGATGTGCCTTAAGATCTCAGAGGGCACTGTTTGGACTACTATTAGGAAACATCTGAACTATGGTAGTGCAGAGGCACTGACTGGCCTGCTAGGGTTGCACTCGAGTAGCTTCTCCGAGGGAGGACCGGCTTCTGAAGAGCAGGGCTGTGAAGGTTTGCGACTGCTAAAATGCACCGCTAGAGTCTCTGCCAAGGTCTACTAGAAAGGTCGTACGCCAAAATACTCTGAGTAGACAGTATCACGAACAAGGGCTGAACACATTGGGTGACTAAGTTCCAGCCATTGTTGACTGTGCAGCACAAAAAAGCAAGGCTAGATTTTGCTCGCCGATACCAGCACTGGACAGCTGCACAGTGGAGCAGAGTGCTGTGGGCGGATGAGTCTAAGTTGAATCTCCTCAGCTGCGACCAAAGGAAGTAGCATAAATATAATGAAATGAAATGAAATAAATAAAAATATAGCTCATTTGTATTGCACCCCAAGATAACTTAAGTCTCTACTCAGATACTTCACATAGGCCTCGGGCTCGAGACCAAGACTTCGGTTCTTAAGTACATTCACCTTGACCTCGGTCGTTGCAAGCACCTTAACCACTGGGCCAAACTAGCACTGCAAGTACGTTTGCCAGCGAATGGGTGAAGCATACATTGACTGTTTTCTCTAAGAGACAGTGAAATTTGGTAGTGGAACTGTAGTGTATGGGGTTGCTTCTCAACTTCCGGTGTTGGGAGCTGCTGGTAGCTGGTCGAGTCAATGCCGAGGCAATTCTGTGAATTTATCAAAAATCACGGTGCCTTGACTAGCGATTGATTGTACCAAACAAATTACATGTAATTAAATGCTTCTTAACTTTTCTCCGTAATAAAAACTGGTACAGAGTTAGATCCGATCTTAGTCTTAGGTGTTTTGAGTAAAATAGTGTGCTGGTAGATGCATAGAAACTTTTGGAAGGCAGTACATGTCTTAAATACAGCCGACTCTGCTTATAAGAATACGCTCGGGCGGGCAAATAGGCGTTCTTGTATGCTGATCATTCCCATATTCGAGGTGAGACTATCTGTGGGATGCAGAACTGCTGTTCTGATAAGCGCAGTATTCCTAAATACGATATTCTTATACGAGGAGTCCTCTGTGATCGTGTACGTTTCGACTTTCACTGGTCTGACCTACCCCCACTTTTTAGGTTATCTGGTCTAGCTAGAGATTACCTTGTGAACTGTTAACGCCCGGTTAACAATTGTAACACCGTGTGCATGACTGAAGCCGACTCGTTTTGTTAAAACTCTGCTCTCTGCCTTTTTGTTCACTCTTTTTTGTGCCGCTACTCCATCCGCTGTAACTCTTCTGTCACGTGTGCGACCTCGTGTGCTCCCCTCCCTCTCGATCGGTTTCATTTACCCTTTTTCTTCTTTTGTTTTGGACTCAAGTTGAAATCTTGCCCCATCTTACGCTACCTGCCGAGCACCTACTACTAACCGGTATTACCGGCCTGCATGTTGAGGCTCACTGCCGTAAACCCACCCAACATGCCACGCTTGCCTCTTCAAAGCCCGTGCGGCATGCGCTGTTTCTGTGCAGGTCCGAAATCACAATATTTGCTGCCTTACTGCACGTGTGCACCGAGGATGCATCTACCAAGGCTTTCTATACAACATCTGTAAAGTGCCTAGAGAGAGATTCAGTTTTCTGAGGGTGCTATACTTATGTATTATTATTATTATTATTATTATTATTATTATTGTTAAGGCTTGCTCTGATAGTGCTGCTCTTGCCATAAGTCATCAATCATCACTCATCTTCTCTCTTGCTGTCTCCTCTCTGTCCAGACTGTCAGTCGTGTACTTTAACTCATGTTGCTTTCACATGTATACTTCCTTAAGTCGAGCCAGAATGTGACGATTAGTTGCTCGAGTTTTCTACGCCGCGCCGTGCATCGTGGTATGCGAAGAATGCTAGCAGCAGTAGCAGCATGTCGAGCTGCGTCTGATTGGTGGTGGCGCACTAGCGGAGCTGCCTGCGGCCTCGGGCAGCTCCGCTGGTGTGAGCACTCAGCACTGCTGGCAATAACTTGAGCAAGCTCGATTGCCCCTTTGATTGTCCGTTGGGTGTGTGCAAAATGAATGTGTGCGCACCCCTGCGTGCCGAATGGTGGCCGAGCATTTGAGCTCCAGTCGTGCCGAGCACACGGCGGGAAGGAGAGAGTGAGAGAGAGAGAGAGAGAGAGAGAGAGAGAGAGAGAGAGAGAGAGAGAGAGAGAGAGAGACCCCCACAATCCTATTGCTCAAACTCAGGTCGAAAATACCACGTCAGTAGGCCACAGACTAGTGCAATGCACTCTTAATTGAGAGCAACTGGAACAGATGGAGACCCCCAAGAAGCTCCTCCTGTACTCCTCCTAAGGCTAGGGAAGTGGGTATTTCTTAACCAAGCAATATACACTGGTTAGTATTCCACTGCTACTATACTTGCATGGAAACAACTCATCTGTATCTTTACCTATACATCGTGCCCATTGTCATGAAGTGGTGGCCAGCCTCGCATTATCACGTCAGTGTGCATTTAGCAAGTCACACGAAACCGATGTCAATCCATGCTTTCTTTTATTTTGCATCGTTGCTGAACGTTCACCGCTCGATATTTCTGAAAGATTGAGACCATCGTTCAGATAATCAGAATCAGGTCTAGCAGCCTGACTGCAGGAGTATTTTATGTGGTTTAAAGGATTCCTAATCCTAATGACTTCTTCAGGAATACCGTTTCATGCATCATTCGTTTTTTCTGCTGCTATCATCTGTCCACTTAGCCCCATTATCACCATTGTCGAAATGCCATTTCTGTAGTATTGTTGAGGTAGCAACTGCCTTCTACAAAACCTATGCCATCGGCTTCACAGCTGGTTTCAGCCAACTGACTTATAGGCTGATTGTGCCACTTGGATATCCTCTTAGGACCGAAGGACAGGCTATTGTATAAGTTGCATGTTGTAACACTGTAGCGACGAAAATATCCTCCTTGATGCACATACTGCCTATTCTTTTGGCTGGGTCCCTATTTGCCTCCAGGAGGCAAATAGGGGTTTTGCAATGCCTTCACAGTTTCAGCAGCAAATATGGTCCATCCGTCTGGGAATTTTCTAGGAAAAGCGCGAGCAATTCAAGCTGGTACGTGAGCAGTCTTATAAAGATCTAAAGGCCAAGAGAACCAGCGAGATTCTGGCTGATTACATATCCCAGAAGGGTACACAAGACAAAAGTGCACCCTCAGAGGAAGCACAGCAGCTGGACAGAAATTGGCAACTTCAAGGTAATTAAAACAGGCGCTGCCATCCCGAGCGTCGATGTTTGCACAGGCTGCAGATCACTGACGAGTAGTAGATGTCGATGTGGCCCGAATACAATTATGTGGTCAAAGTTGCAGCAGCAGATGCGGCTGATTCCAAAGCAACCTGATTTTCAATATCGTCCGGCTAAATGCAGTGCATAATAACTATTATTATTTATATATAATTATTAATGTTTTCCAATGCATCCCTTTGAGCGCTGGCATGTGCTTATAATCTCAAGGCTTTCTGGTGGCACCACATCCAGCAGCTTTTTACAAACCTTTCTAAAGCTACATGGACTTTTAGTTTTATGGATAGTGTTAGCGTTAATCTAAAGCTGGCTGCCCAAAAGCATGCTAGTCTTGGCACCACTGGCAGTGGAAGTAGGAAACAGTTCTATTTGCAGCTGTCACTTACATTGAAATTGAATCAACCTGCTTACTTTTTACTTATTATACAGACATAGTGCAGTGAAATTTTGTGTGGGTAGCTTGTTTTATGTCACGGCTCCTGAAGTGAGAACAGAGCAGATTTATACCAGATCCAGTACTTGTGTTCCGCCCCAGCACCTTGGAATTCCAGTTTTTACGTCCTGGTGTCATGTAACATTGTCTGTATGGAGTATTTTTTATGGGCAGGCCGCCTGTTCAATTCTGCATACATAAATTGTATTGATGTGAGATTTAACAATGTTTTGCCTGATGTTGCCCTTGACAAAGTATCGATGTTTTGGTGCTGTAGATATCCAACTACAGAACTCATGCTTTGAGTGCATAATCTCAAGAATACGTAGGACGACGTTAGCCTCGACCTTTTGAGTTCCTCTATCACTGCTACAGCTCCTGGCATCCTCTTTATTTTCACCGTCTTCAGCGCTCTCGATTGCATGTTTGTGTCATGCTAATACTATATATATATATATATATATATATATATATATATATATATATATATATATATATATATATATATATATATATATATATATATATATATATATATATATATATATATATATATATATACATATACATATACATATATATATATATATATATATATATATATATGTGTGTGTGTGTGTGTGTGTGTGTGTGTGTATATATACTATATATATAATACTAATACTAAAAATAATGTCAGATAAACATGGATAAACGGCAGTGCTATAGAGATTTAAGATTCTCTATCGGGGTATCGTTAAATGCTTATGTGGAAACGAAAAGCACGTCAGTCTGCAGATTTTCTCCAAATTAATAGCCTGCCCTTAGCATGCCTCAGACTCTCTGTGACATGAACTACAGTCAGTCAATTGTTTGTCATTCTTTGGAAACAGAGAGCTTTTTTCTGGGTAGATTATGTCATTGACCTGGTACTAAGACACAGCTGTCTATTCTCAGGCTTTCCTCATTTTTTAGGTGATTTATTATTAAGGTTTTCATTAGCTGTTGACAACCTGATTTTCAATATCGTCCGGCTAAATGCAGTGCATAAGAACCCGATCACCTGCAGTGGGAGGCAGTAACTTGGAGGTATCGAGTCAAGCTCAGCAGCAGGGCAGAGTTTCAATGGTTGGTCTGTTAATTTTGCTTGCCGGAGGGTCACAGCATTTTCTTTGTAAAAATACGTCTTGACTTGAACAAACGAACTTGTAGGATACCTCTGAGGTTTTGATGGTGCATGCAAGTGACCTCTCATCGTGTGATATGCCGTGGCCTGTGCTGGCTGACGTAGCGTTTAGGCCACGTGTTAGTGAGACCATCTAGATAAGCTGCAAACTTGACAAGCTGCAAACCTGTCATGGCTATGCAAACAGACATGCCACTCTGGATTTTCAGAATGCAGTGGTTGGCTTCGCCGGGTTCCTGGTTCTTATCGATGAATAAGAAAAAATTGACTATAACGAAAAATTGACTAGTCCAAAACGAAAATCTCGTCAAGTCTTTAGATTCACTAGCGCAAAAGAAAATGGCCAGAGAGCCGAGTGGCAATCCATTCGCATGAATCGCCTCTGGTCTGTCAATTACGTGCATTACCATCCTAACAAGCAAAAGCTTTTGAAAACGACCTGGAGATCGAGAGGAGAAGCAGTAAATCCTGTTTTGAGGGACGTATAGCTATCTGAAGCCCAGGTTCATTTCGGGTATGTTCATCTCCTTGTAATAAGATTTTACTCTGACTGGATGGTTTGAACTTGAGCATGTTCGGTTGCGCAAACCGAACACTTTGCTAACTAGCACCAATATGCCTGCCACATGGCCTATCAGGTCAGTGGATGGGTCCTTCCTCTCAAGCCTCGGATGAGTAGTAATGCAGCCGGTCAGTCTCACCAGACGTTCGGTTCTGAGCTCCGGGGCCTGTCAAGCTTGACTGTGAGCCGACTTTTTAAAGCTTCTTTAATCCTGGCTGCTTGCCGTAGCACACATAACTTGGTCACTCACAGAACGCTCGTACTCGAACTTGTCATTCCTCTGTTACGGTCTTGTTGGCTCGTTTTCAGGTTAATGTATTTGTGTTACACAGTGGTCAAATGTTTATGATCCCCGATGTTAAAGGCCCTTTGCCAACTGTACAAATCGCTAGCTTAGTGCAGCTGTGTAGCTGCATTATTCGATGTGGTAGATTTTTAGGCGTTATGGTTCTGCTGTAATTTCTCGTAGATCTATTACGGAAGTAGGCTTGTCGGCATCCGGCAGTTGTCTCCTAGTTGCCCTCATGTTAAAAACTCGGTTGGGCAGTTTCTGCTGTTTTGCATAACCGGTGTCAGAAAAATGCAGCCAGTCCAATCGTACTTCTAGCTGAGCACCATTGCTGCAATTCAGGCACAGCCTGGATTGCTCGGTAACTCGGTTAGCTGGTTTGTATGCACGGAACTCATCGATATCTCACCATCACAGAAATTTCCGTCATGGTCTGCCTGGCTGTCCTTGATCTTTGAGTACGTCACTTGCTGCTGCTGAAGCATGCGGTCAAAGGTCAGGTTAGCGACTGCTGCCCTAGCTGAGTAGAAAAACCATATGACCAGGGAAGTTGAGGCTTGCAAATATTTTGCAGACCCTACTCCCGATGGATGCCAGCTGGTCTGTGTCCCCCTCCGAATAGCTGCCCTAGTGAGCCCAGCTTGTCAGCAGTTTGGCTAGCAGGTCAGCGACTCGACTAGTGAACCGGTCCGCGACTGTCTTGCCGACCGTTAATGGGTTGCCCAATCGAGCAGTTTTCGTTTTATGTTTAAGCGCATGTTGCTGATAATTTCTTACCCACCAAGTATGTCAGTCAAGCTGACCAACTGCTTACTCTTAAAACTTATTTAAAGCTTTTCTGTAAACAGCGATTTATCAGGACTATGCCTTGGCAAGAGACCTGCGATTTCATATATAGCGATTGCTCTAGGGACAGGCGATGCAATGCTGTTCCTGTGGGTTTCAGTTCTTCTTACTTCGTCATCACCTAGAGGAATGCTTTGAGTTACAGCTGGACTTCCTGATGCTATGCAGTACAATTATTATTCATTGTTCCTCGTCCTTCACATCATAAACATAGCCAGGATTATGCCAAGTATATGACAAGGCCTTGTTTATAGATGCAGCCAATCGTAGTTAGCAAAGGGGCATATTAGGTAGCCACCCAGTACGTCTTTTCAGGTCAGTCCAAAGGGGCAGGTCCTATTGGCCCCCCTTTCCGATTGCCATGTCGTGCACCATATTATCGATTACAGTCAGCCCCCCCCCCGACTTACGAAATAGGCAGGGACCGGAAAACCTGTCGTAAGTCAAATTTTTGTTAGTCGAGAATGGTATTTGATACGTTCTGATGCTGTCAGACTTCGTTGCCTCCCTACTCTTTGCGGCATTGTCAAATCTACTGACCTCGATGCAGATTTGAAAGTTTTATTGGATACATATTATTGGAAACTTTTTTTGCATGACCATAGCCGAGTTTGTATCTCCGAATGTTCGTAAGTTAAACCGTCTTAAGTCGGGGCTGACTGTATTGACTTCTACTGTTAAGGAGAGAGTCGGGGAGGGCAGGAGACCACGAAAGCAATCGAGAGATAGAGAGAGGGGAGAGAGACAGAGGAGGGAGAGAGAAGAGAGATGAAGGGGGAGAGAGGGAGAAAGACGGGGGAGAGAGAGAAAGAGGAGGAAAATAGAAGTGGGAGAGAGCGGATATTGAGAGAACAAGATAGAACAAAAGAGAGAGAGATAGAGAGAGAGAGAGAGAGAGAGAGAGGGAGAGAGAGAGAGAGAGAGAGAGAGAGAGAGAGAGAGAGAGAGAGAGAGAGAGAGGGGTATGAAGAAATAGGGAGAGCGTGTGCGTTCGTGCACCCTGAGTGGGTGACGTTGAGAGATGCCTCCTTGTCATTTAGAGTGCTGCCTTCATGGCTGTAGAGTGCTTCTTATACTGCTGGTGCATCCTGAACTTCTTGTGTGCTGTATGCTCTACAGAGGCCAAGGTCAAGGTCATGGAAGAGAAGATGCGCACTTTGGCTAGATTTGCTCGCCAGGAGCACAGAACAAACTCGATTAGGGTCCAACTTACGAGAAAAGACTCGCAGGCATGGCGTGAGGTCTCGCCTTCTGTGAACTCGGTCAACTTGACATCGTTGTAAGTAGCCCTACATGCTGCTGCATGATGTGGCAAGGTTATCAGCAAGTGGCTTGATCAGCTTTTGCATCCCAATTCGACCTTGGTGCGTTGACGAACAGTCACTGTGATCTCACATAACCCTGGCAAAGGTCTCCTTGCCAAACTAGGAGTGGCCACTCGAAAAGCCGCTGGCTAGCCCAAGGTTGGCCGACAGACGGCAGCAGGATAGTGCAAACGGCAGCCAACGATCTTCGTGCGGTAGCATCACACTGCATTCTGCTTTATTTTATATCTGCCAAGACTAGCTTCTGGGATATTCGGAATCTATAATCGTCACAGTCTCTCTGAAGAAATTATGATGCAGAGCACCTGATTTAGAGAGGACACTGCGCTGCTGTCCTTAAAGGAGGGGTGGGTTTGTCTGCCAGTGTTGCAGTTGTTATGCCCGACTAGGACCAGGCACTCAGTCCCACCAATCGGACATCACTTTATCACCAATCGGACATGTATTCACTTTGAGGGACAAGGAAAGGCCAACGAAAGCTGCTAGAAATTCGTTCGTGTTGTAGAAGAAAATACTAGCTGATTTAACAGCCTCTTTTGTATAGCGACAGAAGAGTCTTTATGGCTATCACCACTGCTCGAAGTGGCAATAAAGGATCGCCCAACCCAGGATTCGAACCCATGACCTCGGGACCGAGGTCGTGAAAAGCGACCGCCTTACCTAGTTTGCCATCAAGGCTCACCAAGCCGTGATGTTGGTTCAGCAGCATGTACGTGTTTTCTTTTTACCAACAGCTCTTAACGTTCTCAGTGGTCAGTACTAAAAACGTGCTTTGCTTACACTTTCACCTGTATTATGCAGCACAAACATCGACGGACCTGTCCGTTTGGATCCACCGCCTCAGCCTTCGGTGCAACCTCGGGCGCCCCCACGGTCGAACGGCCGAGCTGCTGCCGAGAAGTGGTTCATCGAAAGGGAGAAGGAGAAAGGAGTCGGAGTTGACTCTACTTCGGGAACTGTGTGGGACTGGTTTCACGGTAAGTCCAGCGTCGGAAACAGCACCGTTGGTTAGTGTTAGGTTATCTGCTTAGGTTATCCATCGTGTGATTGATTTTTTTTTCTGCGGTGTTTTGTCACTTTTTCTGCTGACTTCCAAAGTCGGTAGCAATGTCATCTGCAGCTGGTATACAGTGCCTCGGAGAAGGCCAATATGTGTTGAGCTATGAACGCTATGAACACCTTCTATTGTTCCCTTCCTTTATTACAGGATCTATTAGTCGAGCCAGCTCCGAGGCCATACTGGAAAATAAGAGAGTGCACTCATTTTTGGTGCGTCTAAGTGACAAGATATGGGGCTACGTGATTTCTTATAAAGCAGAAGATTCATTTAAGCACTTCTTAGTAGATGTCACGGCCGATGGTGTGTACCAGTTTTTCGGAACAGATCAGCTGGAGCATGAGACGCTTACAACTTTAGTTCAGTGGCATAAGGTAAGGTGGCATGTAGGCTTTTCGTACTGGTATAATTGATTCTTGTCATTAAATACTGGATCAAGACAAACCGGCCTTAGCTGACATAGGCCTGTTTGCAATCGTGGTGCTGTGATACCTGTAAAGTAGAAATTTGTCTCTAGGAAGTATAATTATATCACCAGCCAGAAGTAAGGGCTTACTTGCAAATTCCTGGACTGCCTTTATTGACGCACCCTTGTTTCCCTTTGCTTGTTTTATTGTTATGTCTTTTTCTCCATTGCCTTGGCACGAGGTTGATCCGACGCTCAGCAATCGGAAGCAGCAGCATGGTAAGTGGTCAAGGTTGCTCCCCTTTTTGTCAGACACCCGGATTCTACTCCCGAGACCAACATAATAGAACAAAGGCAAGGTGATGTCTATGCAGCTCTAGCTGATATGCAATCACATTTGGAATTTTTACTGTTTTTGATATAAGTACTTGTATGCAGTCATAACAGTCAAGTTCTTACTGTGGTCTTCGAGGTGGCTTCGATTCTGTTCACTTCAGGTATGGAGTACGAAAGCAGTGCAATACAATATGTAATTGAAATGCCAATAAACTTGTCGTTGCTAGCCGACACACCCACTCAGCTCGCAATGAAGACTAGAAGAGCTAGTCGGTATGAAGACAAGTATGAGATTATCTTGCTTAGCACGACCAAGAACTTCTCTAGTTTTTGAAGATAAATAGAGCGATCATAGGTCAAAGCCAAAATCCCGATTGGCAGCAGATGTGCATTGTAGCCACGTTGGACAAATAAATTCCTAAGGCTGTTGGTCTCTTAGCACATTCAGAAAAGTCTGCAGTGATTGTAAAATTCCTTTGGTAAGATCGATCTTCGTATGGAGTTAAATCAGCCCAAGGTCTGTGAGACTGACTTGTCTACTGCCGAAAGTCTTGTGTGAGGAACATCTCAAATGCAAACTTCTTGCTGTTAAAGGCTATGAGTTGTACCTTAATTTGGCTGCCCTCTCCCTAGCCGAACTGATGTATGTAAATACGAGTTAACTTTTTGATTCCTTTAGTCCCCGAAGGCAGCTTTCGGTAGATGGCCAAGTCTCGCAAGTTTCTGGTTGTCTCCATCTTCTCCACAATAATTAATCAGCACTTAACTCACTGCTCATCGAAAAAAAGTGTCTTCTAAACAAGATCAAGTCGAAGCACCACTCTCAATCTTCATGCGTATGCCACCTATTTCAGCTGGAGTCGTACTGCTTTGTCTATCACAGACCGTTTAGTACGAAATGGCAGCTAAGGCTGAGATGACGCGAAACAGTTCGCAAGCACTTACCAGCTGGCTAGGAGAGTATCTCGGCTAAGCAGGAATGATGTGGCAGATGAGCATTTTAGATGGGTATCAAGTTGAGACTCGAATGGTCGTGTCGCACCTAGCGAGATTCTCCGGCTTCCCTTGTACAGAGCAAGGCCCTGCTGATGGCGTAAGTCGTGGTGACTGTCTATACCACTAACTTCGCTTTTTCTTATTTCGATAGACTTCACCTATCACCATAAGTGGCCAGGAGCTCCTTCTATATCCGTGTGGCCAGATATGCAGCCCAGCCGACTACGTCAACATATTGCCTGAGCACGTGGAGACGACACTGCTATGATGATTGTAGTCACCTTCTACTACGCTGATCACACACAAAAAAGGTGCCGTGCATGGGATTAGACCACTGTCATGCTTAACGGCTGGAGCTGAGCACTTGACTCTACTACTAATCGTGTACCTTACACAGGGGATGTGTGCATGCTAGATGTGCATTAGAAATGCTCTGATAGCACACAGTGGCCCGAGAAGAAGTCAGCCGGTCAACCACTGGAAGATGTGACTGCTGCCTGATGTTTGTCACACGCACGTCAGTTGAGGAGCTGTGACATCTTCCCCACATTCCTACTCCTACCATGCCACAATCGCCCAGTTTCATTGTTGTTCCTATGCACGGTATTTCGGTTTTACTTGCTTGACCTACTTGTCATTGAATGGGGAAAGTTGTTTTCCGTGTTTTTTGCCTCTGATGTGTGCTAGGTCTCCCGGCTGCTATTAACTTGTATCCTCGGACAGTGCGCCGGTGCGAATTCGGCATACGACTGGCTCCTCAGCAGTATCCAGATGCTCTGCACTATCTAGTCCCGGCGTCTGCTCACATATCAAGCCGGCTCCCTTTGGACAGAGGGGATTCCCATCAATTGCTGCGTTTCTAATATGCTGGCGATTGCACTCAGCCTGCTAGCATGCTTCCAGCTATTAAAGCTCGAATGATTGTCTTTTTTTTTAATGACGGCGTGATACCACGGATGGTGCAGCATAGGCGAGGGGCAAACATGTTTCTTCACCACTACAATCGGATTGCTATTGTTAGGGGGATAGATATACGCCGAGTCAACGCCGAGTCAACCTCAGAAAGCTGCAGCTGGGGTGGGCGCGACCTCGTCTCTTCTTCATTGAGCAGTGTGCCAACGACAGGCACGATAAATGGGCAGACATTCCGGACGGCTACTTCAATCACAACCGCAAAAGCAACCTGTAGTGGGAGGCTCGTGGTAGGAAAATTCTCGGGATACAAATGAGCAACCCTTAAAAATGTGGACGGTCCCGGCTCAGCAGCACAGCAAGAGCACCAGGGGCCAGACGAGTCGAGGATGCACACGCCGAGGCCGCAGCAGCGTCGTCTGCTGGGCTGCCGCGGTCGATCGCCGATGGGCAGCATAAGCGAAGGCACGACGGTGACGGGCCGTCTACGGGTTGCAACTGCAACCACACCGCCTGCCTGCTTGCTTGCCAAGTCTCTACTCCCCCTCCATCCCCTGGAGTCCAACCGAGTGTGCAGGCTGCAGAGAGAGAGAGAGTAGCCACTCAGGCTTTGTCTGTGCTGATCTTCATTCCTAATCGCCTACTTCACTGGGCCCCGTGACACCGTTTGCCTCGGTGGCGGTGCTGCCGGCGAGGAGAGTAGTTGAACAAGCCGCGTCGAGCGAGAGCATGTTCACACCGACGGGAAGCTCTCTTTCAAGCCGCCATCCAGAGCAGAATCCTGCAACGCCGCATGCGTGACTCGGCACTCAGCTCCAGATCAGTAGCCAACAGGGGAAAGCAAAGGAGCAAAATAAAGAAACTATGCCCACGAGACTGGTATGCATCAGCTCTTCAGCTGTCTTCGATTACGTAGCCTTGGTTCACTGGACGAGCAGTGCTCGTAACCTCGTCCACCACCCGATTGATGACTTCAGGATGGGTTAGCTTTCATCATGCAGATGCAGTGAAAGCGGTGCAAGCAGCAGCAGTCAAAGTGGCCCCAGGATCTCTTAGCCCAGAGGTAAGGTGCCTGCATGTCATGTGACCTAGGTTTGAGTCTGGCGAGCAATTATTTATTGTTGCCACAAGCAGAGAGAAGCCTGCTACGGTTCTTGTGCTGCTATTTCAACGAGGCAGCTTAAGCGTTTGAAGAGTCATCCGCTAGCGCTGCTGCCAAGGTTGAACTCTTGCACGTTAAAGATCAAAATGCATGAGGCTGTTAAGCAGGTGCAAAGCAAACGAGAGAATCAGCTGTGGCAGCACCATTCTCAAGTCCATCAATCGTAGTCTAGTGGCAGACTTCAGCTGTATCCCCACCTCTGCTGGCTGCATGCATGCATAAGCAAGCCTTTGATGCTACGACATCATGTTTGGCTACTTTCTTATGACTGCAGACAGCACAGGCAATGAATATCTGGTGCAAGCCATCACTGGGCTATGTAGACTCGCAAGGGCTAACATTTGTTGGAACAGGAGAGAGTTAGGTTTTTTGCTGCCGAAAATTTACATACCTGCCATGAGCTGTTACCAAATGCTGTTTTCTTTGAAGATTTCGTTAATTTGTTCGGATTACCTAAACAGTGAAACAGCAAACCACCATGAAAAATCGACACTGACCATATAGCAGCCTAAACTACTACATTGATGAGATAATGTTGGCTTACTTAAGCTAGGGTCAGACTCACTCAAACTCTGCTATGAGGTGATGCTATTCGAGTCACATTAGCCCCCAGAGTATTTGTATGCTGCTAATCTCACATCTCAATAATAAATGCAGCAGAAAGACGATCGCTCGGTGGTTTCGTGGTGTGAAACTGGATGTTTCATTCGACAGCTCTTCACTGCTGGAAGCATTTCACTTTAGAATGCCAAACATTTAACAGTAGAACAGCAATGGATTAGCCAGCAAGTGCAGCTGGACAAGCTTCTAGTAAGAACCCGGTGATGATGGAGATCTAGTGTGTGCCCTTTCGCTGCCGTCAGAATTAAAGTTGCTAACCGAGCTCGGTGCAACGGACTAGGCAGCTGGGATAGTACGAGTTCTGGTGCCAGCTAAATCCCATCGAGCCTTCCTGTGTGCACGTTCTCCATTCGAATTCAGACTTCGTTTCAATTGAGCAGGGTGTGCCTGTTAGGCCTCTAAATATCAAAGTGGTCGATGATCCATCCGATCCTTATAGTCAGGCTGAGTCAAACTTAATCGGGCTGCGATAAAACCGAGCCAAAGCTAACACTTGCCGTTACCCAATTGCTTGGAGCGGTTCTTACAATGGGGAGATACAAATACTCCTTGGGCATGGTGAAATGAAAGGGCACTCTCTCTCTCTCTCTCTCTCTCTCTCTCTCTCTCTCTCTCTCTCTCTCTCTCTCTCTCTCTCTCTCTCTCTCTCTCTCTCTCTCTCTCTCTCTCTCTCTCTCTCTCTCTCTCTCTCTCTCTCTCTCTCTCTCTCTCTGAGTCCTGGAAATGTCTAGGCAGCGCAGGAGTACTCCTAAGTACGCCGTGGGCGCCCAGGCTCACATTGTAATGCCACGCCCAATAACGAACGAGTGCAAAGCAAGAAAAGAGCTGAGAGAAGAGCAAAGTTCACGCCCCCTCCCTTGTGTGTGCGCGCACAGGGGGGGCGTGTGCATAGGGAGCATGTGCACCTTGCAGCAACGTGCTCGCCACGTACCGCTGCATGGTAATCTCCAGTTTAGGACACCTGCTTTTGGCTCTATAGACACCGATATTGACCGTTTAATTTAACCCGGACAGCAGAGCTGGCGATCGACGTGTGTAGTTCGAGGCTGCAGGAATGTTCTGCATGAGTAGAACTCAATGCTGGGGGAAATTGTAAGAAAGTTAGCTACAGACCGTGTCTGACCTGACAAACCTAAAGTACATAAACAGCCGGCTCAACCTCAGCCGACCATTCTTGGCATGCTCGTCTACGCTTAAGACTAAGGCAGTGTGGCACCAGCTTTAGCAAAAGACGAAGCAAAGAATTTTCTTGTGATTGTAGGTCTGCAGTTTTTTTAGGTGCGCACTTACTTTACGCTTACAAATAAATGCTTGATTTCAACTAGAGTGCATGTCAGTTTCTGAAACGACTCATCGTAGCTGCACCCTCGTTAGTACTATAAATAAAAGGGCACGATGCAAGCCTGACATCAACGAGTCGTGTTGGCAGATGGATGGACTCACATTCAAAACTACATGTTTAGGTTGATTATATCTGGTTACTGGCAGTCACACTAGTCGGAGTCCACAGCCGGCTTTGGGCAAACGGCTAATCTATTCACACCCGTCGGACCGGCACTTTTCCAGAATTGTTCTGGTGACAACGGTCACGTGTACTTACTTTCAGCACCTTTAACTTCAGGCAGAAGTAGACTTCCGCCACCGTTGCCTCCTCCACCCACATTGGCCATGCTCTTGTCAGCTGCGGCTTTTTCGGACTTGCTGCCGCCATCGTCACCACGCACACGCTGCTGCTGTTTGGATTTGCCATGCTTCTCAAACTGCAGCGACTTGTCGTGCAGCGACGTCTTTTCAGAGTACAGGGCCAGATCTGGCTGGCTAGCGATGCTGGCATGGAAGCTCACCGAGGCGATCGATGCACCGCCCGGCAGTTGCTTGATAGATGCGGCTGGCACCGGTCCATGAGTGAGTTGTGTCTTTTTGCCTCCAGCAGGAACGGCTGCTGTGGGCACGCCGATGGAAGCATTAGTGGTTGCCCCTTTATCGATAATCCTGTAACGAGCACCGGTAACACGTGAAGCAGATCGCTAGCTTTGACGTTGACAGTACAGCACAGTCTGCTGCTGAGCCAAGTGAGCAAGAGGCTTATTTTAGCAATTACTCCAAGCAGAGAATAAATATGTTTGCAGCAAGCAGTGCTTTAAGTGTGTGTAAGTTCTGCTGCATGCAGAAGTATACTGAACGCTGAATAATTTTTGAAACAACTCGCACAGCACTAGAAGGCTTTCGGTGCGATAGCTGCAAATGCTGAGCTTAGTGATAGTCAAAGGTGTCACTGCAAAAGTGCCCATCAGTCAGTTAGAAGTGACGTGGTTATCGTGGCAGGCATCAGTGGCCATGCTGGTCAAGCTGGATTCTGGCAAGTCCAGCATCAAGGCCAATGCAAGAAGGCTCCAAGAATGACTGTGAGATTAGTAGTTCTAAAGGACCAACGATTATAATTCTCCAGCAAGGCAGATCAGAGCCAGGTCTGAGCGGTTATTCTGTGGCTGCAGCAGACAGGATACCTCGGAGGAGGAGGAGCAGCTGCAGCTGCTTGTGCCAAGGCTGCAGCAGCTGCTCCGCTGGCGGTGGCAGCAGGCGAAGAGACACTGCCTGCTGGGCCGCCTGGATAGCTTGCATGCAGCAGCAGCTGCTGCTGCTGCTGTATGGTGCTGCCGAGTGTTCCTGGGCCACTGAAAGTTGATAGCTCGTTCGCATACACAGTTCCTTTACAAAGGGGAATATAGCTTGTCAATGGCAACAGGTGTGGTGGTCAAGCAGTACACGTTGAACTAACGAAGAAGCTGGTCGAAAGCAAAGACGTTGACAAACACGGCTCATCAGTGGCAACTGAATGCACACACGCACGCGCACACACACACACACACACACATAGATAGATACAGTGTATGTGTGTATATATATATATATGTATATATATATATATATATATATATATATATATATATATATATATATATATATATATATATATATATATATATATATATCTCTCTCTCTCTCTCTTTCAAACAGTTGGCCTTAAGTGCAAAAGCTGCCTGGTACACCAGAAATATTGAGAGCAATATAATGAGCAAGTTACGTGAGTCCGAGCTGCTACCACAAACATAGATTAGCTAGGTAATTAGCAGAGTCATTCACCTAGATTAGGCATAACACTGAATGTGTCATGTTCACCCTTTGGTTGGCTCTGAACAATGCCGACACGTGTTTAAGATGCATTCAAGACCTGTGCATCCACAGGCTGCAGTATGGTTGATTCTGAAATGCTTTGGTGGCTCGAAGACCGCTTTAAATATCCAAGACTATGCAACTCGGTAACATCGTTTGTCGCCTTGCACACAGTTATTTGCAACCTGTGAAAAAGCTGTTTAGTTCTTTACATAGCTGCTTCTAGCCTTGCATGTTCAGGTGAGGTAACTGCCAAGACTCAAAGGTGCCAGCTAATAATGCTAGTGAAAGTAATATTAATAATAATTAGGACGATACCTTATAGCACCCTAAGAGAGCATTTTTTCGGGGTGTTCCAGAGATATGTGGAGGCAAAAATATTTGAGCTATTTTGAAGGTCGTTCTCAAAGCTTTTCAAAGCAACATTACAAAAGACGTTGACCAGTATAATTTTTTTGTGCTTACCCAGTAATAATAATAATAATAATATTGCACTTGATAAAGCGCCCTCAGAGAACTTAATCTCTTTCTAGGTGCTTTACATTTGCTGCAAAGTGATATGCAATAGAATAGTAAGTAAAATCATGCTTGAAAAACAAACAAAATGAATAATATGGTTAGGGGTGACATGCACAGGGTCCATCACGATTACTTGAGCAGCCTCACGCCTTACCTTGAGGGAGACATCTGGCCGTTTATTAGCGGTATCGTTGAGTTGCCTCCACTAACAAGCGAAAGCGATGATGGTGACATCACTTCGGGCAGTACATCGGATCGCCGAGGACTTGCTACAATATCGACGACGGCAGCTTTCCTTGGCGATGCCTCTGGTAGTTTGCTTTTGCTGCTGCGGCCTGTCTCATCCCCATTTATAAGGACATCGGTGGACTTGCGGAAAAAGAAGATCACCTCGACATTATGATGCACATTAAGGCTGCCAGGGTATACTGTTGCTTCAAAAGTGAGGACAACTGTCAAAATTGTGAAGCAGTGCATAATGATAAAGAAGAAAAATTTGAAAATTTCTATTTATTGTTTTAAGCAATATAGTGGCAAACGAGTAACCTTCTGAGAAAGGCAGTTATCACCATAATAATAGCTGTAATAATAATTGAGAAGTTTTCCATAGCACCATAAGGCAATTTAATCTCTCGTCAGGTGCTTTAAAACTTGTTACAAGAGAAGCAATGACCAATAGTTAATCAAAAACAGGGTATCCTGAATAGGCAAGGATGCCAAAGTACACTATTAGCATGCTCAGACAAAGATGCAAAATTCTAAATAGACTCCCGGCCGCTGGTTAGTACGACCCCGGTTAGTAGCACTCACTCAGTTGTGCACAGGTACGTAAAGCACACAGGACACAATGTAGATCCACGGGACGCTATATCAAAGTATGTCACTGTTGCCCTTAGTCACGGCCTGCACGGTTTAATAACACACAACCACATACAAAGACAATCCACACGGGCAGAGCAGAGGCTGTGTGAAGAGGTAGGTTTTAAACTTATTTTAGAATGTCGAAAAAGCAGGAGGCGACGTGATGTCAGTCGGTAATGAGCTCTAAGCTTTGGGAGTATATTAACTGAAAGCAGATTTGGAGTTGGCTAAGTAATCGACAAGAGCCAGATGAGCGATAGGTACGACAGAAAGACGGGAGGCCTAAAAAATGGAACGTATTCAGAGAGGCAGGCAGGCAGGCTGGAGAGGAATGATCTAAAGGGGATTAACGAGGTCTTGAAGTGAAGCGATAGGCTGCTTGATAAGCAGCCAGTGCAGATTGGTGAGCAGTGGCAGTTGCAGAGCTTACGACACATCGGCCTAGCCGCTGACTTGTGCACCAACTATAAGTGCATTACTGCACATGCAGGAAGACCTACAGATAATGAGTTACAAAAGTCGTTGGCTATGGTGTCCTTATTAATGTCCTGCAAGCCCGAAATTTTGCAACGTTAGGTAGGGGGAAATACGCATTCTTGACTATGGATTTGACTGTGGAGCTGATGTGCTCACAAATGTGGCAAGTCATTTTGAAAGAGGTACCCAGATTCTGGGCGAATGCTGCAGGAGATATGCGGGTGGAGCCAATTTAGAGAGGCTTCCCAGTTTCCGAGTAGCACTTGGTTTGCCCATAATTGGTACTGTTGGTTTTATTGTCATTCAATTTAAGAAAACTTTGTGCCATCCAAGTGCGAATGTCAGCCGTGCTGTTCTGTTAGGGAGCTGACAGAGTTTGAGAACCTGGAAGGCAGGGAAGGATCAATGCACAAGTACAGCAAGTGTGTCGTCTGCAAAAGACAATGAAAGCCTAGATTTTGCTAGACGAATATGCCGGAAAGAGGAGTAGACGTGTAAACTGTGAAAACGAATCGAACTATAAAGGGACCATCAACGGGGCGTCCAACCAATAGGTCAACGGGTAACTGGATGATCGCTTTCCATTGAATAGACCCTGATGAAAATGATGCAAAAAGCAGACAGACACAGATTACTGGCATCAGGAGAGATGGCTAGCCATGCCAAAGGCACCGGATACGAGTACGGCAAAGCAATGCAGAACACTACTGAGGTGGACATTGGTGCAGCTGCCCACCGAAGGATGACTCTTTGTGCGCAGAAGACAGCCTGCAGCAAGCTGCAACGACATTTGCAGTAATTACCATGTCAGCGTGAGACACGGCCTGCTGCTGCTGCTGTCCGATTGCAGGCGCTGCAGTAGTCATTGCTGCACCAGCGGACACGCCAGTAGACACGGCAGCGACTTTCTTTGGTGGTGCTGCTTCCTTCTGCTGCTGTTTCTTTTTCTTTTCACTGCCACCACCACCGTCGGAAGACGAATTCCGTTCAGCTGACGACGAGGCATTACTGCTGGTACGCTGTGTCAGTGGATTGCTCTCGTTTTCCTTTTGCACTTTTGCCTTGAGCTCTTGCACAAACCTTTGTGCAAATCCGTCCTTTTGGAAGAAGTCGTGTTTCAGCAGCTGAGAACACGTCGGCCGCTCGTCGGCATCCAGTGCCAGAGTTTGCTACAAACACGTGCACACGGTAGCCTGTGATAGCAATGCCTATAATTAGACAAACTGGATGGCAATCGCATCCTGGTCACACTAGAAAGTCTTTACAAAGTCTCAAAAGAAAGAATGCACAAATCTGAAGCAACAGAAGGATGCGCACAGTTGCCTAAATGATAGTTGTCAGCTCTGTTCAGCCAGCAATCAGATTGCCTGTGGGATAGCACGTTGCCATGCAACACTAAACAGCTACATGATCACATTGGTTTGGCCAAGTGGTTAGGGTGCTTGCCGGACCAAGGTCAAGGTGAATGCATTTGATGGCCGAGGTCATGGGGTCCTGCCCCGTTGCATATGTGAAGCCCCTCAATGGAGATTAATTTCTCTTAGGGCGCTATACAAATGAATTGTATATTTTTATGATCTTGATTAAACATATGAAAAGCCTTAACAACCACATCCCCCTAAAAGTTTTAAACATGCAGTAAATTCATACCGGAACAACAGTAAATGACCAATTAAAAGTGAGCATGATCTTCTATAGCATCACGGGTTTGATGGGCTGCCACAACATTTTACAGTCTTTCGAGATAACCCTCTAGTTCTGCTCGAGCAGTTGGCAGCTTGCAGCAACATAAACTTTTAAAGTATCCTGCTTGAGCGATTGAGAATGCGGTTTGACCTGATTAAAGAGGCTCTGGCATGGTTTGGATTGTACTCGTTCGACAGTATCCAATCCATGTCGTCAAGCAGATACTATCTAGAATATCTGTCATCTGTCGAGTTCCATGACTGTAGGACCTCATTCTCGATCTGCACAGTTCTCCAGTCACAGTGAGAGCTCCGGAGAGAGTAATTAAGGCACCCTTTTATATCGCTATATACATCCATCTGTACATGTCATGCAAGCCACCGCAATCAAAATCAGCAGCTGCAATAATGAATTGACAGCTTTCTTTGCAGATATTTGGTCCTGGATTTCTAAAAAAAATTCTCTAAGCAAAGTAAAGACACCTGCTTGCAGGAAATTCTAAAAGTGCCCCTGGAACACGAGACTGCACTCGTAACCGTTGTCGAATGCTCGCAATTTGGGTATCATATTTGACAATCACTTGAAATTTTCAGTTTTATTTAGAAGACTGTCTCCTTCTAGTCATCTATTCAATCGTTGTCCATGACTAAGAAATACTTACTGCACTGGCTAGTTAAAAAAAAAATTCTCTCTAGGCTAAACTGCTGCAATTCAGTATTTCACAGGGCTGACAAAAACAGCCATTAAGCCTCAACCGCTTGTAGTGAGCATGGTAGTGTAGAGTTGGTGCTGAATATGGTGGCAAGGTTGGTCTTCCAATTCAAGAATATGTTCCCTAACACTAACTCCTCCCCCCCCCACTTAATCCGATGCTGCAGGGGTAGACAAATGATGTAATTGCACTAATTAGTACTCTCCAATCAAATGGATTTACAAAATAAATAAGCAATCAGGAGTGTTTCATTGAGGATTACGAGCAGAGGCAAAGCCAGGGGGTGGCAGCTCTGCCAGGTGGGAGCCGAGTCTGACACAGGGTCGGCAGCCGAAGGCTGACCGATTGCTACTTGGCTAGGCTGCGCTGGTCATTCTGGTCGACTTTCACTTGCCGCCAGGGCACTTTGTGGGGGATGCCCCAAATCCACCTTTACAGACCCCCGTGCCACCCGGCTCTCCAATCCTGGCTTCACCTCTGATTACAAGATCAGTCTATAAAGGCTTTGCCGCTCTTCATGATAGCCGTGCATTGTGCAGACATAGTTGAGTCATTGAGGCACTATTCAGTTGTCACCTCACTCGAGCTGCTGATTCCAACCATGGACCACACAGTTGCTACACCGCAGCATAACAGGTTCGAACCCAGCTGGCTGCAGGCATTGCACTTGCTACATGGTACTGCAGTATAAGTGCAAAGCCTGCCATCAGCAGGATTCAACCGCGGTACCTCGGGATCCGAATAATGGGGGCATCGAGCAACATGGGTCATCTACCTTTCGGGTTAGCCATTTCAGTGCAGGCCTTTATTAGGGCACGGCAAACAGCCGAGCTCCAGCCAGCCGTGATGGCGACGTTATAGTTTATAATGCCTACTTAGCAAGCCATTTAGCAAGTCGGTCAGCTGCTGATGTGTCAGCTGCAGCCTCAATGAATCATAGATGCTGCTACATGGCAAGCAAAGGGTTAAGATGGGTTTATGCAAAATGGCTGCAACCATGATAGACACGTTGGTAACCTGGCTATGAATACAGAGAATCGTTAGCTTTACCATAGTTTAGGGCTCACTGCTCGTATAATGACTCCCCACTATAGTGCCGAGTGGTGTGAACAGATCTGACCACTACTGTGAGTGGAGCATTATTGGAGGGTGCTCACCCGAGTTAGTAGCCATCTGTGTGAGAGGAGCTGGGAGGTGCTCAGCAGCAGCAGCAGCTCTAGAGGTGCCAGCATCAACAGAATAGCAACAAATGAGCCAGAGCATCAGGCAGCAGTACCAGTGTGTCTGTGCATTTGTGCATACATTTGTGTGTGTGTGTGTGTGTGTGTGTGTGTGTGTGTGTGTGTGTGTGTGTGTGTGTGTGCACGCAGGTCTCTCTCCCGGCACCAAGTGCTACCGGTGTTTTTTTAAGTTGCAGAATTCCCTTCCAAAAACCAAAGTTCTTGCTAACATCAGATACGGAAACCGTTACAGCAAAGACCCGTCTAAAGCATATATATCTGTTGCATGACCGTATGGTCTAAGAAGTTAAGTGCCTGTAGAGATCTTAACGTTTGAATCGCCCATCTCTCCATCATGATTCCATCCTCAAGCTGCTCTCCAGGCCACGGCTTCCAGACCTATTCGGCTGTGGCTTTAGCGTTGCCGACTTTAGGTAACTTGCTTGAATCGCTGGTCCTATAGTCAGCCACGGTCCGTGGTCCGTTGCCTTGGCTTCTGAAGCCAAGCAGGCTTTAGCTTGGCCTACCGTTAGTGACCTCTCTATCGGGTATGATCGTGCATGCCTATTTTTGTTTTGCCATCGTCATCCAAATGCATTCATGGTTGCGGTCTTACTTCTGACAGGGTTTGTGAATTGGGCATTCCTGTAGGAAACCCACTCGCAGCCAGCATGGTATACAGAGGCACTTGCTTAGTATTCTCAGTTTCAGTCTCGAGTCCTACGAGTTCTCCATCAAGCACTTGTGTGAGTCACTCGTAATGGTCACCAGGCCTAATATAATCCTAGCTGCCAATCTTAAAGTTTGCCCTTGGAACCCTCGACCAATGTGCATTAGCCCCCTAATTGTACGTGACATGCGATTCATTACTACGCCCTTGACCTGTTTGCTTTGACCGAGACCGGGCTGAAGTTGACTTACAGCCCGACTATAACCGACGCCACTTCGACAGGCTTCTCTCTCTTTCATACTGCTAGACCAATAAAAAATGGTGGATTAGTTGCCCTATTCGCATGTTCCTCCCTTAATTTTAAGTCACTCACAGTTCCTTCGAAGAAGTCTTTCAAATCTCTTGTTTTGGGTCCCTCTAACAGCAAGATGCCACATGGCAGCAGTAATCTATTGTCTCCCAGTCCTCAGTACCAAGTCCTCTCCTCTATTTCAGATTTTTCTTATTTCATTTCGATTCAGTGAGCAAGAACTAGTTCCTTCGTCGTTCTAAATGATAACTCGGCAGCTAGGCTTGTCTGTCGTGAGCGGCTTGCCACATCACTCCACTTCTCGCCGACCTGCACTGGCTACCAATCAAGCAACGGATTGACTTCAAGGTTTTGTCACTCACTTTTAGGTCACTTCATTCTTTGGCTCCAGCCTATCTCTCAGATACACTCCCCCATCAGGCCAAGCATCGTACCACCCGCTTTTCGGAATCCAACAGTCTACAAATACCTCGTACAAACCTCAAATCCTTTGGAGACCGTGCATTTAGTTCGTATGCTCCCAAAGCCTGGAACTCGCTCCCGACTTGCGTCAGAACATCCCCTGACCTGACCTGACCACATTTAAAAAAACTTAAAAACACATCTATTTAGGACAGCATTTAGTGGGTCCCTGTGATTCGTCATTTATCTGCTTATGCGTGCTAACACTGTGCATGCTGCCACTAACCACATTTGCATGCTGACCCTGTGCATGTCACCCCTAACCATGTTATTCATTTTTTTGTTTATCAAGCACGATATTACTCACCGTTCAATTGCATTTCCCTTTGCAGCAAATGTAAAGCGCCTAGAGAGAGATTGAGTTCTCGGAGGGCGCTTTATCAAGTGCATCATTATTATTATATTAACGTTCATTTTGACGACTCAACCGATGCCTGAAGTGACTGACCGACTCATTTTCTCTTGTAGCTCATATACATGACCCTACTCATAACAAGGATCACATTCTACATCAATTTTCTCCCACGAGTGTATGCTATCGGCTGCTATTATTACCAAATTCTGCACATCTGACCACATGCAGATCTAATTCAGTCTGCAATGTGTGCCCTCCCACACATCCAGAATCATCTGTGACTCACGAAGCCTTAAGATCCTAGACATTAATGCTGTCATGTGGTTGCCAAAATATCTTCATTGCCTCAATCCTCCCTCCGACCTGTCGTCATTGGTAAGATGCTACACAACGACACTATAGCCGACGCTGTTGACGAGTTTGCACCTCTGACTGAGCACAGTGTGCACCCTTTCCCAGATGGTCAATGGTTTGTCGCAGACATTAAACTAGCTAGGTCTACTAAGGCCAAGCTAGAGAAGCATGGAAAAAAATCAGGAATGACTCAATCAACAGGCATAAAGGACTATTGTAAGTCGTACCAATCCATTCTATCAAAGGCCAACTCTAGCTACTACAAACAATATTGTAAAATTACAGTTGCAGTCTAAAAATATATTGATGCCTACCAGCAACCATCTCCTTGACTACTCCCAGGACAGTGCCTTACTAAGTGATCACTGCGAGCATCTAGCCAACCATCTCTATAGCTTCTTTGTCAGCAGGATGGACAAGATTAAGGTGTCCATCCCTAAAGTAACAGCATTCTCATTAGACTTCTCTCTCTCTCTCTCTCTCTCTCTCTCTCTCTCTCTCTCTCTCTCTCTCTCTCTCTCTCTCTCTCTCTCTCTCTCTCTCTCTCTCCCTCCCTGCCTCTCTCTCTCTCTCTCTCTCTCTCTCTCTCTCTCTCTCTCTCTCTCTCTTTCTCTCTCTCTCTCTCTTTCTCTCTCTCCCCACAGGCCTTCTCTCCCTCAGTTGAGTGCAGCACCTCAATGTCTCCATCTAAGGCTGCCACTAAAACTGTACCCTAGTGTAGGCAGAGCCACTGACATTTGATGTTGGGCTGGGCGTTGCCTTGCCCCGGGAGGACAAAGCCTGGGGTCAGCTCCCAGAGGACTGGGACCTGGGACGCCGTGCTCTCGACTGGGGTAGACATCGACTCCGACTATCCAAGAGTTACTCAGCTAGCCTGATCTTTGACGGTGTACGCTTGTACCCTTGGGATTGAGCCGGTTCGAAGGCAGGACTGCAGAAGCCGGCTGAGCAACTGACACGTTTGTTGGCTCTTCTGGTGTCGTCTTGCGCCCCTATAGTTTACTTTGTGTAGGATCCTCCCTGTAGACGTATTTAGTCCTCCTTTAGTAGCGGATGCGATATTGTAAGGAGAATTAACCAGACGGCCGTTCTTCTTGACCTAGCTCAGTGGCGTGGCTAGAGGCAGTGTAACCTGAACATGGTAAGGATTGTCGGGAAATAGCCTCTGCCCCTGGAACTTGGCTACAAAACAAATGTAATTCATTTGAATGGCATGGTAAGAGAACTTAATTATTTCGGCGCTTCACATATGCCACGGGACTCGAGACCACGATATCAGCTAGACCTTGGTCGGAGTGATCACCTTAACTACTGGGCCAAACCAGCTCGGCACTTGTGACCTCATCCTGAAAATCGTCTCCCAGTCAAAGAAGACTAGTAGCCATCTAGATCCTATCCCCGGTGGCCTACTTCTATGGTGCACAGATCTGCAGCTGCCATGCATAACAAACATAATAAACATGTCTGCGGCCTCATTTCTTGCGCATGCACCTTTCCAAAAGCTGTTGTTAGGCCACTAATTTAGGAAGTAACATTAGACCAAGAGCACTTAGGCAACTTTCACCCTTTCTCCCTATTACTGTTCCTATTTAAGACACAGGAACGAGTTTCGACATACATTGAAACTTCAAACCTAGTAACTAAAGCTCCAGCCTTAATCACTCCTCAGAATCAGGATTGCTTCAGCTGCATAACGACTTTCTCAGGAATGCAGACTTAATTAAGTCTCTCTCCTTGATTTGCTGGATCTTTTGACTGCATTTGATCACCAAGTCCTTCTTGAGACCTCTCAACATGCCTGAGCATTAAAGGCACTGGGCTACAGTGGCTTAGGTTCTATCTTTGTGAGAGACTCCAGACAGATCGACTTCAACAGGACACAGTCATCCGAGGAACCAATAAAGTATGGGGGTATCCAGGTACCCAGTGATTGGTGATCTTCTTTTCTCAACTTATGCTCTCCTTATAGCCGATGTAATCAGTCACCAAGCACAATCTACGCTTTCGCTTCTATGCCAATGATGCACAGATTTTGACCCATGTTTTGATCCTTTCCAGCTTCAAGCACGCCAAACTCTCTCAACTTGCTGGCTGCATGTATTGCGGACATCTGCACTTGGATAGCAGCACACGTTCTCAAGTTGAATGACGATAAAACCAAATTAAAAAACATTAGCTGATTTAACAGCCTCTTTTGTATTGCGACAGAAGAGCCTTTACGGCTATCACCACCACTTGCAGTGGCGATAAAGGATCGCCCACCGCAGGAATCGAACCCACGACCTCGGGACCAAGGTCGTGAAAGCAACCGCCTTACCTAGTGTGCCATCACGGCTCACCAAATGTTTAATTATGGGCAAACCTAGTGGGACTTCGAAATTGGAAAGCTTAGTGCTAAAAGTCAGCTCTGGCAGCATATCTCCCACAGAATCTGCACAAAATATAGTGTCCTGTTCCAAAGTGACCTTTCACTAGACGACCACATCTGTTCCAGACAAGTCAGCCTTCTTTCAGCTGTGTTATATTGCGAAAGTTCGGGCTTGTAAAGACAGAGGTGCCGCAACCAAGTTGGTCCATACATTTGTGACATCATCTCAACTTCTGGAATTCACTGCTTGCAGGTCAACCGTCTATGCAATCAGGTCCTTACAGTTTGGGGGCAAACCTTTGCAGAGCTAGGCTTGTCTGCAGCGAGCATTGCAGTTCCCACAGTACACCCCTGCTTGCCGACATGCACTGGCTCCCAATCAAGCCGTCAAACGACTTCACGGATTGTGTCCCTCACTTTGAGGCCCCTTCATTCTATTGCTCCAGTCCATCCATCAGAGCTACTCCCCCAATCAGGCTAGGCATCTTACCACCTGCTTTTCTGATTCAAATCGTTTAGCTATGCCTCAAACCAACGTCAAATCCTGCGTACACCTTACTTTTAGTTTGCATGATTCCAAAGCCTGAAATTCACTCTCGACTTACGCCACGACATCCCCTGACCTGGCAAAAACATTTAAAAAGAAGTTAAAACGCACATATTTCTCACAGGCCCTTGTGACTTTTCCTCTGTGTGCCTATGCGTCCTCACACTGTGGATGTTATCACTAACAATATTATGCATATTGAGACTGTTCATAATACCGGTAACCTCATAATAATGCTTCCTTTACAGCATATTTAAAGTGCAAGAAATACTTTAAGTTCTCTTATAGTGCTTAATAAATGTATTATTATTTTTGTGTGAGGTATGAGATTATAAATAATATTAATTCATTTGTATAGCACCATAAGAGAAATCAATCTCTATTCAGGTGATTCATATATGCCGCAGGCTCGAGCCCACGACCTCGGACATCAGATACATTCACCTTAACCTCAGTCGGGCGAGCACCTACATAACCACTTGGCCAAACCAGTGCGATTATGAATGCATTGCCATCCATTTACGAAGGTCAAAGCTTGTCATTGTTATTACTTTACAAATCTTCAAAGGAAGAAAGCCGCTATTAAAGATGGCTTTTGGTGAATTTGCATTAGTGGCACATTCCCAGCGAACATATATATTTACGTAACTGAATGCACACTTTACATGCTTGCAACTATGCTCACGGTGTGGAACGTGTTGGATGAAAGAGTAAAATTTTCAGATCAGAGAAAGCATCGCTAACTTTTTCCAATTTCTTTAGTCGGCAAGATGGAACTTTTGCAATCATTTGGCCGGTCTATTTGATGCTATGGGAAATCAACAGTAACCCGAATACACCAGTAACCCGAATGAATGGCGCCCATTCAGAGAGAGTTCACCCAGGAGTCTCAGAGCCGTGCTGCATCGTAAAGGGAACAAGTGCAACCATCTTTTCCTTTTGGATCACTTTGTGCACCGCAAAGAGGACCAGTCGCCAGTGTCAACATGTTGCTATGTGCCTGGAATGGGTGACGACTACTGCTAAAGGGTCATGGGACACTTCAGCAGTAGTGTGATTTCTTTTGGGGTTTCATGGTGTTTCACAAAGTTCCCTTGTTTTTTGGTGAGCCGTGATGGCACACTAGGTAAGGCGGTTGCTTCCACGACCTCGGTCCCGAGGTCGTGGGTTCGATTCCTGCGGTGGGCGATTCTGTATCGCCACTGCAAGCCGTGATGATAGCCGTAAAGGCTCTTCTGTCACTATACAAAACAGAGGCTGTTTAATCAGCTAGGATTTTTTTGCCTAGTCTTTTTGCCTAGAGGCAGCAGGGTAGCACTAAAGTGCACTTTCATAAAAGAGGCTGGCCACAGCAGACTGAGTTCTCTGCAGGGTAGAGCAATATCAAGTGGAAGCCGCTGGCAGACCGTTGGAAGGTGCTGATGGTAACACTGCACATCAAGTCAGGCCTCACCGAGCAATTTGACACGGCTCTAGACAATGATTCAGCAGCCTTTCAAGTGCCTCAAAGATGTTGTTCTACAGCCGGTGGAGGCAAAGGTCAACGATGATATCTTCGTCGGACCACGGATAAAGGATATCATATAGAGTGCAACAAATTCGCCGTGATGCTTGACAGGATGGAGAAAGTGGCTTGGGAGAGCTTCGTTGCAGTGGCTCACGGCTTTATAGGAAATCGCAATGAGCTGAAAACCACGAGCAGTTGGTTCAGGCTATCATCACGAAGAGCCATGCCAAAACGGGATGCAGGAAGCTTCCTTCAAGGTGCACATCCTTGATGGTTGTCTTCAAAAAGTTCAACGAGAGCATTGGGAGCTCAGAGCTCGGAGGAGTAAGGCGAGCACTTTTACCAGGACTTTACTGGACTGTGAAAGTCGCTATCGAGGGCAGCATAAACAAAAACATGATGGGGGTCTACGTTTGGGGGCTGCTTGGAGGAAGCGATCTGTAGTATGGCCGCGAATCGAGAACGTGTACTCACTTCTGAACCCCATTGAGTGGTCATTTGTGAGAGACTTCAGAGTAAATACACGCAGTCTCAAAAAATCCTCGCAGCATGCCCACAGCTGCTGTGGCTGCTATTCTGTTTAACGAGAGAATTTTCTACAATACCAGGCACACTACAGTTTTTGCAAAGCATGAGAACATATTTTTTGACAGCCAAAACACATAAAAAAACATTTGCTGTTGGTATGTATGTGTTAGTGTGACGTCGTCTCACTGCAATTCTTTATGAGCTCCCTTATTTGGCCAGGCATAGAGGCCACAAGCTTCTGCACGGTCTCTTCTGCTGTAGCACATCCAATAAAGCCCGAGGTTTACTGAAAAATTCGACTACTGGTGAAGGCCGCACACCCTGCCTCAGCCACCAGTTGATATTGTCCCATAATAAACGTTCTATACGTTTGGATCAGGCGACTGGGTTGGCCACTGCATAGCACTTCACCGCGTATTCGTAAAAAAAGTCCTTTACTTAAGTTGTTGTTGGTCAAGAGAGTTGGATTTCAAAGCTCAAACACTCTGCAGGGATGGGTCGTTATATTTGACAGCATGATATTGACCCCAAGCATACTGACAGGCCGATAAAGTACTTTTTTGACAAATCCACGAGTGATGCAGACACCGTGGCATATGTGGATGGTCTACCTATAACTCAGTCATGTCTCTATGCACTTTTGAGACTGACTGGCAAAGATTGTTATTGCATATTTTGTTTAGCACGGTGCAACGAGCTGCAAACTGGGTCTATAGCACCAAACTCAAGCCTGAATTTATGCTTATGGGGAAGGGGTACAGGGACATTCTATCACTGAGCTGGTAGTAGCCACTCTGCACGAGACCACTGGTGGTGTGGCAGGCAAAGAGCTGCATTCCAAGCCGCGCGGCTGGACCTAGAGCAGACGGCCGATGCATGTAACATGCATGGCCAAAAATAATGCCTGGGCTGACAGGAAGCAGTAGTAGCCGTGGTTACCTTCATCAGGTCAATAATGACTCTGGAACATTTTGGAAATCGCTTTTCAAAGGGCTCCACCTCTTTCACCTCCGGAAGGCGCATGCCCACGAAGAGCGGATTCTTCTGGAAGATCTCTTTATGGCGCTGGGTCAAGTTGCCTGCACACAGGAGCGGTGAGCTGATGGAAGCAGGCACTGCCCGTGTCATGGCTGCGGCGTCCAGCGTGCAGCAGCAACGATGAAGCTTTGGACAAGAAGCGGGCAGCGGTCAGCTGGAGCTTACCGAAGCACTTGATGATATGATACAGCTGGTCAATGTCCGATTCGCCAGGGAAGAGTGGCTCGCTGGTGAGCAGCTCCGCAACGAGACAGCCCACTGCCCAGATGTCGACAGCCCTTGGACACAAAGAAGCAGCTTGATCAGAAACCGGCTTTGCCGAAGCCACAGCAGCAGCAGCAGCACAGCAGAGAAAAGCAGCCACAGCAGCAGCAGCAGCAGCAGCAGCAGCATGGCAGAGAAAAGCAGCTGGCTACGAAGAAAATCAGGGACATGAGGCTGCCGATCTGAGGCTGCCGAAACATTCATCTCTCAAAGGAGCAGCCTAGAGCTGATATACTAGATGCGCAGGAAACTAGATGTCTTGGCTCTTCTTCGTGTCGGCTAGCTGGCTGTGGCTTGCTAAAAACTGCCGGTTGGCCGTGTATTCTTAAGCTGTCACTTGGTACAACTGCATCTCTAGGACATTCGAGTGACATATTTGCCAAGGTCTTTGACACTTTTTCCATAGCAGCAGACGGTCGTCTATGTGTATAATGTCACGGCTTCACCCCGATTACACAGAATTGCCACGAATGAGAAGCCATGTGACAGCGAGTCTCCAGCACAATGAAGTAGGGATAAGAGAGAGAGACCTGCTCTGCAATAGCTCGGTGCAAGTCAAACTTGAAATGCATGCGAGGCAGAGAGCAAAATCCTTGCAGCCCTCCCGGTCCCGCAGCAGTCCCGGAGGAGAGCAGCTAGCTGTGCTGCGTGCAGCTCCTTGGTAGTTCATCCTGATGGGGTTTGCACACTCAGCTCGAGTAGCAATCACTCACCCATCACTCACAGCTAAAAGCCTCACACGAGGCCGCAGCTCCCTGCCAGGTGGCACTCCAACGTCACTACAATGCTTGCCGGGCGTAACAATCTAAACGACAATGGATCTCCAAGTGGAGCTGCTGAGAGTCTCTTTGCATGGAATTCGAGCCAGTAAACTTCGAAGCACTACGCAGCCGGCTTTGTAATCTGATCGCGGGACAGGCGTGCCCGGTGGCCAACCGCTGTTTCGGGCAGCTGTGTTCGCATAGTTTTGGCTTCACTCTTTCTCGCTCCTTCGTGACGAACAGTAAAAATTGCTCGCGGGTCAAACAACGGCGGCAGCCTCCAAATGCCGCCCGTGGGCACCGCGTCGCTTCGGGCGGCTCTGACACCCTCCACTTCCGTACAAAAGGTACAAGCCGAGCCCTTGTTAGAGTACGAACACTCTTGGAGGGGCCATAGAAACTCGACTAGACACGGGTTCTTGCCGACGAATGAGCATAATGCTCTGCTGGAGAGTTGGCGCTGATCTAACATCGCTCTGCCCGTGCCGACCGTCCACGCTCTTGCTAGAAAATTACACAGACACGCTTGTGTCTTGTGTGATACAGCGAGGCGTGTTGAAGGTAGCTTCGTGACGTCACACAGCACATTGCATCATTTTCTGCATTGTCACTACCTCCCTGCACTAGCCACCACCAGCCGCAAGGTCAGGCAGCCAGTTTTTTGTTGTCGTGGCTACACGGTCACCAGAAAGCGTCTGCTTTTACTAACAGCCGTACTGGAAAAACTAAGCCTACGTTTACACGCAGCTATTAGTAAAGCGAAAGGCACATAGCAAAGCATATAGCATCAAAGCAGTCCAACATTTACATAAATACAATCAAAGTGTACAATTACTAATGTACGGTAGGTGTATGACATTCTAGCTTATCCTCGACATATTCCTTTATACTTTCTTGTATCTTGTATTTCCGTCTGTAACTCCACAAAGTCATAAAGACCATGTGGGTGTTACGCAGGAGAGCTTTGTATAGCGCACTCACAGCCCAGCGGCTTTCGGTACGCATTCGGTAGCCAACAGACTTCGTCTCACGAAACAAAGAGAAAGTGGGAAGCATAGCAGAGTGAGGAGAGCAGTTGAGGTAGTGAGTAGCATGGAAGTAGCAGCTCAGAACCGCTGAAAAGGATGTGCCATAGTCGGCAGTAGTAGAGTAGTTGTCGTTGCGTAAGAATTGTGGAAGCGAATTCCACAGTCTGGAACCTGCAGAGCTAAAGCTTCTGTCGCCAACGGTCTTTAAGCTGAGGAATGCTTTCGGACTATTAAGTAGAGCAGTACATTTCAACTCGCAAATAGTGGGACTGGGCAGCAGCCTGCTGAGGTCAAATTCAAATTTCAACATCGCTGAGGCAACTGACGAGGGGTACTCTATACAACCTTTCGTAAAATGTATAGGAACAGTACACGGTAGATAGCGGTGCACAGTCCTCACCGTTAATTGGCTACTTCCACGTTTGTGACGGCCTGTCTGCACCTAGAAGTACTCTTGATGCTTCTGAAGGGTTATGGGAGTGGTTGATATGGCATCTGGTCAAAGACACGTGGAGATACGGTACGAGCACAGAAATAATACAGTTTTGCTTTACATTTAGTACAGACGAAGTTTTCTTATTGATTTTTAGGAAATTTTTAACAATTAAGATTTCTAATGTTTTTTATGCTAAAACTTTCACCATCCCCGAGTCATTAATAGGGCAATTCGTATAGAGTCCAGACTAAGAAATGCACTAGCTCCAACATATGTCCAGAAAGACTGCTTTACACAGGAGGGTATACTGTGCTGTGCCAAAGAGCAACCAGACCAGAATCAAGGACTTGAGATCCTCATATCCTTGCTTGCTGGCCACATTCTAGCAGTAGCAGAGGAAAGGTTAGGTTAGCCAAGCCACGGTGTCAATTGGTTGAATACTTCCAGTGCATGGCACTTGACTACGAGCAACATTATGAATTTTACACCGTAAAGAATTTTCACCGTGTTGAATAAGTGTGCTCCTCACATTCGAAAAAGTTCGTGAGAATAAAAAAGCAGAAACTGTAGCTGAAAAAACTCTGCCTTGGCACGTGGTAGGTGGACACTATAAGACGTCGGATTTGCTGCTACAAGGCACACTATCCGAAAATTAAGATAAGAGCCACACTGCTCTCAACGTGCTCCTACATACTGCAGGATATAAGTGTATGAAATCGTCGAGCATCAAATACTTTTCGATCTACGACTACAGGGGATACATTTTGGACCTGTCCAATCGAGTAAGTGGGGATTCAGACATTATCAAACTAAGGGGGGGCTTTAACATTGTAAGATGCTCGAAGCTGGCTGCCCTTGCCCTTTGATTGCCTTTGAAAGTTTGCCGCCTGTACCTGCAATCCATCGTACTGTCGCTCTGGAGTCCAGTTTGCATTAACAAGTCGAGTGTGTGCTTGTATCAAGACCTGGCCTCGATCGTCACTAAATGGCAAACTAAATCTTCTTCCCCCTATCGCCATCAAAACTGCATCTACATTGGCCAGCACTCTCCGTTTCCCTCACCTGCCATATTTCGTGTCGCCGACGAGCAGCTCCGGGGCACGGTACCACCGGGTGGCAACATAGTCCGTGTAGCTCTCTCCAGGCTGAGCCAGGAGTCTCGCAAAGCCGAAGTCGCACAGCTTGACTATCCCGGACCGGCTGACGAGAATGTTCTCGGGCTTGATGTCGCGATGAATGATCTGCCAAACAAAGAACGATGCAGGTGGCGACGACCTCGACCGCGATCGCCCAGCTGTGGCTCACTCACTCGTAGCTCTCGCACATGGCCAGCCGCCGGCGGCGCGGCGTGCAGCTACTGCTTACGTTGTGCAGGTGACAGAACTCCAAGCCGCGCATGACCTGCCACATGACCTTGCGCACCGTGCCTTCGTCTAGGCCGCTCGGACATCGCTCCAGCTCGTCGAGCACCGTGTGGTCGACGAACTCGAAGACTAGGTAAAGACGCTTCTTACGTCGGAACACCTCGATCAAGTTGACTAGGTTCTCGTGACGAAGTTGCTGGGGGAGAAAGCACGGGCAAGCTCTGACGTGACATTGCAGCGGTGCGGAACGATCGGCATCTAGGGAAATTGATGCTGCACGGTACACGACGATGACTGGCGGCGGCAGGTATGAGGAGAACCCGGCCAGCAAACCCGTGCTCGTGTCATTCTCTCACTTTACCGTGACTGACCATGAAGCAAGCAAACGAACCGCGCCGCTGCCGATCGCTAGTCCTACGTGATGTAGCCTGGAGCGCCCCGTCACTCATCAAATTGCATGCCTGCGGTAGCCGTCAGCCGAGATTTAAAGCAGGCAGGCTGGCTCGTGATTGCTAGCTGCTGTGGCACCAGCTGGCTGTAACACTTGCCAACTTTTGTGACGTCCCCCACACAGTCACGAAAGAAAGCTCAAATGGCAGATAACTAGGGTGTTTACGAGGAGCGGCAGCGGCAGCTTGGTGGGTGGGCGAAGCGAAGCACTGCACTGGAGTCGGAAGCAAGCAGGCATCCAGGAGCCGTGACCTCAGATGGGCCAGCAGCCTGCTCGGGTGGCTGCCAGCTAGCTGCCCTTTCGATTGCTACATGCCTTTCGATTTTAAGCCAGCTGCCTTTTCGATTGCGACAATCGAAATTGGAGTGGGTAGGGACAGCTAGTATATAGTATGACTAACCTCACAAGAATTGTTCCAATCCACTCGCCGTGGCTATTTAAGCTCAGCTTGTTAGTGTGATCAATACAACAAGATCAGACGGCTGCAGTCCGGCTGAGTACACACTTAGGCACGAATGCTGTTGTCTGGGCTTCTGAATTGTTGCCACTGCAAGGTGGGACCGATTCAAGGTGTCCCAGTTAAGACGAACAGTCAGCTTCATTACACTGGTGCAGTGGAAAGGGTTGCTAGGAGAATCCACATAGATCTGAGCTAGTCGGCACCACCCAGGACCACGGGCTTGCTCAGGTCACATGCTGCAGACTCGTTCGCAAGACAGTCTGGACAGCCTAAACGTAATCTAAACTCTTTCTCCTTTGGAGTTGCTGCAACTTTACTTTGCATTCCTTTTATAAGGTCACCTGCCTTGAGAGGTCTTGCAAGGACAATGTCAGTACCAGAATTCGGATAGTTCAATAAGCAGAGTTCAAAATCCCCTATCAAAATAATCTTAGTGGACTACTTCTGGTTGGAATCAAACCTAGATTTGCATATTCACGAAGAGAGACTGGGGATCATCTTTGAAATCACCCACTTATGTCTCAGCATATATTTCCAATGCGGCATGCAATAGATCCGGTCAGGTCATCCTTATCGGTCATGCAGCACTTTTCCATTAGCATCACACTCAAGCTTTTGTTTCAACCGTATACACCAAGAGCACCGAGAGTGGCAGCGGTCACAAACGTGCAAAGCTTTCAGTTTTGATGGGCCAAACATCGACCTTGGTCAAACAGCGCCGTTAAAGGGTCTGAGTCTAAGAGATGGTTCATCATTCGGGCCCTTTCATTACACAGGGGTGTCAGCTGGAAGCAAAGGCGACTTGGCTACAAAGCTCTTCTCTATGCATGTACACCCAGAACTGCTGCTTGATATGGTCCCGAAGGCTTTAAAGACACAATTCTCCTAGAATTTGGTACCCTTGAATATTATATAAGAAGTGGCTTTTCACGACAAACTGCAGGCTTGCTTTCTGACAAATAAATATTAAAAAGCACTAGTAGCTTTGTGGTCTGACATCGCCTGGACGACTTCAAAATGCAGACGGGCAACTGAAAAAACAGGGTCAGTTCGCAGAGCATGCACCTCAATGACTCAGTTTCAGCGGTGCATGCTTATTTGCATGGCTCTCCAGTTAAGTGCCCAGCTCGGTGTCGTGTCCTTGCAACTTCTGGTCAGGGGCACGACCTTCTCAAGCAAGGTGGTAGCTGCAAAAGGCTCTTCTATCGCTATATAAATGAGGTTGGTGAATCGGCTAGCCCTCACCTTTTGCATAGGTCGCTTGCACCATATTCTACCTGTCCGACCTCATTGCTCCTCCAGTGCGCTCTAGTACCACTCTGGCTCCTTGCCTTCCAGTCACCTTGCCGTTGCTCGCACTAATCTGAAATCGCCTGGTGATCGAGCCTTCAGTTGGCGTGTACCAAAGGAGCTGGAGCTGGCGTTCGGCGTCTGTCATCGTGAGCACCGGCTTTGCATTAATTAAGTCTCAGCCAAAGATGCGCACGCTCCTGTCAGCTGTCCCTGCGCCCCCAGCAGTCAACCATATCCATTCTGCTCTCGCTTGCTTTGCGTGCTTACTTACTATGATGCATGATTCGGTGCATGCTGCTCGTCAGGGTAACTAACTAACCTGAGCTGACGCTGAGTCTCTTTGAGCGTGCGTGCTAGCAGATTGCGCTGGTCAAAGCACGTGCACTCGAGTGCTTTCCTACGCTGTATACCATGCACGACATAAAAGTCTCGGTTGCTGCTTCTCTTGCAGCGAGTTGTAAAGTGCCTGGCTGGCGATATATGGTTCTGCCAGGGTGCTAAACAAAGGGCCTACTAGTAGACCTCACTAGAAGCCACGTGATCGACGTCGGTTGAATTGGGCGAATCATTCAATCCATTTTATTTGGAAAACCCGGCAGCAATCGCAGCTCTTTTTTTTTACTCGCCTACTAACACCGCAGCCTTCGCACAGCACCTTCATGGCCTTCGCGCGAGCACTTTGGGTGCTTACTGACCCCCACAGGCAGCAGCCACAGAGCCAGCTCTGCTGCTGGCGCGCTGCTGCCATCTGCTGCTGCTGCAAGTACAGCGCCGGCCGAGAGCACTCGAGCAGCGAGGGGTTGAGAGTGAGGGCCTATTGCATTGTGTGGCTGCTACCGCACGGCTGGCTCGGCTGCTGGCTCGGCTGCTGGCTGCACAATGCAGCTCCTGTTGACAGTATTTGTAATTATAACAGTAACCTAATGTTGCCTAGTGGCAGGACAATGCAGCGGCATTTGCTCACTAATTCCGGGGTTGGACCCACGTCCTTCACACTGCAAGCAGGCTAAATAGGCTTGGCACTAATAAAGCAATTGCCGTCCTGAGTGCATGCAAAGCCATTAGCAGAGCCTGCAGTCAGGCGCCTCAGGTCCCTTTTTCTAATTCTGGCTCGAAAAATGCACAACTCTCAAGCACACGGGCACATGCATCTTATCTCTCTGTCGTACGACCATGTTTGCGACTCGAGCCGTCTTAACAGGTCATCAGCAGTATTTCTGATCTCTTATTTTCGTAGGCACCCTCTTTTCGTTTCTACTCAAATCCCAGTTAACATCAATTACAAAGCACCACTGTACATTACAGCATCCACAAGTATAAGCACACAATCGGCGATTCATTCCGTGGTTCGCCTTGATCTCAGCGGCCACGGCCTCGAGCAATGCAGCCACCCCACCAGCTTGGAGGGAGGAGGCCAGCAGGAATGTCCGATGCTGCGTCGCAGCGCTGCCTCGTGCACTGGCAGAGCAGCGCGAGAGCAAAGCATCCTCACCTTCAGCATGCGCACTTCTCTCATGGCGATCTTCTTGACCATTTTGTCGTCCTCGCTCTCCAAGAACTTCTTGATGGCGACCATCTGTCCTGTCTCTTTGTGCCGGCATTTCATCACCATCCCATAGCTGCCCTCGCCCACGAGGCCCTGGTTCTCGTACTTTTCCATGCCGCCGCCGCCGCTGCTGCCAGCGTCGTCGCCCACCTTCTTCATGAAGTCGTGGCTGCTGGTGCCACCCTAGTGGGGCGACCGGGAAGCGACCGCTGTTGCCGCTGCCGGTTGCACGATGTGGCTTTGGCCGCCGATGGGGCCACGCGACAGACACTGCCGCGACATTCGACAGCGACGAGGCGGCTGCTGCTGCTGCATCATTCGGCGGCTGCAGCCTTGAGACCTTGAAGACCGTGGCTGCAGGCCACGGTCTTCTTCCTCCCTGGTCTCTATGCATCCACGAGCATCTACGGGTCGACCACGCCCTCCGAAGTATTCGAGGGTGACTGGAGTTCGGTAGGGCTTGGCCCTCAGAGTGGGGGAACCTGGTGGAGTCGATCAAGCATGGAGGCCATCGATCGGCTAGTGGACGAGGCAATCGCAGATCGTCTCGCATTCAACGGTACCTGCGCCATGCGGTGCCGGCGTTGCTGACTCCGGCACCGCCTGGCGCAGGGGGCTGGGTGCTCCCACGCCGGAGTCCAAATTCATCATGAAGACTGAGCTATACGGGCTCCTCTGAGCATCATCCTACGCAGCAGGGCAGCCCCGGCTGGAATCTGATGACATGGCTGCTGGGGGCAGACTCGGCTTTCTTGCACCAGTGCTCGAGACGTCCGCGGTCAACTGAAAGACTGCTGCTGCTGCACCTGATGAAACCGATCAGCGATCAAACGACAGAAACCAGAGTCTCGATGGAAAATTGTCAAAGGATTCAGATGAGAATTGAAATCAGAGAGAGAGAGAGAGAGAGAGAGAGAGAGAGAGAGAGAGAGAGACCAAAGACCTATCTAGAGCCCTCACAAGAATCAGCACCTGGTGTCTCTATGAGCAGCATCTTTAAGAGGTTTCACGATGCCCTGCAAGCCACAGCCAACCATTATGCTGCAGTCCACTACTGGCCGCAGTGGCAAGCTCCACTTACGCAACAAAACGTGCACACCGTGCACCGGGTGCACATCACTCAGCAGTCTGCTCTGAGTGGCCGCCGATGGCCACTCTACCATCACTCAGCCCGTAAGAACCCTGAAGCCCTGAATGCCGCCCTGAGTGGCAATGGAGAGACTCTCGAATGCAACTAAAAATGAACCGACCACAAAAAGAAATACTCGCCCTTGCTCCAAGACACTTCCACCCACTCCGTTCAATTGTGCATGCGCATGTGTACCGAGAGAAGATGGAGAAGTGGGAAGAGAGTATTATAGCGGTGTGCAAGCGTGCATGTGAGCATCTGTGCGAGAATACGTGCCAACTTGTATGCATGCGTGACATATGCATAGGCGTGTGTATGTGTGTGTGTGCGCGAGCGGTGTGTGCCTGCCTGTGCATGCACGTGCCCGTGCCCATGCGTGTGTGCATAGGAGTGGGTTTGAGCAAACGCTCACACGTGCATGTGTATGTGAGTAGGCTCAAGAATAAGAGCGCACCTTAAAACGAAAGAATTGTGTGAACTGTCGGAGTTTATATTATCCCTGTTATTACACTTCTAAGATTTTGAAGCAAGGTGCAGGCCTCCCCAACAGCCCAAAATAAGGACAGTTTAACCTGTACAAGAAGCAGCTGATCACAACAACCTCTCGTCAGCAAAAAACGACCCAGACACCACAGTGACCCTACGATCCGAGCCTTACTAAGTAAGCATTGAGCAGCCTAGCTGAGCTAATCTCTAGGCCCTGCGTAAGAGGCCTCTGGGAGCGCTGTTGCTCATCGAGAGAATTCCTTGCACCGCCCCCCAGGTTAGTCGTGGACAGAAAATCTTGACATCGCTAAGCAGACCTAGTCAAACGGGCAAAAAACAAAGATGGCACCATTCAACCGGCACTCTAGTGCACCAGCTGGCGCAGTAGGCATGCAAGTGGCACCAGCATATCCTGTCTGTATCGGCCCCCCCCCCAGCCGACTGGCAACTGTCGATGAAAACACCCACGCTTTAGACCCGGTTGGAAAGATCGGCTATATGTTAACGTACACAGTCGTCAAGTGGTCGGAAAAGTATGGAGAAGTATGGAGAATGATGCGAACAGACAATGGCCACAAGCCTCACCAGAAACTTGACATGTCGGTGCTCTTCTCCAGGGGGACACGTCCCCGCAGCGGTCGCGGCCGGCAGTGTCACCTAGCCGCACACAAGCGATTCAAACGCCGCCCTTCTGAATGGGCGGTGGCAGTGCTTTCCTTGTCCCCTCCTTGCTACCCTGGGGGGAAGGGAGGGTTCCGGTGTCGGTTCCTCTTCCTCCACCCCTAGAGACCAGCCTGCCTCCGAAATGGCTGGCAGAGACGTGCGCACGGCTGCCACGGAGAGGGCAAGTGCTGCCGGGAATGGGCTGCAGTCTCCTGAGGCAGGCAGCCATCTGAGTCCATCGGTCAGTCTGGGGTGCCCTGGTACCGGAGTCTGAGTCTAAGACCATTGCCTGGTACTGAAAGCCCGTCAATTCGGAGAAGGCGCATTGATAGCGGCTGTTTGGACGAAGCCCTTTTTGTGGCTTGGTTGCATCCATTGTGACTTGCATAGGCCAGCCGGCCTTTTCAAAGGCGCTCGACCACTGAACACCGCTGGCTTCGACAAGCCTGTACCTATTTGGTCGGGCCCCAGACTCGAGCTTCAGAGCCCGATAAAACTGAATCAATACGCGGCGCTGCCCATTCCCTGCAGCAGCATTGGAAGTAACATTCCTGTCATTCGGATCCGCACGTGTGGTTTGTTTGCTGCCGGCTTCGCACGGCTGCCCGCACTTGCCAGCTCCCTCACGTACACGCGCCGTCTCCGGCGGCTGCCTCCCAGTCGAAAGGAGCTGCCTGATTCTGGACCGAGCATGGCCGGTCAAGGCGATGCAGCAGCAGCAGCACGGCCGGTAGCCGATGCTTATAGCATTAAGGCCAATTCAAACCAGTCAACAACGTGGCATCCACAGTAACGCCATATCCACTCCTGCAGTGACAGACTACTCACAGCCTCAGGGCACCGATTTGGCACAAGGCAGGAGGACCTCCTGCCCCCGGGTCATGGACTAGGGTCGTAGCATCCGGGTCATGGCCTAGGGGTAAAGTGCTCGACCGTGGGTTTGAGTACTACAGCTAGCAGTCCTTCATTGCCGGCTGCAAGTGACATTTTAGCAGCAACTGCTCTTAAAGCCACTGCGGGATAAATGGAGGCTGTTGGATCAGCCGACCCTTGCTTTGCTGCATTTACTTACACTTAAGAACAGACTTGCTACAATGCCGACAGCCGACAGCTGCTAGGCTACTGCAGCAGGCACGATAAGTGGCCATTGCACACAGCTGCCGGCACAGCCTGCCAGCGTACCATCAGCACTCGGCAGCTCCAGTAGTTGACTGAATCAATCGACAGCATAGTAGCGATTACTATTATGTCCAGATGGTGCCAGCACTGCCTCTGGCCGAGAGTCATGCGCAGCACGGTTGGCTTAAACTAACAGTTGCTTTGATCCCTCCCAGCCAGCCCCTCCAGCATGTCGAACTCTCAGCTCCCTGCCTGCATGTGTTGATGTTGACATCCGCACATGGGTGGCAGCAAACTTTCTTAAATTGAATGATGATAAAACCGACTTACTAGTTATGGGCAAACTAAGTGCGATTCAGCAATTGGAAAGGCTAACACTCGCAATCGGCTCTGCCAGCATATCTCCTGTTGAATCTGCACGAAATCTAGGTGTTATGTTCCAAAGTGACCTTTCGTTGGACGATCACATCAGGTCCACAATCAAGTCTGCCTACTTTCACCTAAAAAAACATTGCTAAAATTCTGGCTTGTTTAGACAGGGATACCACGTCTAAGTTGGACCATGCATTTGTGTCATCCTGTCTCGACTTCTGTAACTCACTGCTTGCTAGTCAACCAGCCTGTGCAATCAGGCGCTTACAGCTGGTGCAAAACTCTGCAGCTACGCTTGTTTGTCGTGAGCGTCTCAGTTGCCACATTACTCCACTTCTCACCGACCTGCACTGGCTCCCAGTCAAGCATCGACGCATCGACTTCAAGATTCTGTCATTCACTTTAAGGTTTCTTCATTCTATGGCTCCAGCCTACCTATTAGATCTACCGCCCCACCAGGCTAAGTATCACACCACCGGCTTTTAGGAATCTAATCGTTTGCCAAACCCCATGCAAACCTCAAATCCTTTGAAAATCGTGCTTTTAGTTCGTATGCACACAAAGTGTGGAACTCACTCCGACTTGCGCCACGACATCCCCTGACTTGACTACATCATGCGTTGAGACGTGATGACACACTAGGTAAGGCAGTTGCTTTTCATGACCTCGGTCCCGAAGTCTTGGGTTCGAATCCTGCAGTGGGCGATCCCTTATTGCAGCTGCAAGCAGTGATGATAGCCGTAAGGGCTCCTATGTTGCTATACAAAAGAGGCTGTTAAATCAGGTTGTATTTTTTATCTAAAAGAAACTAAAACTGCATATATTTATAACAGCATTTAGTGGGTCCATGTGACTCATCTTTGATATAATTATGCATGCTGGCACTGTGCATGTCACCCCTAACCATGTTATGCTTGTTGTCATTGAGCATAGTACCACTAACCATTCAATTGTGCTTCTTTTACAGCAAATGTAAAGGGCCTATATTGAGTTTTTTATGGTGCTATATCAAATGTATTTTACTATTACTTTCGTGGCTACTGGCTGCTGGCTCCACGTTTAATAATCATAATCATAATTCATTTGATATAGCGCTCTCAGAGAACTCCAATCTCTTTCTAGGCACTTTACATTTGCTGCAAAGGAACTTTCTGTTTGCCTGCTACGGGGTGGGCAAAATTATTCAGGGACAAATAATCCACACTAGTCTCAGCCTCAGGGGGGTAAGTGCTCCCACATCACGACACCGGTCATGGGTCAAGTCCAGCAGCAGAACATACTTTAATTGCCAAACAGCATGCCAGTGGTTAAGGTCCTTGCCCCGGGGACCAAGGTCTGGCCGAGGTCGTTAGCTGGAGCCTCGCGTGGCATACGCAAAGCGCCTGAATAGAGACCAAGTTTTCTTGGGGCGCTATACAAATGAATCGCATATTATATACAGCTGCAGCTGAGACTTTTCTGCTGCTACATATGTGAAGCTATTGGATCAGCTGACCGATAATTTTACTAGTGAGCGCCAGGTACAAGAAGCTGCTTTCAGTTGACATCCACCACGGTTTTCTCCCTTGCGTTACGGTCTCTGCATCATATGCCACATTGCATTCTTATGTTCTGATCAGAAACAAAAAGTGTTAGTATGCCTCTAGATAAAAGCAATGAAGTTTCCTCTTTTCGATGTGTACTAAGCAGGAAGACAACCGTAACCACATGTCGGCACCCCTCTGTGCTATTGGATCGACGGACACTTATTCACATAGGCACGGCATATGTCGTCAGAGATCCCGCTAGCTTTGCACGAACTACGGTGTCGGCGATGTTAAGGATGAGAATCCGTCTTTCTTCATCCGACCGGATGGTCCTTCATCTGACAAGACCTGTGCAGGACTGTGGCAATGCAGTGTGGGGCGGCACTGCCAGGAGAGAGAGAGAGAGAGAGAGAGAGAGAGAGAGAGAGAGAGAGAGAGAGAGCCCCTCGCCCTCACCACCAGGAAACCAGGTGCCCTGGCAACCTGGAAACCGAGATCAAAGCCGTGCGTTTGCGCAACGATGACTCGACCAAGTCAGCAGCTGTTGCTTGAACAGGGGATACTGACATGGAGCCACTGATAGAGATTTGCAAAAAGAAAGAGAGACTGGAAGGCCGAGCATCTGACTGGATGAGCACGATCGAGGCATGGAACTGACTCGAGGTCGTTGCTCCCGGTCTCTTGAAGCTGCTGCGAGCTGCCCAGCCGATCGAGCACCTGCAAGGTGGGACCCGCATCTTTCGGCAGTATTCAGTACAAACTATTCCAAGTCTTGCTTGCACCCTCTACCAGGGACATTGCATGACTGGCGCTTTGCCACAGCTCCTCTTCTGTGTCTCCAATGGGGTACAGCATGCGAGTCTGACAACATCGCCTACAGGTGCATCAAGTTTCATGCACGTCGAACAATGCAACTAGAAGGCTTACAAATGCTGGCCCCATTGTGGAGTCGATAGCAGAGCACACCTTGCAACACGGCTCTTCTAGCACCGGGGTCCGCAAATGGGCACCTTGTACCTTTAGAGGCCAGCTCACAGGATCGGCCAAGGTGAACCACTGATCGCACCACGTCCCAAAAATCCTATTGCACACAGAATTGTTGGCAGCTTCTGGATGCCGGCACGGAAAAGATTAAAAAAAGTAAAAAGTAAAGGTTAGTATATCAAACAGTTCCATCTACATAGCAGCAGAAGAGCCACGGCAGTTATCTCCACGCTTGCAGTAGGCTACAAAGGAAGGATCGCCTTCTGCACCGGACTGGAACCCACGATCCCGTGGTCGCGAAGTTCAAGTGCATCACCCCTGGGCTAACACAAGACTCAAGCGGTTTTCTAGTAGCTGCAGTAGGAGAAAGAGCATGCATTAATTATGATCACCATTGGGTCTCAGCCCAGGCGATAAGGCTATACTCGCTCTTCACGATCCAGGTCGTGGGTTCGAGCCCTGCAGTGGGCCATCGTTTATTGACAACTGCAAGCAGCGCTGACAGCCATTAAGGCTCTTCTGCTGCAATGCAAAAAAGGCTGCTGAATCAGCCTGAACCTGAGTAACCTCAAAGGTTCTTTGCTAGCATGAGGTGTGAATTTATACTGCCCTTGGTACCTTTCCCAACAGTTCTTTGGCTTTTGCTTATTGCATTTGTCTCTTCGATGTCTGGTCAGTCAAGGTCTAGGTCAGGCAAGGGACAGTCAAGGTCACTTTGGCCGCACCCACACTCCCACGCAGCAGCGGAGGAGGTGGTACACTGTGGATTCGGGCTTGGGCACCGGAGAGAGAGAGGCAGCTCCAAAGCCCGAAATCACCTGCGAGTGGTGCTAGCCCTGTGTAGAACTAGCTGCAGAACTAGCAGATACATGGATATCCATTTCCCTTTAATATTTCGATATCCACATCACTTTATCCTCTCGACTAGTGCTGGTGATTTCAAGCCTCCTCCCACCCAGTGGCGGGAGAGGGCCCATTATCGAGCAAGCTCCGTGTAAGCCCAGCAAAAGTGCCTGGCCTAAACTGTGGCTAGAAGCAGCTACAGCTGTCTGGGTACTGTGGACAGTCGAACCGTTCGGACCCGGCACTGTTGTTGGGGTGGCATTATTGTGAATGCTGCTCACTTATGGTAGCAGTGATTTGCTGAGCGAGAGCTCACGAGTTCTCAGTAGCAGCACCAGCAGCAGTAGCAGCACCAGCAGCAGCACCAGCAGCAGTAGCTGTGCTAGAGATGCCAGAATCAACAGAAATGCAAAAAATGAGCCAGAGCATCGGGCAGCAGTAGTGAGTATGCTTATGTATGCAATAGTGCGCATGTGCTTGCGTGTGTGCACGCTTGTGAAAGGTGAGTGTGGAGGCAAGATTATGAACGCCTAGCCAGCTGCTTATGAGAGTCAAGGTGCGTAATTGCTATTGGTGTATTGCCTTCAATGGAAAAGCAGTTATCGAACGAGGCCGGCTTCAGTGAATTTGCATTAGGGGGGCATTCACGGTGAATATCCATCTTTGCATTTCTGAATGCACACTTCATTGGTTCGGAGAAATGAGGCCAAAGACTTCCTCAAATACATCCAGCTGCACTGCACACGAGAAAGAAAATGCCACTTTGCCTGCCTGCCCTCTGCAATCAGAGGCAGGGTCAAACATATCTGGTGCCGGTGTGGGATCGTTCTCGGCCTCTATCCCAGCCCTTTAATCTCGGGCTCATCGAATGGATCCTGCTGCAAGGCATCGTGGGCGGCAGGCTGCTCTTCCACGGCACGTCGTTTTGCGATGTCCACAGAGACGCGCCGGTGGCATTGGCACACTTAACGTGCCACTCCTTCCTTTGCCTTCACGCCTTGCCTCGGTGACCCTTCCCCTCCTCCTCCTCCTCCTCGTCTTCCTCCTCCTACTCCTCCTCCTCCTCCTCCTCCTCCTCCTCCTCCTAGTCCTCCTCCTCCTAGTCTTCCTCCTCCTACTCCTCCTCCTCCTCGCCAGGCAGCTAGTACGATAGCGCAGCAAGCAGAGGCAGCAGCTGTCTCATCGACGTTGTAGATCTCTGCCGCCGCTGCCAGGAGCTCTTGCTCCCAGAGCAGCTTTATGAGATCCTCGGTGCCTCGGGCAATGACTGGCGGATCCACCGAACCACTACCCTCCCCAGCGCAGCCTCGCCGACAGGGCCGCCGCCAGGGGAGGAATTTGGCTTCGACGATACAGTCTTCTGACGTCGAAAAGCCTCCTTGGTAGTAGGCTCGGCTCAGGCTTCCGCTCTGTCGCGTATTTTGAGTGCTCACACCTGAATGGCTGCCCAGGCACCGGGCGGCCTGTACTGCCAATAGATGAGCACATGTGTGACCACTGCCTCCGCCTGGCAACCGGGCCGACGTCGACAAGCCGGCTCTGATTGCAGAGACGCACGGCCAAGTCCTTTGGCGAGACGCCCGTGCTTTGTACGGTACAGCTTGCACGGCTGGGGTGTGGGGGAGGGTAAGGAAAAAAGCACCGTCTATCGGTATCCATATCTTCAGCTTCGTGGCATTCGCGAGCGTGACTAGCTTGGCTTGAGCCTGCCTCGTCTGCATTGGTGTTGCTGTCCACCTTCGACCCTTGCTCATCGGCCAGGCTGGCCATTGCCATCCTGCCGATCATCCTGCGAGATCTCGCGAGATTTCGGCTGGCTTCCAAGTGGTGTGCGATGATTGAGGTCGGTCCAGAGTACCAATAGACGAGCCACGAGAATTGGAAGACGAAATCGACTGGTCCGAGCCCGTGAGTACGAGCACTCAGAGGAGAGTAAAGTTTCTGCACCGGTCAGAAACACAGCAAAAAGTGCCAGAAAGCTCACAGAAGGTGGTGGTGCGCCCGTACTTTTGCAGGTTTTGCTGCCTCTCTACTCAGGCATCAAGAGCGGACTGCAAGCGCCCTCCTTGATTGCTTTTGCATGCAGTCAGCCTGCTCGGGGCTGAGCGATAAGGCATGCGAAGGAAGGCTGTGGCGCGGCCTGGTTCGTTGATTTATAATGGGGTGAAGTTACACGGAGAGGTGATAGGGGAAGCCCGGGTACTGGGTCTCGGGACGTCGGCCTACGAGCATTGCCGTGAGGGCATGACTGCTTAAATTCCAAGAGAGTGCATGAGATATTTGCCACTGCAAACGCAACATGTTAGCACCTTGGGATTAGACCCTGGGCTAGAGCAGTTGCTTACCCTGGAGCTACCACAGCTTATCAGCTGAAGTATAATTTACACTTCGGTTCAGTAGTGTCTCGACCTCCTAGGTCCTGATAGAGTCACCTTCCGAAATGGAGGTAGGAGCTCAATGCAGATTATTGTCTACGATTTCGTCCGATGTGCAGAGAGGGGCTACTCCCAGCATAGTGTCGGCTAGGCGGCTGATTGTGACTTCTAACCGGTACTATATCCAGTCGGTAGGGTGAGCCTGCTAGCCTCGGCAGTAGCAGCAGCAGCTACGGGGGGGGGGGGGGGGGGGGGGGGGGGGCCTTCCGGTGGCTCCCTAGCTGCCTGGGAGCAGGCTTTTCATGGCTGATTTTAATGGGTCGGCCGCCCAGCAATACGACCTGTCAATCAAGGGTCAAGGCTGTTCAGGCTACTGCTACTGCTGGTGGCTTGCTTTCGAGGCCAGCCCTACGGGGACTGCAGCTTCGAACCAGGTCGAAGCGTCTGCGTTTGCCACAGTTTCAAATCACAAGGGACAAAATCCCTGTCAATGACTGTACAATTCGCCAAGCAGCTCGTTAGGGCCGCAGCAGCAGCAGCAGCAGCAGCAGGTCTGATATTATGTGCTGCCATGCCTCGTTGCAGCTGCATCGCCTTCATGCACCTTCCTTCAGGCCGTCCGATGTCCTGTCCCGCCCGGGTCCCTCTGATAACTCTCTAGCTCATCTGGACTGCAGCAAGGCTGCAAAAGGAAAAGGCCCAGTGCATCCCGAAATTGCCAACAGCGCGTCCTGACAGGAAGGAGGAGAGGGGGCATTGCCGGGGGGGGGGAGGGGGTGGGGGGGGCACGGAGGAAGGGAGGGAGCAGGAGCATCCTGTGCCATCTCCTGCCACAGAGCAGAGGGTGCAGAGGCATCCTGCACCTCCGGGCTGCAGGGTTGCTAGAATGCTTCGATTTACCCGTGCACTGCACGCTGCACGCTAGACGTCGGCAAGCAACGCCGGCATCGAGATGTGATGGAGAGAGAGAGAGAGAGAGAGAGAGAGAGAGAGGCACAGCGGGCGCAGACGTGAGCGCCACGCTGCTGCGAGTGCCTGCGTGAGCAGCATGGCCACATTCATTCGAACGGCCTGCATTCGTGCGAGCCGAGCTGACCAATGAAGAGGAATCGCTACCGAGTCAAGGCCAAAACTCACGGGAGGGAGGCTGCATGCATCCAACTGAACAGAGTGAGTGTGCTTCGGCAGTGGCTTGCCGCCGCTGTCGAAGCACACTCCACTCATCCATTAAACGAAGCTGCAAAGCAGCTGCAGCTAAGCACGGCAAAGTGAGGGAGAGTAAGTGTGCTGTAGGGTGACAGGCGTGGGCATGCCATGCAAACGGCAGGGCAGTCGGGGATGGATGACCACCAAATAATGGTAAATGGTACACAAGTGTGGCTGACAGCCGTGGCTCCAGCTGTCCCACATGTTAAAGGTAGCATCAGCAGCCACCGCCTCCTTCCTCCGGCTACTGCAGCTTTAGACACAGCTGTTGGCAAGGGGGAGGGGGAGGGGGAGGAGAGCACCGCCCAAATCAAGCTCGATCAGATGTCTGGCTCAATAAACAGCAAACTAGCCAAACTTGTGTGTTTAGCTCTAGCCTGATACTTGTGCAGCCAGCAGCCTACCGCGATGGTGATGATGATGATGGTGATGGAGATGATGATGATGAAGGTGGTGGTGGTGATACCTGCAATGAGTGAAGGCTCGAGCCACCAGGGGCCAGGGTGCTCACCTTGAACTAACAAGGTCGCAGGCTCCAGCCCTGCGGCATACCTAAAGCTTGTTAAGTGTCTGGATAGGGATTAAATTATCTTATGATGCTATACAAATGAGTTATATATATATATGTGTATGTGTGTGTGTGTGTGTCTGTGTTTGTGTGTACATACAATAAGAATACTATTATTATTATTCTTATTACTAGAAACTATCAGGATTGTATGTAAGAATAACGGGAAAGCAGCCAACTTGTTGATTTGCAGTAGGGCCATTAGCAGATGCTGGCTAGAGCCTTCCTCTGCCCTCTGACCCAGGCCGAGAGCTGGGTGACATGTCATGCCGGCTGTGAAGCAACCGAGCGAGGCTCGAACGACGGCTAGAGGGCACGGTAAATGCATGGCTAACAATTCAGCACAAAGATATCGGGCTTTCGTTGGCCAGACGAACGCACGATGGTGTGCAGATGCTTCTGTAGTCAGACAGACAGTTGTCCACCGGCTTGTTTCCGGGGAAAGAATGCATGAGAGAAGGATTGGCAGAGTGCTGCCACGTCTTGGAGTCTGTCGCGGCTGGAGCCCTTCGATATAACTGAACTGCGCCGCCTATGTAACTCACAGAAAGCAGCACAGTAGGACCCGCTTCTCACCCTCCACGCCCATCCAAATGTTGGTCTGCAGCATCAACGGCCCGGGCTGTGTGCACCGGTGGAAGTGAGCAAAGGGTCAGTTCGAGAAGAAAACAGAGGAAAGGAAATGGAAACGGTATCAACACGCTTTCGTGTGAGCTTAAGAGCATTTGACTCACGAAGATTGATTGCAACAGGCCATTGAACGAAGCAGCAACGGGGGGGGGGGGGTCCATATACCCATAGCAATGGGGGGGTTTACCCCTAGCAACGGGGGGGGGGGGGGGGGGGGGGGGGGGGGAACAACTTTCGAAAGATTTTTTCTCAACGACGAGCGTTGCGACTACTTTCTGTAACACAAGTTCCGAGAAGCGAGCCTATCTTCCAATGAAAAGGCACGACGTGGTGTAGATTGCTACAACAGTCTAGATATGCTCCGAAGCTGTCTATACCAAGCAGCCTGGCAGAAGCTGCCTGAAATATGTGGCAAGCGACAACTGGCCCATTGGAGAATTATCATGGCGAGGGCCTGCCGTCGCTCACAAAGAGGTAAAATTAGCAAGGAAACTCGAACATCAATCCTATTTCGCACAAAACGTGACTTGCCGGCTCAGCCCGCCGGGCTGTCTGCCACGGCACATGCTCCATATCCTGCCGCCGCCGGAAGCTGCTTGTTTACCAACGCTCGGACCACACATGGACCGACCGAAGCCAGTGGCCGCCAGGGTCCATGAACTAGGGGGGGGGGGGTGCAGCAGCCGGCGAACATTTCGCAATGCCTAGCTCCTCCTGGGCGGAGAGCCCACAAGCGGCAACAAAGCACATCATCCCGCTAATGACGACAAAATATATGAGCAACGGCTCTGCAGCAGCCGTCTGTTAGCGTCTTTACGGTGGAGTGTCAAGAAAATACTTACAAAATGTTTCCGAAAATCGAATACTTTTTTATGGTACCTTTCGAAAGAAAAATATGTTAGAACTGGGATCGGAAGTTCTGACAACTTCAGCATGAAAGAAAATATGGTTATGCAAACCACGTCTAAACCAGGTGTGTGTAAACCGGAAGCAACATATCTCATCTCATAACTAATTAACCGATCTCGGCATCACATGCGACTTATATCCCAGCTTGTCGAAACTTGGTAGATCAAAATACATGCGTGAAGCTTGTTGAGGTGCATTCTTATGACTTTTACACAGCTTCATTTCCAGTGTAGGTTTGTGCCTGGTAGACCCCATAGTAATACTCGCTAATACTTCACGTAGCAGAGTGAAATTTGACGTGCGAGTTTTGCTTGTTTTAACCGTTGCCAGAAAAATCATTAATTTTGGCTGAATATATTTTGCTGTAGATGTCCATGATAACGGCAAATAAAGCTCCAAGGCGTTTAATGACGGCATTACTGCCGTTAACGCTGCGAGGGCCCTGACCACGTGCACCAAGAGCTCGACGGGCAGTAGCAGCGAAATGGCGCATTTTTTAAATCTCTGCGACACGCGAACGGCTTTCAAGACTCGGGCAGTGATATGAAGATAGTCCTGTACAGCACTGCCTTCAGATGGCGGGCGACAACGGATTACTGAGCGAATTCTTCTGCTGGCACTTCCGTCCGTCTGTCTATGTTTCTCAATCAGTCTATCTATCTGGCTCCCTCTACTTATCTCTATCTCCCTCTGTCAGTCTCTCCATCATCAGTCTCTCTGTCCCTCTCTCTGTCTCTCTCTGTCTGTCTGTCTGTCTGTCTGTCTGTCTGTCTGTCTGTCTGTCTGTCTGTCTGTCTGTCTGTCTGTCTCTCTCTCTCTCTCTCTCTCTCTCTCTGCCTGTCTGTGTCTGTCTGTCTGTCTGTCTCTCTCTCTCTGCCTGTCTGTGTCTGTCTGTTGTCTCTTCTGCCTGTTCACCTCTATCTCTCACTCCTTAACACCCACGCAGACGCTCTATCGTGACGGCAAAATGAGAACCTACCAGCGAGGTTCGGCCGGCGGAGGAAGTGAGCGACCTTGAAGAAATGCAGCGGCTAGACCCGTTTTTGAAAGCTGCTTTAGATGCACTGGAGGCAGGAAGTCGAGCGCCACGTTGGAACTGCCATTCATTACGGCGGTTCCGACAAATGCAGGCCCAGCTAAATCTGGTCGACTGTGTCCTCCACCGCTACTTTCGCCCTCGACCGGGATGCGAGTATCGATACGCAGTAGTAGTGCCCTCCTTTCTCTCTCTCTCTCTCTCTCTCTCTCTCTCTCTCTCTCTCTCTCTCTCTCTCTCTCTCTCTCCTCTCTCAGCCCTCTCAAAGTATATTGACTTATGCAATACGCAAATGCTATAAGAACTCTTTCAATAAAGACTCGCACCACGGCACTGCCGACCGAACAAGCTGACTCGGTGCACGAAACGCCAAGTTATAAAATGGCTCGAAAATCCTACTCGATTCTCCGGGCGACCGAAGGTTGTCGGCAACGAGAGCACGTCACAGCCATCGCCCCTTTGGCGAGTCTAGCTAACAAGGCGCCTGCCGCGGACGTTGCACGCGAGACGCCTCTGGCGGCGTAATCCACTAGAGCGCTTCGCGGAGGCGACCGAAGTGGTTCAAGCGCATCTTGAACGGGCGAGCGAACGACGCGGCTCGGTGCGTCGCCGCGGGCCATTGCCGAAGCAGGCGCCGCGCGCACGCGCTCGGCGCCGGGCGCACACGCGCGCGCGCACAATCGTGTTGGCTACCCGCTCGCTGCCTATCGCGGCGGGCGCCGTGGCGCTCCGGCGGCGGCGGCGGCTTACATAGTCAACGGATGACTGGTTCACCATGCGGTACAGCCCTTCTGAGCTTCGAGAACGTACGAATAAGTTACCAGGCAGCCGCGGACCTGAAAAAGCGGAGAGTACCCTTACCGTCAAAATCAACACCGCGGCAAATATTTACCTAGGGGCGCAGGCAACAAGCCGTTTAGGAGCGGGCTTCCGTTACTCTGACCCCAGTCACAGTCGCCGCCGCCGCCGCCGCCGCCGCAGCAGCAGCAGCAGCAGCTCTGGCCGCTCGCGATTTGGCGAGACCGACGGAACGGCTCCTGCCGCCGCACGGTTCGCACGGCCGCGAACGCCGGCGTGCTCGCCTTAATCCAACTATGAGCGTAGCGCCCAGCGCAACTCCGACGACCGTATTCGGCGCGACGCGTCGGTCGGCGCGACTTGCGGCGCCGCGAGCTCCTCCGCTCCGTAGCCGCCGCCGCCAGCGCGCCCCGCCCCACGCGGTCCGACGCGTCAGAGCAGCGACGCAGGAGAGCTGCCCTCAGGGGTGCGCTGCATGCCAAGCCGTGCGCCCGCGGCGCGCTTCGACGGCGGCGGCGCTGCGTGAGAGCACGCTTTTTCGCCGGGGCGCGAGCATTCGCTCGCGTACTCGCAGGAAGAAGGAAGACGCTGCGGTCGCCGCAGCGACAGACGTGTCTGGCCGAGCGCAGTCGCAGGCTTAGCTCACCTACCGCATCTGTGGATAGCGCGTCGACCGGTCTTTATATCCGCATGTGCACCGACATCGACCCGGGCCGCCTATGAGCTCGCTCGAGGCGAAGGCTCCCGCAAACAGTTAACAATCAGCTGACCTCCGCTCGGCCAGGGGCCGTTACTGGGGCGACGGGAGCGGAGGTGAAACTCACATCCGCCGTCCGTTCCTCGGGATGCGGGTGGCGTTGTGCTGATGCCTGCCGCTCTGCCCCTTCGACGCAACGCCGACGCGCAGAGGTCGCGCTGCGGCGACGTCTGCTTTAGTAGAGACGCCGGCGATCCGACGTCGGCGGCGCGCCCGCACGCGGCCCCTCGGTCTGCAGCGCGTCGCTCGTTTCTGTCGAGAGCGAGCAGTGAGGGGCGACAATCCTTCTCCGCCTTCCGCTACACGGCTGCCGCGGCCGCAGCTTAGTCTTTCCGTCGAGTTCCTAGATATTCTCGTGCCAAAAGTAGTCTCGTCGCCAAAGGGCCTCTTCAGGAACTGTGCGTTCTGACGGCGGACTGACCGGGCGGAAGCCACCGACGCGCTACGGCCGCCGCCGCCGCCGCCGCCGACACCTAGCACGGCGAGACCCGCCGCCAGGCAGGCAGGGCTATCCGACTAGCCCGCGTGCAGTCGCCGCAGTGTCGCCAACGCGGACGGGACGCACAAGTCTGGCCGTAACTTGCCTCCCCGTATAAGTTTGTGGCCGCCTCCGCAGGGCAGAGAGCACGCGCGCGGACCGTGGAGAGGCTGTACTTTCTGCGGGCCGTCGCTGGACTGGTGAGCCGGCACGGTACCGATGGTGCACGAATTGTGCTGCGTCTTGACCGGTGGCTCGCCTACAGGCTTCTGCAGCGTTCTGAGCGACAATGAGTCCCGCTGCCGCGCTGAGCGCACTGATTCTAGTCGCTCACGCTCGCGACTCGTCGAGCTATCAAAATAAAGCCTATCCTAAGCTGAGCACGCCGAATTTGCTAATGCATCGCGATGTCCGACTAGCGACGCAGCTAATCCTTTTTAAGAATTAGCGGCACTTGATACGATCACGATTCCTTTACAGCATTTATAAATAGCCTAGAAATAGGTTAAGTTCTCTGAGAGAGCTGCACAAACATATTATTATTATGATTGTCGCTATTATTACTTCTGGTCGCGGGTTCCGAGTTAGCAGCGTATCTTTGAGCTGACCTGTATTGATCTTGCGAGTGTGCCAGCAAAATCCCTTCAATTATGGACATTTCTAAAAACGGTAAATTAACTTATATATATATATATATATATATATATCTTAAATCGAGCTAATCGCTAATTGTTCCCCTGTGGTGAATTCTCGTAGGCCTCTTAGGATTCTAGTGCGTCGTGTAGGCTCTACCCTTGGAAGCACATCGGCTTATCAAACTGGGCTTATCTAAATGGATTTATCCAACTGGGTTTATCCAACTGGAGAGTTCGGAGAATTGATCGTGCGACGACATCAATTCTTGTAGCTGCCTGAAACTCCCCACTCAACATCGCTATGTATTCCCGCTCTTCTCTGAAAATGAAATGCTTACCTAGGCGCCTGGCCAGCACGCATGACTTGTAAGTAGCCGCTCGAAAGTGTCGGCTACAGCTCTAACTATTAGATATCTAACTATCTAACTATTAGATATCTAACGTCGGCGTGAGCGTAATGAGCGCAGCGATCTTCGATCGTGTCGCTCGGTGGCAGGTATTTTATTAAGAAAGCTTTTTCAAAATTAAGGAATCGGACGAGTAAAATATTTTTAAGTAGTACCAGGGCCTGCTCTAATTTATCGAGAATAGCTGAATTAGAAATGTAGGGTTCAACATTTAAAAGGCTTTTTTGGTTTGTATACATTAGAAAAACTAAACCAAATTATCGAGCTATAGCTGTTTACCATAGATAATTCCAAAAATCTGAGTTGCGTCGGGCGGCGGTAAGTAAAAGTTGGCCACAGCAACTTTTATTTTTACATTGCTTCCCACAGCCCTTTGCTCGTCATAGTTTACTTTTCAGCAGGTTTCTCAAGAGTTGAGGACGTTCTATGTATCACTTACCCAGATGGACAAAATGTTGAAGAGCTCTTAGTCAGAAAAGCAGCAGTACAACACAGACTGGAAGGGTTGACACAATTTATATGATAAACTGACTGTGGTTTGTGTTTCTATGTATGCATGATTCGATCGTAGACACTGGGCTCGCCGGCACACTGCCAGTGCAGGCAGACTGGTAGTACCCTAAACCACCCCAGGGTCAAACAGCTGGTGGCTGTGGCCTAGGGACAGGCCGGTGGTCAGCTGTGGTCTGACGGCTGCGGTTTATCGACAGGCCGGCGGCTTTGTCCTCCCGCCAACTCACGGGATGAGTTGTGGTTGGGAGAGAGTGGGGCCGGAGGGAACGCCAACCTGGGAGAGCGAGTCGAGTGGGAGCAGGGGCCGAAGGGAGCCGTGCGCCCTTCGGCTCCGTGCGTTGGAATAAAACTGTTGGTGTTGGGCATCGGCTGGCTTTCTGCAGTGCAGACAAGAACAAATTACAAGTTAAACTGACGAATTCGAAACGTTGTGGGTACAGATCGTACGCAAATTAAGGTGAGAGGAAACAAGACAAACTTAGAAATGCCAAATTTTGAAGAAAACACTTGGCGTATTTATGCTGAACTAGGACTAAGTGAAACCTAAGATTGGGATACATATTAAGCTTCATCAAAAAATAAACGAAATGGTGACCTGTGAGGTATGAAACTTCAAACTCAAAAGAACTGTCGAGGCAGAAAGGTCAGCCGTAGCGGCGACTGGCTAAGATTCGGCGAGGATTCTGGATAAAACCTCCCCTTGGAGCAATGTGGCACGCAGGTGAGAGGAGTTCATGACATCGACAGCAGCCTCTTGCCCCCCCCCCTCCCCGCTGAGCCTCCAACGTACTCCTTTCTCCCGCTCGCTGTGAGCGTCAATTCGCCTGCACGCTGGCAGCACGGTCGAAATGACGCGGCTGCGGCCGGAAGCAGCGCTTGGTCGAAATGCCTAGGCCGCGAGGCGCCTCGGACGAAACCCTTGGATAGCAGCCACCGCCGCCGCCGTATTCGAGAGAAGCGTTCGGGCAGATAATGTTAGTCGGGTTTTCACATCGTCCTATGAAACTTAAAAGAGCTTTTACTGCTGCTATTTCTGACGTAAGCTCTGGTGAGCCGTAATGGCTCATTAGGTAAGGCGGTTGCTTTTCACGACCTCGGCTTCGAGGTCGTGGTTTCGAATACTGTGGTGGGCGATCCTTTATCGTCACTGCAAGCGGTGGTGATAGCCGTAAAGGCTCTTCTGTCGCTATACAAAAAGAGGCTGTTAAATCAGCTAGTAAGCTTACGCATTAAGTCTTTGGCGAATACTTACAAGATCGAATATGGCGTAGCTGCGAAAAGTCGCGAGCTGTCGATATTCGATTAGAAAACTAAAGACCGCGCGCACGTGAGAGCGCAGCTGAGCGAAGGCTCGTCGGCCATGACTCTTGTCGACCGGGAGATCGTAGCTAAGACGGACTGTACCGGTTTCGAACCATTGCAGCATGCAATTGACCATGCCCAAAGACTGGCTTGGTAGGATGCACTCGTAATTGCTCAAATTGCGCCAGCACACGTGATCGCTAGGTAAGTAAGCATATTTACAAAACTTTAGGTCCTGGCGGTGCATACAAACCATGAGCTAAGCCTTATAAACCATAAATCCTAATGTACAAATATTTATTGAGAATTAGTTGAGGGTAAATTTAAGACTTGTAGATTAACAACCTTTACTAAAGAAGTACGTAAGCACCAGTAAACTATTGAAGTTAACAAATAATAAGTAATGTAATGTATTTCCGTCTGTAACTCCATGAAGACTAATGGATGTTACGCAGAAGAGTTTTCTATAGCGCACTCAGAGCCTTGGCGGCTTTCGGCGTTCATTCGGTAGCCAACAGAATTCATTACCCAAAGTAAAAGAAAAAATTAGAATTAGAAGCTGAGCCAGGAGGGCAGTTGAGGTAGCGATTAGCGTGGAAGTAGCAGCACAGAACGGCTTGACAGGTTCTGCCATAGTCGGCAGCCGGAGAGTAATTATTGTTGCGTAAGGATTGTGGAAGTGGGCTCCACAGTCTAGAACCTGCAGAGCTAAATCTTCTATCGCCAACGATCTTTAAGCAAAGGAATGAGACAGCTGATTTATTGTCCATAGAGGACCTGCTGGCTCGAGGAGGCTGAGACTGGTCGATCAACCGGAAGCCTGCGAAGGTCCTTCGACAATATATCCGCGTGGTCAAACCTTCGGGATTTGTTTCTTAGACGGGCAGCCATATTCATCACCAGCTGCAGTGACCTAGAGGGCTTTTAGGAAGCCCAACTAAAATGAAATTGCAATAGTCAAGCCGAGACAGAACCAGGGAGATAGTTGCATTTTTGCAAGCCACGGCGGTAGACAGTCCCTAATCTTAAATAGGGGTCCGACGTGATGGCTAGCCGAAAACGGAACTGCTGCTCATAGGAAACCCAATCGGGTGGCTAGACTAGAAGCCTTCGCTCTTCTAATAGGTGATGCTGCTGTGCGACCATCACCACGTGCTCGGAATTTAGGTGCTGTCTTCGACAGCTGCCTAAATTTTGAAAGCTTTGTTAAGAAGACTGCTTCCACAGCTAGCCATCACGTCCGATCCCTATCTAGGATTAGGAGCTGCTTTCCGCGGTGGCTTGCAAAGAAACTAGCTCCTTAGTTCTGTCTCGGCTTGATTATTGTAATTCCCATTTGGCTGGGCTAGCGAAAATGCCACGAGGCCACAACAGCCGGCGATGAATATGGCTGCATGGCTAGTTTAAAAATCCCAGAGGTGTGACCGTGTGTCCCCTTTGCTGAAAGAGCTTCGATAGCTGCCGGTTGATCGACGGATATAGAGTAAAGTTCTTACACTGGCCCACAAGCCCCGCCACGGCTTGGCTCCTCCGTACCTAGCTAGCGAGTTCGCCATGCAACACTCTTATGCACCCACATAGTCTCTGTGGCGTTGCGTTGCTTTGAGTTGTTGCAGACGAAGATACACTACACGGTCTTCATGAGACGGACGAGTAGCCTAACGATAGCATTATGTAAGTAGCTCGGACTTCGGCTTCATCAAGCTTAGCAAATTAGTGCGCGACAATTAGTGCCCGACTGCCGTGCTTCCGCTTCCGCTCCTCCGAGCGGAACTCCACCTGGAGCTCCGATAGCCACTTCGCCTTCACCCCCATCCCGCCGCCCCCCCCACAGTCGCACTTCTCTGCTGCACGACGCCTTAGATGGCCGTCGATCGCACCAAGAGCTGACCCTGGGCTTGCTTGGTCTTAGGCCAGGGCTCGAGGTGCTCGCTCTTCACGACCACGAGGTCGTGGTTTCGAGCCCTGCAGTGAGACGATCCTTTATTGCCCGCTGCAAGCGGCGGCGATAGCCTTTAAGGCTTTTCTGCCGCCGTATAAATGAGGCTGTTAAATCACCTGACTCACTGGCCGGCTGACCGTCGCTGAGACCTGGTCCGACTCGTCGTTTGCATCCGTTCCAGCGAGAGAGATCGTTTCCACTGCATTTGAATGCGCAATAAGGTCGAGCGACGATAGAAAGCCGCATGATCAATATTTCATTATAAAAAGTGAATTCAATTTTATATTTTTACTGCGACACTGCATGCTGTAGCTACATATGCAAATTAGTAAACAACTCGTTTTCTACACGGTATGACACCCATTAGCGCTAGTTGGCTACCGAATGCGTACCGAAAGCCGCTTAAGCTGTGAGTGCGCTATACAAAACTCTCCTGCGTAACACTCACATGGTCTTTATGACTTTGTGGAGTTACAGACGGGGATACTTTACATTACACCGTCGTAGTATTAGTGTAATTTTAGGCGCGAAGCGAAATTTACGTCCGTGACGTATTTATGGGAACCGCTCACTCACGCACTCAATAACTCACATTCAAAACTGTGTAGGTTGATTCTAGAATGGGGGTCTGATCCTCTGAAATTCAGTTAGTTCATGCCTGAGAGAAGGCCAACTGACAATAGCAAGGAGTTCAAACCAAGGTCCATGCAACTGCGAAAGGTGGAACGCGGACAAAATGAGATTTAAAAGTACGAAGCAGTTCCAGATATGGGTCTCTTAATTTCTCGAAAGTTATCTGCTGGTTTTGTAGTCCCTCAAAATGACAAATGCAGATTTGCTAACAGCCCCGCGTTCTGTCACTGGAATCCCCAGACACGCCTCTGCTGCACCATCTTCCGCAAAGCCCGCCCTGGAGCCGTATCCTTTGAAGCTTTTGAGTCGAAACTCCTCTACGGATGGGCCCTACCATTGCAAAGACTTTTTGAAGGGGATAATTCAATGAAGTGCTATCAAAAATGCACTATACACAATTCCAACTTATCAAAAGCTGCCCTACCCTCCGCTTTTATGTGTGTGCGCGCGCGCGCGCGCTCGCGCGTGTGTGTGTGTGTGTGTGTGTGTGTGTGTGTGTGTGTGTGTGTGTGTGTGTGCCTAATTCATTCGTTTCCGTCTGCTTGTCTAGCAGCACGGAAGGGAGGGGGATTAGGAGGATGAGCAGGAAGAGAGCTTGGTTTGTACGCTGAGAGAGAAAACGGATGAAAAGGTCACGAGATGATGCTTAAAAAACGGTTCCAAGTGCTGGTGTATGCTAACTTTTGAAGTCCGCCAGACAGACAAACAGACAGATGCTTAAGACTAACGGACGGACCGAGCAACTTACTACAAGCTACAATTATTCGCAGCTTCCATCGGGTTCAATCTCAAGCAGCACTGTTTGCTCTTGGACGAATTTGCGCAAGAAAAATAACCGCGTTTTTTTATCTTCACGAACGAGTCTGTCGTTCTGGAATTTATTGTAATTCGAGACGGAAAGGAAGCGGCGACGAGTTAGGCAGTTTTATTTTTTTAAGTAGTCGGGTCTTTTTTTCTGATTTTGTTTGAGTTATGCACCTGATGTCGCGTGCCAGACTTGGTTTTTTGGATGGGCTAGCATTCAGACTGCATTGTTATTCCTTAAATTTTCACGAAGCTTTCGCGGTCCACCTTCCGCCGTAATCACTTCCTTAGTGTTTTGAATACTTCAGTCTAGTGCCATTATTCTGGAGATCCAAATGGAAATTCTAAAACCATTAACTATTTCAGAACTTCTAAAAAAAATATGCGATCAGTTTTTGCAGTTGGCTATTCGAGTGAGATATCATTTCTTTTCTGGCAGTAATTCAATTGCGGTCCTCGGTGCTTATTTTGTACGTCATTTTCGTGAAACATGGACGCAATTCCGACTTCTGCTATTTCCACTCTTTCACAAATTCCTTGCTAATGCTCTTGCTTCATTCTCTCATACAAGTATCTCTCCAACAAGCAGCGCATCGACTTCAAGGTTCTGTCACTCACTTATAGGTCCCATCATTCTCCGGGTCCATCCTACCTTTCAGAGCTACTTCCTTACCAGGCTAGGCATAATACTAATAATACATTTGATATAGCGTTCTTAGAGAGCTTAATCTCTTCCGGGGACTTAATATTTGCTGCAAAGGAAGCACGATCGAATGGTTAGTGGTAGCATGCAAAATAAAAAACAAGAATAGCATGGTTAGGGGGTGACATTCGCAGAGTCAGAATGCAATTATGGTTGGTGGCAACATTCACAATGTCAGCACCCATAAGCACATAACGGATGGATTAAACAGACCCACTAAATGCTTTTATAGATAAATGTGTTTTAATTTCTTTTTAAATGTAGTCAAGTCAGGGGATATCATGACGCAAGTCGGGAGTGAATTCCAGGCTTTGGGGGCATACGAAATAAAGGCACGGTCTCCAAAGGATTTGAGGTTTGTACGAGATATAAGTAAACAGTTGGATTCCGAAAGGCGGTGTTATGATGCTTAGCCTGGTGTGAGAGTAGATTTGATTGGTACGCTGGAGCTAAAGAATGAAGGGACCTAAAAGTGAGTGACAAAACCTTGAAGTCGATGCGTTACTTGACTGGTAGCCAGTGCAGGTCGGCGAGAAGTGGTGTGATGTGGCAACTGCGATGCTCACGACAGACAAGTCTCGCTGCAGAGTTTTGCACAATCGGTAAGCACCTGATTGCACATACCGGTAGACCAGCAAGCAGTGAGTTACAGAATTCAAGATGGGATGTCACAAATGCAATGACCAACTTAGATGTGGTATCCCTGTCTAAACAAGCCCGTTTTTTAGCAATGTTATGCAGCTGAAAGTAGGCAGACTTGAATGGAGCTGGTGTGGTAGTCAAATGAAAGGTCACTTTGGAACATGACACCTAGATTTCGTGCAGATTCAACCGGGAATATGCTGGGAGAGTCGATTGTGAGCGTTAGCCATTTCAATTTCTGAATCACACTTGGTTTTCCCTTAGCTAGTACTTTGGTTTTATCATCATCCAATTTAAGAAAGTTTGCTGCCGTCCATGTGCGGATGTCGTCAATACATGCAGCTAGGGAGTTGAGAGAACTCGACGTGCTCGAGAGCTGCGAAGGGCCCAAGCAAAGGTGCAACTGATTGCCATCTGCATAGAAGTGAAAGCCTACATTGTACCTACCAATCAAATCGACAAGAAGGAGAGTATAAACCGTGAAAAGAACGGGATTTCAGTTCCTCGTTACCCTTCACTCAAGTGTCAGCCATTCTCTACCTCAAGTGCCTAGAAAGAGATTGAGTTCTCTGAGGGAGCTTTATCAAGTGTATTATTATTATCATTATCTCATCTAGAACTACTTGCCGAAGTTGCCACAGGTGCACGAACGCTTGAGTTACAATCTCATTTCGCAAGTTCTTTCTTACTAGCCATTCATGAATGTCAATCGCTGTCAAAAGTGCAGCATTTAAGCGCCGAGATGTGAGTCCTACATTCATAAATTTCGCCATTGCTAGTGGTAATTTAAATCTCTTCTGATTCAGCGTAAGTGCAATCTGTAGCGAGAGTAATTGCTATCAGCACGTTTGTATTTCGAACGTAATTAACAACGATCCGTAGCCCATTTTACCAACCTGTCGATGCTAACGTAATAATAATAATAATAATGTACTTGATAAAGCGCCCTCAGAGAACTCAATCTTTTTCTCGGCATTTTACATTTGCTGCAAAGGGAAACGCGATTAAATTGGTGAGTAACATCATGCTTGATAAACAACATTAATTACAAGGTTAGGGGTGACATGCACAGGGTCAGCATGCAAATGTGGTTAGTGGCAGTTTGCACAGTGTCAGCACGCATAAGCACATCAAGGACAAATCACAGGGACCCACTAAATGCTGTCCTAAATAGATGTGTTTTTAAGTTCCTTTTAAATGTGGTCAAGTCAGGGGATGTTCTGACCAAAGTCGGAAGCGAGTTCCAGGCTTTGGGAGCATACGAACTAAATGCACGGTCTCCAAAGGATTTGAGGTTTGTACGAGGTATTTGTAGACTGTTGGATTCCGAAAAGTGGGTGGTATGATGCTTGGCCTGATGGGGGAGTAGATCTGAGAGATAGGCTGGAGCCAAAGAATTAAGTGACCTAAAAGTGAGCGACAAAACCTTGAAGTCGATCCGTTGCTTGACTGGTAGTCAGTGCATGTCGGCGAGAAGTGGTGTGATGTGGCAACTGCGACGCTCTCGACAGACAAGCCTAGCTGCGGAGTTTTGCACCAGCTGTAGTCACCTGATTGCACATGCCGGTAGGCCAGCAAGCAGTGAGCTACAGAAGTCAAGACGGGATGTCACAAATGCATGGACCATCTTAGATGTGGTATCCTTATCTAACAAAGTCAACACTCAGGAGAATTTGTGACGTCTGCTCGGTTACCACCGTACGCGTCAAAACTAGTGCTCCAATTAAATACTGCCCGGATTCTTTGTAGTTCCTGATATTTCCCCCGAAGCTCTTCCAGGCTTACTGAAGGTCAGAATAAGTTGTGGGAATGGGTGTTTCTTGAGGTCAATAATACGAAGCAGAACATGCCCCATATTCGGGAAAGATCGCTAATCGGTAAGATATTCGTCTGTAACGTTAACAGCTAAGGCGCCACAAGGGCTATGTTTTAGCTACTTCACAGCCACTTATCACACATGTCTTTTACATAGTTCTGATATGAAGCATTTCACTTGCAGAATCCCTAATGCTTCGCTGAGCATTTTCTCCGTAAAACTCGGGCACCAGTTGAAAACACTGTGCATTTGCCTTAAAATCAAAGATAACAAAAAGCTGATTTTTACATGCACTGTAAAATAAAAAGTAAGAAAGGACCATTCTCACACTCGATACCAACAAGGGCATACTCGATCATCGATCGAAGCTAGAAATAAAAGTTACGTGCTCCTCACAGCCTCTGCTCCTTCGGTGTGAATAGTCCTTTGTGAGTTGTGGATACTGAAATAGTTCATTTTATCATAAGCCAATCGACATGCTTCATTTCCAGAACGTATCAACTGTTTGGAAGAGATTTAGTTCACTTAAGGCAATATCATTATTGCTATTCATTTCCACCATAATGGACACGTCAAAGATCTGCCATGAATTTAAAAAAACTAAGCGTCTTTGCTTGCAAGCTAATTTTTCATAGGAGTTGGAGTTAAATCAAGTTACTTTTAGCAGTGCTACGAGATCTCTCTCCACTGTGCGTCGATGGGCACACGATTGTCTTTGAAAGAAAACAACCTATGTCCTTCCCTACAAAATATCTCAAGGTCGAGGCTCAATGATAATAATAATAATAATAATAATATATTTTATGTCGCGCCCTGAGAGAGCCGAGTCTCTATCTCGCGAGGCACTTTACAACTAGCTGCAAGAGAAGAGACGACGAAGAGTCAATTACTTATTAAATAATTATTTCGTGGCAAGCAAGGTATCTCGCATGGACAAACCCGCGAAAGCACACGATAAGGCACTCGGGGGGGGGGCCGCCCACTGGTTCGATAGACTCCTGTTTGGTAACGTGCACTGAATCAGGCATTGGCGAGCATGCAAAGCGCACTGGAAACAAGACAAGTACACTGGACAAGGAACGCTGAGCTGAAGCATCTGAGCTGGTGCATCTTCAGCTGAGGCTGAGACGATGAAAAGGCAGCTGGTGGCAGGTGGCAGGACCCGGTTTGGCCTCTGTAAAAGGAAATTCTGGATACACCCTTGTGGTGAACTATTTCCGGCGAGGCCGGTGCTCCCGGTGCTGATTGTGCGCCCCCTAAACTCTGTGGACTCCGTCTGGCAAAGGTCGGTAACCTCCGCCCACGAAGTCCCCGAAGCTGCGCGGATCGCTGCGCACTGCAACGATCGCTTGTGCGACTTTCACTTCCTGTCATAAGTGGAGCGTAAATCCAGCTCACGTAACTCGTGCTAGTCTCAGCCAACGCGCGACGACTACCAGCGATGCTTGAACCTTGAACCTTGTAGCACGGACCTTTTTACCTTTTTGGTGCTTCGCCGATGCGCGCACGTATGCGAACGGTAGCAGAAACACGCAGCAGCGACGACGAGCGCTCGATATCAATATCGTATCGTACCATATCAATTTCGTATCGTACCATATCAATATCGTATCGTACCATATCAATTCTGCATCCAAAATGCAGACAAGTCTATTTAACAGCAGCGGACGGTTACAGACGTACTCCAACGACAATGTGGGCTAGAGCTCTCACGTCCGCTCCAATGCCAAGACCTTGAATCTCCGAATCCTTGACTGCCTCCTCTCTCAGGGCGCCGGTCTTTTATGCGGCCTCACCGATAAACCTTTGCATGATCTCGCGATAATCGCGAATAATAGCTAAGCGCCATAATTTGACTGGTTTAGCTAGCCGTTACAGCACCTAGCGCTAGCTAGCGGCCTCTTCGAACTCCTCGTCTAAATAGAATTACAGCGGTCGGCCCCTCTGAAATTGCGATCGCACCCCTTTCAAAACAAGAAATGGCGGAATTCCGGAGGAATTCGAGCCTCGACTTTCTCGCCTCCTGGCGCGCTTCCCCAGCAGCAGCAGATTTCGAGCTCGTCCGTCTTAACTTTAGACGGACGAGATTTTAGATATTTAGATAGTTATATAGATAGATATTATACACACACATATATATATATATGTGTGTATAATATCTATCTATATAACTAACTAACTATATATATATATATATATATATATATAATGCACTTGATAAAGCACCCTCAGAGAGCTCAATCTCTCTCTGGGTACTTTACATTTGCTGCAAAGAGAAATGCAATTGAATGGTGAGTAATATCATGCTTGGTAAACAAACAAAATGAATAACATGGTTAGGGGTGACCTGCACAGGGTCAGCATACAGATAGATAGATAGATAGATAGATAGATTATATAGATAGATATTTAGGTATTACAATATTTTGGACTCTAAGCATCGTACCACGCGCTTTACGGAATTCAACAGTTTGCTAATACCTCGTACAAACCTAAAGTCCTCTGGAGACCGTGCATTTAGCTCGTATGGTCCCAAAGCCTGGAACTGCCTTCCGACTTGCGTCAGAACATCCCCTGACTTGACCACATTTAAAAAAACTTAAAAACACCTATTTAGGACAGCTTTTAGTGGGTCCCTGTGATTCGTCCTTCATGTGTTTATGCGTGCTGACACTGTGCATGCTGCCACTAACCACACTTGCATGCTGACCCTGTGCATGTCACCCCTAACCATGTTACCACGTTATTAATGTTGTTTGTTTATCAAGCATGATATTACTCACGATTCAATCGCGTTTCCCTTTGCAGAAAATGTAAAGCGCCTGGAAAGAGATTGAGTTCTCGAAGGCGCTTTATCAAGTGCATTATTAATGTTATTATTGTTATTATTATTATTATTAAAATAAGCGAATGCGGGTCGCCCCGCCCCTCCCCCAGGTGATGCGCCACAAAGCTGCGCGCCGCCTGACCGCGCCTCTCGCGTCGCTCTCCGAGTCAATCCGAGTCCCAAGCGGCTCAGTGAACCGCACAGCTCGAGCGTCGCCCGTTTTGTCGCAGGATAGTCGTTGCGTGACGCCGAGATGGGAGAGGAGCGGGTAGGCACGCTCGACTAGGCTGCCGTCGCGCCGCCAGCCTGATTGATGGCCACAGCGGCGTAGTGTCCACCGCGTAAGCGTCCGATCGGGCGAGTGCGGCTCTCGTGGCATGGCCTTGCCCTTACTGTCGTCGGCGTTCGCGCGACGCCGAGCGAAATCTCTCCGCTGGCACTGCGGCGGCAGCAGCGGCAGAGGCATGCTGAGGCTGAAGTCCGTACCGGTGCGCTTCGCGCTGGTAATCTGCACCCTGATCGCCGCGGTATACTGGCTGACCGCCGCCGCCGGCGACCGACGCCGGCAGGACGCGATGGCTGCGAACCGGGCGGCGGCGGCGGTGAGTCCGGCGCAGGCTCGCGCGATCGCCTTCAGGCGCCTGCAGTCGCTGCCCGACACGCGCTCGGCCGAATGCAAGGCGGCGACGGACGAGATGGGCGTCGGCGGCGGAGGCGACCGCGAGTGGCGCGTGAGCGCCGTCGTGTTCGCGCGCCTCGACCGCGACTCGATCGTCACGCAGACGGTGGCGAGCCTGATGGCGCACACGCCCCCGTCGCTACTGCACGAGATCGTCGTCCTGACGGCGGCGGGCGCAAGCGCCGAGCGCGTCGACGCGCTCCGCTACGACCTCGGCGCCTACGGCGACATCGTCAAAGTGTCGGAGGACGCATCGGGCGCCGCCGCCGCGCCGGCCGACGGCGGCGGCGGCGGCCTGCGCACGCGCCTGCGCGTCGCGCGCCTCGCCGCTCGCGCGCCGCTCGTCGCCCTGCTCGAGGACAGCGTGCTCGTGCACCGCGGCTGGCTGCGGCCGCTCGCCGCTGAGCTGCGGCGCCGGCCCGACGCCGTCGTCGTGCCCGTGTTCGACGACTTCGACGCGACGACGCTCGACTTCCGCAAGACGGACGGCGTACACGCGTGGCAATTCGACTGGGACCTGTCGCTGGCGGCGGCGCGCGCGCACGACGGCGGCGGCGCAGCGGCGGCGGATGGCGCCGACGACGGGCAGCTGCAGCAGCAGCCGCCGCCGCTTGCGGCCGAGCACGACTCGATCGTCACGCCGGCGCTGACCGGGCACGCGTTCGTCGCGCGTCGCGAGTTCATCGACTCGCTGTTGCTCGCGCGGCGGCCCGAGGCCGACTTCGCCGGGCCGCTCGACCTCAGCCTCCTCTGCTGGCTTTGCGGCGGCGGCGTGCGCGTCGTGCCGTGCGCGAGAGCGGCGCGCGTGGGCGCGCTGCGCGCCGTCGACCCGCCGCCCCCTAGGGACGCGGCGGCGCTTGCCGCTCGCTATCTCGACCGCGAGCACCACGCCATCTACTCGCGGCTCGCCGGCGATGAGAGCGGGAACGGCCCGTCGCCCGCAGCGGCGGCTGCGGACGAGCGGCAGCTGAGAGGCTGCAAGCCGGTAAGTTACATCGCATCGGCGGCTGCGCGTGCGCGCCCGCGCGCGAGCAGGCGGCTTCCGGGCTAGCGCGGCTTCCGGGCGGGCGGTGGCGCGATCCGCGTCCTCCGGCCACCGTTAGCCTCGCGGAGGAGAAGCGCTCTCTTTAACTGGCGTCGGCGGTGCGGTTGATTGGCGGCGGAAGTCGCGCGGTTGTCTTGCCTCGCTTTGAAGCCTTGACCGCCATGCGCGGCTTGTTTATCGACGCCCCCTGCAGGGCGTGGCGGCGAAATTTTCCTTCCTAGACTCGCCAGTGTGCGAGGCAGCCTGTTGACCCTGTGCACGTCGCACCTAATTATGTTGCTCTTGTTGTTTATAGAGCATGCTACCGCCAGCCATCCGACTGTGTTAGCTTTACAGCAAATGTAAAGCGCCTAGAAAGAGATTGAGTTCTCTGAGGGCGCTATATCAAGTGTGCTATTATTATTGCTGCAGATTCTAGCCAGTCCCACAGGCGGAGCCATTTTTAGAGGTGTGCCTGACTGCGCACATCCTGGCTACGCCGGCCGCGCAGACCGTCATTTCCGGCAGCTTAGAATCTCAAATCCCTTCGCGTGGGACGAGCGCTCAGCCGTCGGGAGCCAGCGACGACACAATACGAAGCGCAGCCGCTGTATTTGCTCTGCTCGGTCTCTTACGGTTGTGATCAACCGATTAACCGGTTAATTAGCTAAAGTTAGTTTATTATCGGCTTAAGGAAGACTTTTCGGAGCTCCTCATCAAAATCGTCTTACGCGACCGGCCGGCAGACGCGCTCATTTATTGATGGCCTAGAGACTTTCGGCTCGGCCCAACACGTTTATCATGTGAGATTCGTAATGACGGCCGCATTCTGTAGCTCTTGCTCACAAATTGTGTTTGTCCAAGTGACCTCGTTGCGTGCCCCTTGCCATCGTGGATCAATCGGTCAATCTCGTCTACCATACCTGCGTCTCCGCGTGAACCTTGCACCCGCTACTAGCCCCGTATGCCTTAGTACGTCAGCATCGAGCTTTGCCGGCAACGTCACCTAGAAACATGCGCCTGAGTACTGGTAAGCGGTTAACCTAGAAACAGGCGCCCGAGTACTGGTGGTGAGAGATTCTTGCACTCTCTTTGCGATGCAGGTCTTCGTGACAGGCATCCAGACTCGTACAGACTCCATCGAGACTCTCATTGATCGAGTCTCCACTTAGGACTGAGCTCATCGAGTCCACTTAGGACTACTCTCGAAACAAGAATAAGCTCCTCCCATGAAGACTGTCCGCGAGCGAAACCGAAGAAACCACTTTGTCATGTTTCTTAGAAATTCAAAAACTACACCCGATAATGCGCAGACGACTTGAACGCCATTTATAGAGTCTAGCATCTATCTAGCCAGGTTCGAAGACTAAATCTACACCTCCTAAGTTTACCACTAAATGTACACCCGGAAGCCTACAAATGCCAGGATTTTTTTTTCATTCCAAAGCTAGCCCTGCCAGTCAGACCAAACTAGAAAATATACTAGACGGCGAATTATTTGCTCGATAAGTAAGGCTGCGTGGTCTCCTGCACATTAGCTTTGCCAATGATGATTGTTCTACCAGTTTTGAAAAATTGCACCATCTACTGATAAGAAATTGTCCAAAGTTTCCCTAGATGAGGTGGGTATCACGATCAAAGAGGCAGCTAAAAGATTTCACCGCCAATGCAGAGCCAATGCCATTATCGCTCGGCTCTTTCCCACTTGCTCCTTTTTTGACCGAGAATTTTGCATTGATTGTCACCTGGAAGCTCTCGGAGCATGCTTGACGTGAATGACTCATCAGGAAAATTCCAGACGGACTCGGGAGCGACATCATTTCACTCAAACTGCTCTCCTTGTGTGACCAATAACATTCCAGATAGCGACGATGATGGTTACGTCACTGCCTCGGTTCCTCTTGATCTACAGCTACGTTCGACTCTAGTGGACGAAATAACAACGATCAGAGTAGTTAGAGGCTCTGTTTGGGTAGAACCATGCTTTACCGATTGTGTCTACTCCGGGCCCTTAACTATTCTCAATTTATAGAGAGCCTCTCGGGACTTCTATGCTGAAGGATCTGCAATGGCTCCTGGTTGATAAGCGGATACAGAGCGAAATCCTTACTCTGACGCTCAAGTACACAAAGGACAAATCACATGGACCCACTAGATGCTGTGATAAATGTATGCGTTTCAGCACATGACAATCGGGCATGTTTACGAACAATGTGGGTACGAAGATCTCTTTGCGTATCTTGCAGTCCTCGTTTCCTTTAATTCCCACGGGGAGTTTGTCTATATACACATGCGTTTCTTAATTTTGTACTGCTGCAAGTGGCGATGTCAGCACCAGGTTCTTGCCAAACGATCAGGATTCGATTAATTAATGCTGCCATGACAAGATATTCAAATGTCGCGTTTCGCTCTACTACAGAAGAGTGCGTCCCGTCGTCTTGACATTCTGACAAGACTTCGGTGTCTACTACAAAAGGGGTGGGCAAACTTCATCATTGATCGGTAACTCCAGAGCTATCGTCAGCACCAGCCGCTCATGAAGTCGTAGCCTCGAAATTTTAACAGAGTCTGAACCTCGACCCTTTCCCATGCTGGCCAATCGCAGATGAGGGCGAAGGGCGTGTGCGGCTCGTCTCAAGTCTAACCAGCCGGTCGCATCCGGTTTCGGAGGTCACGAACTCGCCTCGATATGACTCGTAGCGATGTCTCCTTTCTATCTAGCGCTACGATATCCCCATTGAGGTGTTCAGCACTTTTTAAATCCGGTGGACGGTTCGGCTACGCCCTTATTTGGTCACATTTTGTCCGCATGCATACATCCAGTCGGCATGGCTCGCTGCTAGCTTATTTCCGGTTTAGCCCGGGGATAAGATGCAAGCCTTAAACGATCAGGGTCGCAAGCTTGAGTCCCGTCGAGGCGTATGTAAAGTGCCTCGACGGCGATTAAGTACTCTTAGGGCGTTCTACAGACGAATTGCATTTACAATTTGCATTTACATTTACATTTGCCTGTACATCCATTCAGTAAAGCATCGGCTCATCAGATGCACCCGGTCGCTGTCAGCGGACCGACGCGTCCGGTCAGATTCACCCACCGGCTCAGCGTACCTCTGCCGCTGCAGTTCCGCTGGTTCATGGAGAACCTGGCGAGCGACGTGTACGTGCCAGCAGACGACGTGCGGGCATACGGCTGGCTGATCTCCTTCAACGGCGTCGTGTGCTTCTGGCACGAGTCGAGCGGCCGCATGACGGGCACGCCCGACTGTCTAGGCGCTCGCGATGAGGCGGCCATGGTTCGGCTACTAAACGACGGTCGTCTGAGCATCGGTGGCAGCGGAGCGGACCAGTGCCTGGGCGTCGACGCCGAGAAGTACGCGGTCGTTACGCCCTGCAATACCAACGACAGCCAGCAGCTGTGGACGCTCACGATCGGCAAGCAGCTGCAGCTGACCAAGTCTCGAAGCCACTGCCTCATGCACGCCACGGATCCGGCCGACGCCGACTACAGGCGGCAGGTGCTCATGGCGGCGCCCTGTGCCACGCCCGGCTCCGACGTCAGCAAGTGGCAAAAGTGGACCAAGTTGAAGTTGCTACATCAGTGAGCTGTCCGGCACCACTCGGTCTCGGTCTAGGTCAGGTGCGCTACTGCTGCTGGTCCAGCGGCACGTCGGCGACTCGCTGCGTTCTTTTTACGCTCCCGTGCACTTCGAAGCTGTCCATTCCAGAGGCGAGCTGCAGCAAGGCGCCTGTCTATGTTGTTTAATTCAAAGAAAAGTAAATCAATTGAGATAGCGTCGGCAACGCTGCCACTTACGTTCGATACCGAGAATGTAGATGTTGTGTCTTCGGATGTCGCATATAGGAACTCTATATGTTGGGCAGAACAAGTTTAGCCGAGGCAACTAGTATCGGTCGCCATTTTCGGCTGGAGCAGCAGCAGCACCTCTAGAGAGCTCTAGTTGAGCTCCTGCATTAAGAAAGCCGGCCTGCCTTGCCTAGCATCCGTTTCCGTGTAGGCGTAGCCACGAATTTGCTCACGTAGAACGAATTATTGACTGACTTTGTCCAGAGCATAGCCGACGCTTAGTTTGAGGTCACGACTATTGATTTTTTTTTCTGATATGTGTAACATCAGTGCTATTGGCCGACGGGGTGGGGAATTAAGCCCCACCTTATTAGACGTATCTCCCCCGACAGCACATTTGTTGATATTTCTCAAAGACTAATAGAATGAGCGCCATGCAAATTGGCGAAAACAACAAAGGTAACACAAGCTATCTTTTGATGTAACAATAGCTGTTACGCTGATCTTCTGAAGATCTGTAAAGAGTCAAGGTCACGTTTTTCAATGGAGCTCACCCAAACATGGCTATGTTGTCAAACCAACGGATTTAATACCAGTCAATTTAAAAATATGCCAAAACTCTCAAAAGATGAAGGAAAAGTAACATTTTAAAAGTAAAATAAATCATTTGACATTTCAAACGTTTAGAAGTGCCATCAAATTTAAGTTCAAGAACATTCGGGACGTGTGGCTATACTTACTGGCCCTAGACGCGAATATGAGCGTTTGGAAGGCAGTGTGAGCCCAACTTATATTCCGAATTTCACGTTGATCGGAGCGGTTTTGGCCATGTGGTAGAATTGACAAGGCACACAGTGTGACTGTTAAGCTGCAAGCACGTACCTTAATGACCGTGGTGCATTTGATGGTGAAAGAAGTTGCAGGTACTTTAGTATTATCTTTCTGGAGTAGCTCAGAGTACAAGCAGTCCTCATTACTGATAAAAAGGGAGTTTGACAACCCTTGGCAAGCATTCTGTAGCACAGCGCCAGTCTGACTCAGTTTTAGAGCGCATGAGAATTGCTCAGAAGGAAACACCTCTGTCCTAGAGCAAAGGGACGCAGAGGTCGCTGAGGTGATTGATATTGGCTGGAGTGTCAACCCTATAGTTCCTGCTAGCAATTTGAGAATGGGGCAACGCTTGCCCAAGGTCGATGTCACCGCCAGCCATTCTAGATTTGCTGGACGGTTTCCGTGAGAACAAAAGAAGTGGGTGAAGAACACCTGTGTTTTCGAGCTGTGAGCAAGGGGCGCAGAGGTCGCTGAGGTGATTGATATTGGCTGGGTTGTCAACCCCATTGTCCCAGCTAGTTATATAATGATAGGGCGACGCTCACGAGGCCTCTTGTTTATCTTCGGCTCTGTCTCGACGCCGTCGCCGGTAGTTGCCGGACTCGTTTCTCTGAAAGCGAGGCAGGAGAGCGGGCTGTTCGCCGGCGATTGAGGGACAGGATGAGACAGCGCCAGGAGGATTCGGTGGACGCCACCGAATACGGTCGTATAGGGCCTCGCTCGCATTTTTGTGTTTCTTCTGCGTTTCGTGTGTGTGCGAGTGCACGCGGTCTCACCAAGAGTGCTTGGTGTAACTGTGAGGAATTCCTGCCGTAAGGTGGAAGCGGAGCCCTAGTTCTCGGGTTCGGGCTCCGTCTACTTGGGTCGTGCCCACTAGAGATGTAAGTAGCCCAAATGTAGAGACGTGTTTCCTCCGCAAGAGTGCTTGGTGTAGTGCATGAGGTATTCCTTTCTAAAAAGCTGTAGTCAGGCCACTTCTCAAGAAAGTGACACTAGACCAAGAGAACTTAAGCAACTACCACCCAGTCTCCCTTCTACCATTCCTATCAAAGACACTGGGACAGGTCGTGGCGGACCAGCTGAACTCATATATCGAAGCCACACACCTTGTTAGTGAGTTCCAGTCTTGCTTTAGAGCTAATCAGTCCAAAGAGTCAGCATTGCTTAGGGTAAACAACGACCTACTTAGGAATGCAGACATGGGTAGAGTGTCTCTGCTTGTTTTGCTCGATCCTTCGGCAGCTTTTGATGCCATGATCACAAAGTTCTTCTAGGGCGCCTCTCATCTCGCCTGGGCATCACTGGCACTGCTCTGCAGTGGTTCAGGTCCTATCTCAGTGGGGGACTCCAGAGTATTGACGTGAATGGACAAAGATCATCTGAGGTACCTCTGAAATATGGAGTACCTCAGGGCTCCGTGCTAGGTCCGGTTCTTTTCACGGTTTATGCTATGCCTATTGTTGATGTGATTGCCAAGGACAATCTAGGCTTTCACTTCTATGCAGATGACACTCAGTTGTACCTTTGTTTTGATCCCTCCCAGCCTTCGAGCACCTCGAATTCTCTCAACTCACTTGCTGCATGTATTGATGACATCCGCACATGGATGGCAGCAAATTTTCTAAAACTAAACGATGATAAAACTAACTTACTAGCTATGGGCAAACCCAGTGTAATTCCCAAATTGGAAAGCCTGACGCTCAAAATTGGCTCTGCCAGCTTATCTCCAGTTGAATCAGCGGGAAATGTATGTGTCATATTCCAAAGGGACCTCTCGTTAGACGACCATATCAGCTCCACAGTCAAATCTGCCTATTTTCAGCTTCATAGCATTTGCTAAAATTCGGGCTTGTTTAGATAAGGATACCACGTCCAAGTTGGTCCATGCATTCGTGACATCTCGTCTCGACTTCTGCAACTCACTGCTTACTGGCCTACCAGCATGTGCGATCAGGCGATTGCAGCTGGTGCAAAACTCCGCAGCTAGGCTTGTCTGTGGTGAGCGTTGCAGTTGCCACATTACTCCACTTCTCGCCGACCTGCACTGGCTACCAGTCAAGCAACGGATTGACTTCAAGGTTTTGTCGCTCACTTTTAGGTCGCTTCATTCTTTTGCTCCAGCCTATCTCTCAGATATACTGCCCCATCAGGCCAAGCATCGTACCGCCTCAGTACCATCGTACGCCCAGAGCGCCTGCCTGTTGAGTTGGCCGCAACAACAAATGCGCGACGCTTGGCCAGGCCAGCGCAGCAGCGACTGGGCTGGCCTGGACGGATTGGCTGAAGGACCGGTTCGTTATCCGTCCGGAGACATGAAAGCCGGTCATTCGTCCTCCGCCGAAAGATCCGACGCGAAGCGCCCGATGCAGGTCCTCGCCTCGCGCCGCGAAACGCACTCCGAGGTTTTGTTTCGGTTCCATTCCGGTTTCGGTTTCATTCTGGCCCGCGAGCGCGTCTGGCTTGGCTCGACTCACGCCGGAAATTGCTTGCTGTTTCTCTCGAAAATGCGTTTGCGTCGCATATTTTGGCCGGCCCCCACCGTCCCAGTCATAGACATTGGTCGTAGACGCAGTCTCCGGCCGGAGGAAGCGGAAGTTGGGAAAGCGGCGACAAGCAGAGGGCTTCTCCACTGCAGCCGGGCGAGCAAATGCGTCGCCCACTGCGCAGCCGGAGGCGGCGCAGTGGGCGACGATCCCATGCGCAGCGGCTATCGCTCCCATGTCTCTGTGCAGCGGGCAGGCATCGACAGCAGCAGACAGCTTCTTTTTAACTGCTCCCAGTCAAGCAACGCACCGACTTTACTGTCGCTTTGTCGCGAATTTTAGGTCCTTTAATTCCTTGACTCTAGCCTACCTATTGGATCTACTCTCGCACCAGGCTAAGCTTCTTACCACCAGCTTTTCGGAATCTTACTGCTCAACCATACCTCATGTTAATCTCAACATCCTTTGGTGACCGTGTCTTTGGCGCCACAGCCGACTCTAAATAGGCTACCGTCGACCGGAAGTTTACGCTGCCGAGCTTCAATTTTGCGCTGATAGTGCAGTATATATAAATATATATATGTAATTCATTTATATAGCGCCCCCAAGAGAACTTAATCTCTATTCAGGCGCTTCACATATGCCTCGGGGCTCGAGCCCACGACCTCAGTCAGACCTTGGTCGGGGCGAGCACCTTAACCGCTAGACCAAACCAGTAAACTTTCGATTTTATCTGTCCACCTAACTTGATGCTGCTGCTTCCACCGCCGGATGCATGTGCCACAAACCACCAATCTACTGTATTCCTTCCAGCAATGAAGGAATTGGCCACAGCAGCGAGGTACTCGATCGAGAGTCCCACGCTTTCGCCGTGAATGCGAGCTATTTTGAGCGCAGGATTGGGCCGTTCTCCTAAACGGCAGTAATAAAAACATTTACGCAGCACCTTAAAGCCCGGCGAGTCTTGCTTCATTCCTAATCGAGTTTTCAGTGTATACGTCACCGAAACGGTGTAGGCGGTCCAGACTTAAGGAATACTTGGCGAAGAGTCAGCAGCCGAACCTGGGGTTCTACTTTTTCAGCTAAGACTTAGCAAGTGACCAATCGCAGACATCGTTCAGGTCACGCCTACTGAATTGCATTGAAAGGAATGGCGGCGGGTGGGGGCGCGAGACTTGACTGGAGAGCTCACCGTTGCTTTCCTCGCGAGTCCCTGTTTATAGGACCCTCTGAGCTCGGTGTTGAAAAATCAGATTTTGAGGCGGCGAAGGCTATAGCGAACAAGTTTCATTCTACCGGAAATTGCGTTAACGAAGCGTGTCGCCTCTAATTCGTCATTGAGCATGCTACCACTAACCGTTCGTCATGCTTCTTTTGCAGCAAATGTGAAGTGCTTAGAAAGAGTGAGTTCTCTGAGTGCACAATAACAAATGCATTATTATTACTACTATTAAAGGTGTCGCAGAAAAATGCTGCAGCTACCCCGTGAACGCTCAGTGGGCGGAGCGAGTAGGAAGCAAGACTGCCGTATAAACGCCCTACAAATCGGAAGACCCGTGTAAGATTCAAGTGGGCAGGAAGCAAGACTCGCCGCCTAAACCAGACATCGGAGAACCGCATCTCACTGTCGACACACTTGACATTAGCTGGAAAGAAAATATATTTAACGGCGGTTATAACCACCGCAATTACGTATGACGCTCATAATTCAAGGTAATTACCTCTGACGCTCATTATTCAGCACGCACAAAGAGCAACTATAACGGATGAAGCTAAGGCCGGGAAACAGATAGGGTTTTAGCCTTGTTTTTTTGCCAAGTTTCTTCAAGTATTTTTTGAGAATGGCAATTTCGCATTTTATATATATACATATAATGCGAATTTGCCATTCTTAAAAATATATGATAAATATATATATATATATATATATTAAAAAAATATTAAAGTGCTCGACGAATGGTAGCTAAGCGTGTGTGCCTAAGTAGGCTAAATGAAGTACTCTTCCCCTTACCCTTGAACTGCACGCAGAAGATAGCATTCATTTTGCATTTGATGCTTGGAATAGTAGTTTTCGATGTCGAGACAAGACCTGGCCCAAGCACCGAGACCACAACGTGTCATCGATATGACGTCAACAAGTTGCGAGTCTGAGCACGTTGGGCTCTCCACGATGCTGGAATGCCACTAACATTTAGACCCACTTTACCTCAGAACAGCTTCGAGGCAAGGGTCAAACTATAGCTGAGTCATTCACCGATGTGAACCCAGTAGGAAAAGGATACTACTAGTAAGTTCGGCTTGCGTGCAGTTAAAAGTGAGATACGACCAGCTCCGATAGCGATAACGCATTAAGCAGCACCTAGGTTCGAGTGCAGCGCATCAATTTTTCGCTGCACGTGACTGCCTAGCTCTGCCGACTTCCTTGCTCTTCAGACAGTAGAGTTCTGCCAAGTTCTGGCTGGCAAATCGCTCGCCAGCTCCGAGCCACAGGCTGAGCGTTCGCGAGAGAGCCGGACTTCAGATTATTTTGGCAGCAAAGCAAGTGGGTGGAACTGCCGAGCGATAAGGCAGAAATTTGCAGTCCATTTTTTGAAAAGCTTGAGCCAATGGCCATACGTTATAATAGCAACATTATTATTATTAGTAATATTGTTCGTACAGCGCCCACGGGTACCAAATCTTTATCGAGGCGCTATACGACTTACGGTCTGAGGGGCTAGACACTGGAAGCCGAGGAGCACACTGATGGGGCAAGAAGGTCGGATAGATTCAATGCTTGATAGGTAGCCAGTGAGGCTCTGACAGGAAGCCGATTAGTACGGTAGCTAAGCGACTGACTGCAGACCGGACGAGCTGCTGAGTTGTGCAACAGTTTCAGGCGATCAACACTGGCCGATGTTCCGAATAAGGGGAATCACAAAAATCTAGACGTGATGTTACAAACTAGTTTGGTTGTCATTCTGTGGCCTAATCCAGGTCGTAGAGCAGCGGTTCTCAGCCTTCCTAATGCCACGACCCTTTAATACGGTTCCTCGTGTTTCGGCGGCCCCCAACCATAAAATTATTGTGTTCGAAAGGTGGAAATGGGCGTTTTCCGATGGTCTTCGACGATCGCCGGGAAAAGGTCGTTCGACCCCCAAAGCAGTCGAACGACCCACAGGTTGAGAACCGCTGTCCACGAGGATGCACACAAAAACAAAGAGCTGTTTCGTATGCAATAGTGGTGCTTGCTCGGCCTCTTTTTGGCACTGCAATTAGATTGCAGTCAATCGTGGAAACCCATAGGTTTCCTAGCCAGCTGCTAAAATAAAAACCCGTATGGCGAAGCTGTATAGTAGGCTAGAAACGTCAGGTATAATAAGCCCCTGCAGCTTCCTCCCAGACAGTACCGGTTTCACTTGACACCACGATCGTTGCCGAAAAAGCGTGTCTGTCTCCACTCGTGGCTCGCTTAAGTGATGGCCGGCTCAAGCAATGATGCAGTTCGGCTCATCAATTGGACGGCTTTCCGAGACAGCCACACGAGCCTCATCCTCCAGTTGTCAGCTAGCGCTGTCTACTAAACTCACTATCGCGACACACGTGCTATTTACAGTCAACTCGAGCCGGGCGAGCCCGACGGCAGCTTCGCGGTTCGCTGCTCCCCAATCGTACGCAAGCAGTGTGACGCAGTGTAATGTGGCACGCGATCGGGCGCTCCACGCTGCTGACGAGAGCCGCCGCTAGAAAAGAAAGAAAGAAAAAGGAGAGCAAAAAGCCAAGCAGCCACGCTGGCACCGAGCCAGCCACAAGCTACAAGTAGGAGCCGCCGTCGGCCACGTCGACCATCGAGCGTGACCGAGCCCCTTTCCCTACCCTTTTCCCCCAAAAGCAGCGTCCGAGCAGCAGGTGGTGCCGCCTCCCCCGCAGCCGCCTCCCGAGGGGCGGCTGCTGCTTCGGCGCTCTCAGAACTCCAGGTACCCTTCGGCGCCGGAGAAGATGACGTCGATCCAGATGCTCATCGTCTCCGGAGTCTTGGCGATGAGATAGTACGGCCGCTCGTACGTCTTGACGCAGAACGTCAGCTTGTGGTACGGGCTCTTGACCGTGTGCATGTGGTCGACGAACACGTCCTCGATCGTCTGAAAGTAGACGACGCCTCGAGGCCGCGTGTCGCTCCGGTCGCCGTAGTACAGCAGCGCCTTCTTGTCGCGGTCGAACGAGAACCAGCGCTTGTTCCAGCTGCGCGACTTGCTGCCCATCTTGAGCAGGAAGCCGCGGCACGAGCGCGAGTCGAGCTCGACGAACGGGCACGCGTCCAGGTTGTGGCCAGCCAGCTCGACGTGCTGGCGCAGGTCGAACTCTTTCGCCCGCACCGGCAGGTAGCGCGTCAGCGGCCTCTCCTGCAGGCAAGAAGAAGAAGCGCGTGGCAAGCGATCAAGAAAGCAAAGCTGTGGCCAGACACGACCGGCAATCCGGGTCACCTCGGGCGGGTGGCAGCCAATCAGTGTGCGCCCACCCGCCCAGCGGCTGCTGATCGTCACGTCGGGGCCGACTCGCGGGAGCCGTTCGCGCCGCTGCTGCCGTCAAGCGATTCGCGGCGGCAGCAGCTTGCCGATGGCAGATCACGCTCGCAACTCAGCCAGCTCGTTCAGCTGGCGGCGAGCCCAGCTGAGCTCTCTGGCGAGAGGCAGCTGCAGCTCGCGTGCGCTCTCTCTCTCTCTCTCACCAGAGCCGAGAGCGCTGCCAGGCGACGGCGCTCGCGCAGCTGCACTTCCTCTTCGACTATCTGCTGCCGCTTTTCCTTCTCGTCGGCAAGCTGCCTCTCGAGATCCTTGCGCAGCTTCCGCTCAGCGGACAGGCTCCGCTTCCGGTCGACCGTCAGGCTGCTCCGGTCGCTGTCGCTGACGTTCTGCAAGGCCAGAGGGGCGAGGCAGAGAAGTAGAGCGGCGGCCGGCCGAAGCAGCAGCAGCAGCCTCGACGGGCGGCGACGAGCAAGACCGGAAGGTTTCGACACACGAGGTCGAAGATGATTCGATTGCGTTCGACAACCTGACCGGCGAGACCTGGTGCGAGCACGAAATGCACTACACGTACCCGAAGACGACAGCAAGCTCGACCAGTTCAGCTATTGGTTGCATTCTCTCCTATTTTTGGCATCTCCTCCATCTAACCTAACCAATCTTACCTATCAATCTGCCTGCCACACTTATACGACCGGGGCTCCAAGCGACCAGCTAGCTCCCGATTGCTCTAGTTTGACCCAGGGGTCAGCTGCTTGCTTGCCTTTTACGATGAAAGTTGTGGGCTCGAGCCCTGAAGCATAGGTAGAGTGTGCCTGAATGGAGAGCAGGTTGTCTAAATACACTTCAATTATAATATTTATATCAATAATAACTATAAAATAGCCACAAAAAAGTGACGGCTCATTCCAGGCATCATTTCGGCTCCATAACAATAATAATAATAGTAATACACTTAATGAAGCACACCCAGAGAACTCAATCTCTTTCTAGGCGCTATAGTTGAAATTGCAGATACCCTTGGCTAAACTCGCTGCACAACATCCTGCCGCCGATGGTCTCCTGTGTCTCGCTGGTCTAGCATCGGGTTTGCAAGGCAAAAGAGCGGTTTTCTAGCCAAAAGCGAAAGTCTCGATGCCTGCCTGTCTCGAAACCGAAGCAAAGGCAGGGGAGGGGGAGGGTCACCGTGGCACCACTCATGGAGCCATCCCATCGGTCACTCACTCATCGAGCGCTTTCATCGCCTTCTCACTCACGTCGTTCGGGGGCACCTACCTAGGCCGCAGAGCTACGCGCACATTGCATTGCATTAGTGAGGCAGCCTAACGAAATCCGACACTGCTCGGCGAGTAAGTAACCATGGCGCCTGACCGACAGGTGGCAGATTTTGTATGCACTTTGCGCAACTGAATGAGCGGTCATGCAAACGCACGCGAGGAGCCAACGAATGTCAAGACTACGCACGATAAACTTCAACCAAAAGCGAGAGCAGCACGGCTAGCTGCAGCAGCAGTAGCTGCTGCTGAAGCAGCTAGCCGTTTGCCGCTGCCAAGAGGCTCTGCTCAAGCGAAAGACGTGGCGACAGCACGACAGCCAAGCTCAGCTCCCGAGCGCACCTGCACGTGGGCTCGCGCTTGTGCGAGCAGCTTCTGTAGCTCCAGGTATCGGTCGACCTCATCGGCGCTGCCCGAGCTGAAGCGATCAAGAAAAGGACTCCGATCTCCCACGCTCGGCTCAGTAGAGAGCAGTTAGCAGCCGACGATGCCAACATCGCGGCGCAGGGGCAAGCGCCGTCGCCACGTGGCCAGCCAGCGCAGCTGCGGGGTGGGGTGGGGGCCGGCTGCGCGGGCATCTCACCTCAGCACGTCCCCGTCAGAGAGCGTGGCCTCGCTGCCCTTGAGGCTCGTCCCTTCATCGGCCAAGTCGGCACGGCTCGCCAGACCGAGGCCGAACGCTGAGCTGACGTCTCTCGGCTGCTCTCGTGCTCTGGCACCGGAAGGCGAGAGCTGGCTGTGCCCTTCCGCTCGCCTCCGGCCGACGTGAGAAGGCTCGGCGGGCACCGCTCCGGCAGCGGCGGCATTCTTGAAGCTGGCAAGTTTCAGCTCTCTCAACTTGCGATGCTCTTCCTTGACCAGGGCATCGGCTGCAGTGAAGGCGTGAGCCACGGTGTACTGTGTGCAGCCGCTGCGAATGCGCTGGGGCCAACGGGAATGCGGCAGCAGCCGCACCGCTTGCCGTCCTGCTGCCTTGAGTCAGCACAAGACCGCTCTCACATCCGCCTCATCCGAGACCCATTGCGGCCCCGATATAATGGTCTGGCTTAGCTCTGCTGATACGGTGATTTATGTACATACCACATGCCATGGCATACTTAACTACCTTGGCTACATTCCACTCAAGGGCTGGTGGGGGGGAGGAGGCATTCGCACAGTAGCAGCAGCAGCAGTAGCAGCAGCAGCAGTAGCAGCAGCAGCAGCACACTCTGGGATTTCATGCACTTGCCAACTAAACAAGCAAGCTCCAGTTTTCGCTCAGAGCTCCTAGAAACCCAGCAGTTAACCGTACCTTCTACTGCACACAATTCAAGCAATTACTGACAATGTCAATAGAGTTGTCAAACTAAAGGTGAAACATGGTCCACAAGGGTCAGGAGAGTGAATAAAAACGCAGAGCTGGATGAAATGCAGAATAACAAAGTGGTTGCACGGCTACATACCAGTGGCAAATGAAAGGCAGAAGAGAATTATAGAAACTTAGCAGCAGTGACCTGGGCCACCTATGGTTTTATGGGCACAAGCGAGAGAGAAAGACAGAGAAAGACAGAGAGAGAGAGAGAGAGAGAGAGAGAGAGAGAGAGAGAGAGAGAGAGAGAGAGAGAGAGAGAGAGAGAGAGAGAGAAAGAGAGACAGAAAGACAAACAGACAGAGAGGGAGACAGACACAGAGAGAGAGGGAGAGAGAGGGGGCAGACAGGGAGACAGACAGAGAGACAGCAAGAGACACAGGGGTAGACAGAGAGAAATGACAGCAAAAAAGAGTGAGTAATTTTGCGAAAGAGTGATTTTGAGAATGGAAAAAAGAGCAGAAACGGAGTGAGAAGGAATGACTAAAACAGCAACATAACATATAAAGAACGAATTCCAATGAGGAGACAAGAAACGTGCATGCATTTAGAGAACACACGTAGAGGGCTCTGAAGAAAAAGCAAAAACGAGTTAATAGCAATTTTAGGAGGTTAATACAAAAGTCACTGAAGTATTTGAACCCTACAAGTAAATGGAAAAACTCGAGGCGTATGGTGATTTGAATAGCCAGGCATGTGAATTGCATTGCCTTGGATAGCAGCGGCAGCATGCTTAGACAGAAAATGTACAAAGCCAACAACAGCCAACACAGCTTTGTCTACTCAAGAAAAATCTCCCAGATGCAGTAAAGGCAGACACATGTGGCAGCAACGTTAAAAGACGGTCTTTTGAGACTGCTATCTAATTTCAGCCGACGTGGCCACAACAACCAAAGCCACTACCTTGTGGCCAACAAAAGTTGTAGTTATGCCTGCTGTCGAAGTCTAAAAAAACGACACACTAACAGCGTGCGGCTTGGAGGAAAGTGCTTGTGCGAGCGGCAGCACTGCCGCCACCACAGGATTCAGGACGCACCACCAAGACGCCATTTTGCCATGCCGAGCTCAGCTCGCGACCATAAGAGGACGACGACTCACCGGCCTTGAGCTTAGCCAGAACAGATCTGTCCATGGTGTTGGACGGACTCGACCACATCTGCAAAGACGCCGCATGCAGCGCCGCCCGGCGTTAGCAGCGGCGAACCACTGAGGGTCGCAGGCAGATGAAAGGAAGAGCGCCGAGCGACGGTCGGCGCTTCATCGGCTCTCGGACTCTGTCCTCACCTACCTGACCGCCGCCGAAACTGCTGTCGCGCATCGAGACGAGCGAAGCCAGAGAGGCACTGCTGCCGCCGCCGCCGGCGGCCTCGGTGAATCGGGCCACTGCAGCAGCGGCGGCGGGCAGAGGGTCGTCGGCGCCAGCGCCTGCTGCGACCACCCGCTCGAGCTCGGCGGCGCGCTCGTCCAGCTCGCCGAGGCGCTGCCTCTCCTTGCGGAAGTCGGCCACGAGGCCCTTTCGCAAGCGCTCGATGTCCTCCACCTCTCCGCGCGTCGTGCGAAGCAGCTCGCGCTGCCGCCATGCCACGCCGTCCAGCCGCTCCTCGGCGGAGCAGATGGCGCGCTGCAGCTCGGCCTGCTGGCGCGACATCTCTCGGTGCACGCTCTCGCGCTCCTCGTCGTAGCGTGCGTCCACCTGCGCGGACAGGAGACAAGGGCGGGCCGGAGCCAGTGCAGTGGCTAGACCGGCGGCTGCGGCAGCACATGGCACGAGGCGGCACCTGGCTCGAGCGAAATGGAGGAACCGAAGACGCGGCTGAGCTGCGCATCGACATAGCAACAACAAAGCGTATGGCAGTGACGCAAGCAGCAGCAGCAGCAGTGGCAGCGGGGCTCGGCCATCGCATTCGAGCACTCGAAGCCCTCGAAGTGATCGTCCATAAACGATCGATGCAAATCCTTGCCAGGAGACGGGCAGAGTATTGCCAGGATTTTGCCAAGCAGGGGCTGACCTTTGATCTTACATTGCTGGGCAAGCCATGGGGCAGGCTGAAGGGGTACGCAGGGCGTGCCCCTTTCGCGGTCGGCTAACGGTGGGGGTGAGGGTGGGGCTGCTGGGCACTAGAATGCGATGCTGCTTCCTATCCTAATGACGTTCCTACTGACGCACTTCCTACACGAGCCCCAGCTTGCGAAGATGTGAATGGACAAAGATCATCTGAAGTACCTCTGAAATATGGAGTACCTCAGGGCTCCGTGCTAGGTCCGGTTCTTTTCACGGTTTATACTCTCCCTCTTGCTGACGTGATTGCCAAGCACAATCTAGGCTTTCACTTCTATGCGGATGACACTCAGTTGTACCTTTGCTTTGACACCTCCCAGCCTTCGAGCACCTCAAATTCTCTCAACTCACTTGCTGCATGCATTGATGACATCCGCACATGGATGGCAGCAAATTTTCTAGAACTAAACGATGACAAAACTAACTTACTAGTTATGGGCAAACCCAGTGTGATTCAGAGATTGGAAAGGCTGACGCTCAAAATTGGCTCTGCCAGCATATCTCTTGTCGAATCAGCTCGAAATCTAGGTGTCATGTTCCAAAGCGACCTCTCGTTAAACGACCATATCAGCTCCAGTCAAATCTGCCTATTTTCAGCTTCATAACATTGCTAAAATTTGGGCTTGTTTAGATAAGGATACCACGTCAAAGTTGGGCCATGCATTCGTGACATCTCGTCTCGACTTCTGCAACTTGCTGCTTACTGGCCTACCAGCATGTGCGATCATGCGATTGCAGCTGGTGCAAAACTCTGCAGCTAGGCTTGTCTGTCGTGAGCGTCGCAGTTGCCACATTACTCCACTTCTCGCCGATCTGCACTGGCTACCAGTCAAGCAACAGATTGACTTCAAGGTTTTGTCGCTCACTTTTAGGTCCCTTCATTCTATGGCTCCAGCCTATCTCTCAGATATACTCCCCCATCAGGCCAAGCATCGTACCACCCACTTTTCGGAATCCAACAGTCTGCAAATACCTCGTACGAACCTTAAATCCTTTGGAGACAGTGCATTTAGTTCGTATGCTCCCAAAGCCTGGAACTCCCTCCCGACCTGCGTCAAAACATCCCCTGACCTGACCACATTTAAAAGTAACTTAAAAACACACCTATTTAGGACAGCATTTAGTGGGTCCCTGTGATTCGTCCTTCACGTGCTTATGAGTGCTGACACTGTGCATGCTGCCACTAACCACATTTGCATGCTGACCCTGTGCATGTCACCCCTAACCATACTATTCATTTTGTTTGTTTGTCAAGCATGATTTTACTTACCATTCAATTGCATTTCCCTTTGCAGCAAATGTAAAGCGCCTAGAAAGAGATTAAGTTCTCTGAGGGCGCTTTATCAAGTACATTATTATTATTATTATTATTAAGATTGCCAGTTCGGGTGAACAATATGATCGATCCACTGCATGTGGTGCTCATGCTCATGCGTACAGAAGCGGCGGCGGCTACGGTTATCGACAATCCTACCGTTCGTCCACCGATGCCGGCAAGTGGATGCGGGCGAACGGTGCGCACGCAAAATTTACGTCGAGTAGAGTGCCTCTACACCGGGCGGGCAGCAGTCGCTTTTCTCATGTGGCAACTGGATTCCTAATGGAGGCCACTCAGCTGCCGAGTTCGCCGCTTCGGCAAGGCAGGCGTAAACCAAACCAATAATCCAGTTTATGCAGGTGCTTGCAAGGCGTGGCAGGCGTTTAGGACTAATTTGCCCATACTGTCGGATTATGCTCCATCCGTTGGCTCGGCAGGATGCTGCTGCAGCCGTATGACGAAACCGAGTAAGCACGCACGCCCCACACAACCGATTCAACAGCCCAATTTTTACGACTGAGAGTGGCCGATCCTTAGAAAGTAGACGGCGGTAATGAGCCCTAAACCAGCCGTAGGCGGACAAAATACATACACACACCCATCTCGCGAGGCTCCAGAGTATACTACAAATGAGTGCGCTGCTAGAAAGGCATGCATGCTAGATTGCACAACATCGGCAAACCCGAGGCTGCATGAAGAAGGTTGCATAATGCGTCTGGGCAGCACTAGTGCTGCTGCTGCTCAAATCGATAAGTAAGCAGAGCAGCCACCGAGGAGCTGCTGTCGGTAGCTGCACAGCGGACTTCGACACCATACCTCCATCTGCTTGAAGTCGAGATCTTCCACCAGCTTTTTCTGGTTGTCGATGGCTTCCAGCTCAGCGATGCAGAGGCTGAACGCTTGCTGGCTTCTGGGGCCATCGCGCAGCTCTCTCTCCAGGAATGCGCGCCGCGACTCGAGCTCCTGCAGTCGCCTCCTGCTCAGCTCGATCTTCGACGTTTCCTACACGATGCAGGTGAACCGTGGCAGCTGAACTTGTCACTAATGGGCGATATACATATATATATATGTATATGTATATGTATGTATATATATATGCTGAGCCTGTCACTAATAGGCGATATATATATATATATATACACACACACACACACACACACACACATACACACACACACACACATATACACACACATATACACACACACACATATATATACACACGAGCAGCTCACTGCCTTTAGACTCGCTTTGCTGAGATAAAAGAGGTCTGTCACTGAAGACAAATGCTGTGCCATCTTGCCAAGCGACGCAAGTGCGCCATCTTGCCGCTTGACAGAATTGCTTGCTTTAATTAGTAGAGGTATAAATACACACACATAAATATATGTAACTCATTTGCATAGAGCCCTAAGAGAACTTAATCTCTATCCAGGTGCTTCACAGGCTAATCCAGGCGCTTCACATATGCCACAGGGCTCGAGCCCACGACCTCGATCGTCAAACGGGAGCACCTTACCCTTTGGGCCAAACTAGGGCTTGATATGGTCGCAGCAGCAGCCGAGCTGTCGGCCACCGAAGAGCCAAGTGCAGTCAGCCTGAGCTGCTAGCACACGGTCAGCCACTGTCACCTTCATCTGTCACCGAGTGCGGCTGCGCATGTGTGAAGAAGTACCGACTATGGGGTGGCAAGTAATTTTTTGGTATCGCCTATGACTGAAATTCTCAAAACATAGCATTCGACAATTAAATAAATATACAAAATGGGCTAAAGACCGGTAAGTTTTGAATTTCGTATTTGGCTTTTAGGTGGCACAACATTTACAAGATTATTTAATAAGCCCTAGAGAAGGCCTCGAAGGAGGTAAGTGACCATAAGGCAAACTGATCCTTTGTCACTTATTGGATTGCCAGTGCTGTAAGTATGTAAACACACAGCAGCATCCCATTCCATGGAGGGAACCGGAGATTTTCGGCTTCATGCAAACATTCGAATCAAGCATCGCCAAGATTCAGGTATAAAATGGGGCAACCATTCTTGGAGTGGGACTAAAGAATAGGATCGTAAAAACAAACAAGACTTGTTATAAAAATCTTTCAGGAACTTCATGTGTCCCGGATAGAAACACTTGGCTCAAGCTTCGAGCATGCTATCTAAGCAAATAATATGTAAGATTTGATCCTGCTCAGTTAGTCGGATCAGACATCTATGTCATCACAAGAAAAGTCCCACTGAACGCATAAAAAACAGGCAGCGAAGGAGCAAGCAATTACCAAAAGCACACACAGGTAAAAATCACCATGATGTAACATAAGAATTTCGTTAACATGGTCTCTCAAAAAGAAGCAGAAAAATGCTTGCGAAGCCGGGCATGCCAGGCAGATTTCCAGCCAAAGACTCCAACAAATCATGGACCACACGAAAGGGCTTCCAGGCTGCAGAGATGGTCAAACACTGGCAGTCTAATAATAATAATAATGATAATAATTCACTTGATAAAGCGCCCTCAGAGAACTTAATCTCTCTCTAGGCGCTTTACATTTGCTGTAAAGTGAAATGCAATTGAATGGTAAGTAAAATCATGCTTGAAAAACAAACGAGATGAATAATATGGTTAGGGGTGACATGCACAGGGTCAGCATGCAAATGTGGTTAGTGGCAGCATGCACAGTGTCAGCACGCATGAGCACATGAAGGACGAATCACAGGGACCCACTAAATGCTGTCCTAAATAGGTGTGTTCACAAAGCGATAAAGACCAAGGTGTTCAAGTAGTTCAACTAGTGCTGCATTGGTTTGGCTCAGTGGTAAGGTCCATGGCAGAGCCAGGGGGGAGGGGGAATTTTGCCTCCTGCAGCATACTGTGACCTTGGCTGCCCCCTATTGCTAAGCCCCTCTCCGACCATCACCAACGACGAAATTATGTCCTATGTGCAATCAATGGGTTTTAGCTGGCGCAAAACTCTGCTGCTAGACTTGTCTGTCGTGGGCATCGCAGCTGCCATATCATATCACTTCTTGCCGACCTGCACTGGCTCCCAGTCAAACAAGGCATCTACTTCAAGGTTCTGTCACTCACTTTCAGGTCCCTTCATTCTTTGGCTCTAGCCTACCTATCAGATCTACTTCTCTCACCGTGCACTGTGTGAGCGCGACGGCAGTCCCTGGCCAGGCTGAGCGTCGAACGTCGGCAGAATAATGCTCGCGGGTTTGGAGATCGCGAAGAATCTTCAGCTATCGAGTTGCACCCACGCATCGTGCCGCGCCCGCCCACCTGCCCACGCATGGACCAGCGCTGTGCACCGATTCCGCTGATGGCCGCATTCGAGCAAGCCGGCACGAATGGGCGGCAGCCCAACACAGAGAGAAGCATTAACACCGAATTCGCCCGGCAGCCCAGCTGGAGTCCCGGACTGGGGCGAGGCAGAGAATGGGGGAGGCGGGAAGTCTCAGAGAGGCAGCGGCTGAGCGCCAGCGAGCCAGCGCCGCTCCGCTGCACACACCTGTTCGCGCTGCGTCGCCGTCCGGTCGAGGCTGGCCAGCTTTTTGGCCTTGACATGGGCGTTCGTCTGCAGCTGCACGTTCAGCTGGTCCAGCTCGAGCTTCTGCTCGCGCTCCAGCGCCGACCACTCAGCATCGAGCTGCAACGGGGCAGGTGAACGTCAACGTCAAGTGCACGCAGCAATGCGGCACAGTCGGTCGCTGCCACCGACGGACGACACAGGCTCGGCTGAATAACCTAGAGGGCGGCAGCAAGCAAGGCGATTCCCCGACTCAGCTGCAGGCGCGCATCGGTGAGCTGCTACAGCAGGCGCTACGCACGCTCCACTTCGGGGAGACAGTAGTTAGCGCACGTGCATGCGCACACACAAAGGCCGATCAGCATGGATCGGTTGGGTTTTCAGACATCTGCTACCGTTGGGTCATCTCGCGACTGGTGAATCGGGTGCATGGCATTTATATGGCACAGAAAAGACCTGGGCCGATTGGACCACTTTCGATGCATCTAGTCAGAGGTGAAGACCTGCGAGGAGGCACGCCGACAATCATATCGTACCTCAGTCACTGCATCAGCCTGCTGCCGCTCAAGCTCCAGTATGTGCCTCTTCAAGGCCGACAGGGCGTGCATGGTTTCGCTCTGGCCTTTCCGCAGTTTCCGGAGCTGAGATTTTGCTTCGTCTTGCTGAAATAATGGACCAGTCACTTGATCATAGACAGTGCTTAAGCAAGGCCAAAGCTATAAATTAGTCTCACTCAAAAGTTTTGACACAGCGCCCAGAATCGGTTGATTCAAACGGATTATCACATAATTACAAAGGGTTTTTAACCGATAACAGCAATAGAAAGTGCTTTGGAAGCTGAAACCAAGTTGAACCGGCTACCTACAAATTCCAAAAGAAAAACACGGAAAATAACCACGAAAATAAACCGGAAATAATCGAAAATAAACAAGCTCCATGTAGGTCATAGTTAAAAAAATATTTGCCATTCTGGAACAAAGTCGTGTTGATGTGAACTTTGCGTCAGCATACAATTTTCGTTTAAGTGCTTACAAATGCTGAAGTTGTTATCACTAACCAATGGACACTTTTTTACCAGCACACCTCAAGTACTTGGAAGCAATTTGGTTCTTTTGGTGCTATACAAATGTTTCATTAATATTACTAGCATATACCTGCAGAAATCTCGGGGAACTAAAAATGGAAAGTTAAAGATCATGCATATAAGCACATAGCCGCGAAAGCACTCTGCTGCAATCGACCAGCAGACCGCTGCTACTGAATGCATGTATGTATGAGTGCTTACGGCTTGTGTGTGTGTGTGCGCGTGTGTGCATGCGTGCGCGTGCGTCTCTGTAACTCCATAAAGCCACAACGACTATCTTGTGGGTGTTACAGAGGACAGTTTTCTACAGCTCACTCAAAAGCCTAAGTGGCTTTCGGTATGCATTCTGTAGCCAACAGACGTCCTCTCACACAATAATGAGAAAGTGGGAAGCATATCTGAGTCACGAGGGCAGTTGAGATGGTGAGTAGCTTGGAAGTAGCAGTTCAGGACGGCTGGAAAAGATGTGCCATAGTCGGCAGCAGGAGAGTAGATGTCGTTGCGTAAGAATTGTGGAAGTGAGTTCCACAGTCTAGGACCTGCAGAGCAAAAGCTTCTGTCGCCAACTGTCTTTAAGCGGAGGAATGGAACAGCTAATTTATTGTCTACACAGGACCTGAGGGCACGAAGAGGCTGAAACTGATGCAGCAGTTCAGCTAGGTACGAAGGAGCCAAGCCGTGGCAGGCCTTGTGGGTCAGTGTATGAACTTTGCTCTGTATCCGTTGCTCAACCGGCATCCATCCTAGCTCTTTTAGCGAAGGAGACACGTGCTCAATAATAATAATAACTACAAAGCATTCCTCTAACACACAAAAAAGTTAGATCTCGATTGTAAAATCTCGATCTTAGAAATGCAGAGCTGAGAAGTAAAATAAAGAAGAGCAGAGAGAGGATAAGTCTAATTAGGATGCAACCTTGGTGACACAGTCTCTGATCCAGTCTACTTTTCCTGCAAAGAGTTTGGAGAAAACGATCAGCTAGGTGGCTACTGGGATAATTAGGCACGATGCAATCACCTGTGAGCAGCTCAGGAAACTGGTTGACATAAGCATTTTGGGATTGCCCATTCGGGATTCAACTATGTCGATGGATTTTGTCCTAAGATCTTGTAGTGCTAATTTTTCTGTTCAACTTTTCAAGCTTATGCTCAGTAGTCCCAGCTAGAGTATGTAAGCTGTAAATCATCTAGGGTGAAGATCATGTAAGCTGTAAATCATCTAGGATCTCCTGAAACGTAATGTGCTACATTTGCCCTGGATCACATTGTTCATAGTACTTTTTGCTAATCGGTCAGCACGTGCAGATAATTTTCCTTCCACATCTCTCTCTCTCTCTCTCTCTCTCTCTCTCTCTCTCTCTCTCTCTCTCTCTCTCTCTCTCTCTCTCTCTCTCTCTCTCTCTCTCATACACCAGCAACAGGCCCAGAGTCATCTGCATCACTTGGTTGGCGATCATCTACTTGGAGATCAGCCTACATCAACTGCCACACATCTGCCACAGATACAAGTCTCCTAGAGTGCAACCACAACAGCACATTTAGGCATGTCACCTGTAGAGGACAGCACAGGACAGCCAGGCCAGAAGCATGGGTAGTTGACTGACAGAGATACCAATGAGGCAGGTTGTAAGAATGATAGCAGACAAGCATAGCATGGACGCCTCAAAGCTAGAAGTGGTGAAGAACGTAGCTTACAGTGCAGAGAAATCACACGAATAAAGAGATTCGAGCTTGCCTGATGATAACGGGTTACAAGACGTGAAAAAGTCACATAGTTAAGTACAGCTGCAGCTGATTACAAATGTAGCCCACCGACTGAGAGTGTCGGTTCCTTTCCATCTAAATCCGACCTACCTCACAGTGGCCCGCAGCAGAAGCCAGCTGCTGCCGACGCAACGGTGAACCTTCGATATGCGATGCCTTCCAGCCGTTGGGCACGGTTGACGGCAGCGAGCTGTCAGCCAGAGAAGTCTCCCGTATCTCTACGGCTGACGTCAGCAGAAAGCCGCCATATTGGGCGGTGAAAGGGTCTTCGGCGGCGGCGGCGTGAGTCGTTGCAATCGTCCTCTCGCGGTATACCGAGTCGGTAGCACCGCCAGCGGGAGCAGCTGGCATCGGCATCGTTCTCTGGAGCAGGCCAGACGACGAAGTGGACGAGCCAGCCGCCTCGGGACGCAGACAGCCGGATGCCGACGACCCGCCGCTGCCGTTGCGTCGGAGCGACCCAGCGGACGCCGAGTAGGCGCCCTCGGCGGCGGCGGCAGGCCCGCTCCGGCCACCGCTGCCGGCGCCGAAACCGCTGCCCCGCTCCTCGGCGCTGCTGGCCGTCTGCTTGCCGTTTCGAGGAGGAAGCGGCGGCGGCACGACCAACATAGCCGGGTCGTCGTAGATCCGCTCCTCGTCCTCGCCGCTGACGACGTGCGTATCGGTCGTCTGGGGTGCGGCGAACGGCGAGCCGTCGAGGGCGCAGTGCTCGCGCTGGCGACTGCCGGCAGCTGCGCCGTCCCGTCCGCGACACGTGGGCAGCAGCAGCAGCAGCTCACTTCCGCCTGCCATTTCTCCGCCGCCGCGAACGCTACTGTAGCGGTCGTCATCGCAGCAGCTGCCACCAGAGGGCACGCCTGCCGGCGCGCGGGCAGCGGCGGCACGCAGCTCGCTGCTGCCGTCGGCGAAGCGGCCTGCGTCCCTGGCGGCCAGCGAAGCGCTGCTACCGACTCCCGAGTCGCTGTCGTGCACGGCAAACTCTGAAAGCAGCGCGAGAGCGCTCGCCAGGCCGCTCTTGCCCCTGCTGCTGCTGCCGCAGCTGCTTCCGGGACTGTGGCCTTCCTCGACTTGGCCGTTACACAGACGACCTGCTGACGAGCAGACGGCAGCCTGCAGCGGGGGAGGCGCAGTGCCAAGTGCGGCTGAAACTGGGTGGCCGTCCAATCTGACGATGCCGCGGTGCCCGGGTGCGCAGCCATCTCCGGCACTTCCTGTCCGCTCACCTTGCAAAGGGAAGACAACGACCGGAGTCAACCGCTGGCACTGGCAAGCAGCAAAAGCAGGACCGAGGCACGCACAACTGCAACCGATCAAGTAGAATGCGGAATGGACGATTTTTTTTAAATTAGGGACTACTCTCTTTCCTATTCCTCCCCATCTAAGCACCAGTTGACTACGGCCCTTTAATACCTAGCGCAGGCTTGCAGGTTCAGAAAAACCAAGATGCTTTTCAGCAACGGCTTACCGTTCTTCAGTGCGTTCATTCACCTGCCGACACCCATTGCGACCCCAATATATGCACACTGCGCTGTAAACCCAATGAGCTGGCTTTGGTTCTCAGAACGACGGACAGTGAACACGCTAGTCAGATCGTTAGCTCACATATTATTCCACCCTCTCGGCCAATGCTCAGCCTGCTCACGTTAGGCTCACACATCGATATAAGAGGCAATTTCTTTTAATGGTAGCACGACAGCACTGCACCCTGAGCCGGCCGGAAACGCAGTGCACCTTGGCATCGGGATACGACAAGACAGGCCTTGAACAAAGGTAGGTGACCGTTAGCCTGTGCATCATCGTGCTAGCCGGATGCAGCTGGCCGAGTGATGGATAGCACCAACTGCTACACACACACACACACACACACACACACACACACACACACACACACACACACACACACACACACACACACACACACACACACACACACACACACACACACAGACACACACACACAGACACACACACACACACACACACACACACACACACACACACACACACACACACACACACACACACACACACACACACACACACACACACACACAGACACACTAGAGCTACTGCCTATGGACTCGCTTTGCTGTCATAGTAGAATTACATGTCTGTTACACGTGTCACTTTCGGAAGTACTGGTTGCCATCTTGCCGTGCGATGGAGGGAAGGATGGGCAGACTCTCACTTTAATTAGTATAATTATAATATAATTAGTATACAATATATATACTGTATATATTACATATATACATATATATAATTCATTGTAATGCATCTTAGGATGACCTAATCTGCATCAAGGTGCTTTACGTATGCTGGAGGGCTTGCACCCACGATCTAGGCTGTTGTAGATGAGCACCTTACCCCTGGGCTAAACTGATGACGTCAATGACGACGACGACAACGATGCCGAGGAGGAGGTAAAGGAAGAGGAGGCGATGATGGAGAAGATGATGATAGGAGGAAGGGGTGGCAAATAATAGAGATGATGCCCAAGTAGATGCCCGGGCATACCTCGAGGCAAAGTGCTGCCAAGTGCTTGCCAGCTGCATGCACTTGGCAAGTAGCTGAGCCTTTGGGTACAAAGGGTTTTCAGCATAACCGCCCAAAGGTCGAAATGCCACTCAAGTCTGATCATCGAGTAAGCAACAAAGCCCAAGACCAGCTAGCAGAGCCACGTGGCCAAATACTCGCCCAAGACTATTGCTGCCTAGCCGCCGGGCCCAGGCTCTCTCTCTCTCTCTCTCTCTCTCTCTCTCTCTCTCTCTCTCTCTCTCTCTCTCTCTCTGTTGCTAGAGACAAGCAGCCATTTAAGCAGAGCTCATGCAGCCCACTCATACGTGAGTCCTGTGCATTCGTCTCGGCATATAATAACACGGCACGAAACAACGTAAGAACAAACAGCTCGACATCAAGACAGACAGTCGCGCTGGGTTAGGGAACGTGCCCAACGAGTATGGGGGCGGGTTACCTTCCTGGTAGGCTTGACCGCTAGCTCGAAACTTTTCTGCAGCTGCTGACATCGCCAGGCCGAAGATGGTCGGCCTCTGGGCTATCGTTACCACCCAGAAGGCAAAGCTGATCGAAACAATGAATGAGACATAATTGCAATGAACAGCTCTTTTCTTCAAGCGGTGCTAATGCCTCAGGCAGAGGTATGGCACACATGAATGAAGCCCAAGTTTAGATTTCCGGCTCCTCCCGGCCGGATCATCTGGTGTTCATTGCAAAAGCAGGGCTGGTGCTCAATGGAAACCGGATGGGCGGACTCAGAAGGAAGGAGAACTATTGTTTGAAAGCCGACTAGCTCAAGCAGGCTCAATACTCGGTGGGGCGTTTTATTGTCGTCCAGAGGAGGAGGGAACAGAGCCTAATGAGGCTCATACGAGTCTAATAGTAGATCGTTAAATAAATTCGGCAGCAAAAAACCATCTGTAGTAGTAGTAGCAGCAGCAGCAGCAGCAGCAGCAGCAGCAGCAGCAGCAGCAGCAGCAGCAGCAGCAGCAGCAGCAGCAGCAGCAGCAGCAGCAGCAGCAGCAGCAGCAGCAGCAGCAGCAGCAGCAGCAGCAGCAGCAGCAGCAGCAGCAGCAGCAGCAGCAGCAGCAGCAGCAGCAGCAGCAGCAGCAGCAGCAGCAGCAGCAGCAGCAGCAGCAGCAGCAGCAGCAGCAGCAGCAGCAGCAGCAGCAGCAGCAGCAGCAGCAGCAGCAGCAGCAGCAGCAGCAGCAGCAGCAGCAGCAGCAGCAGCAGCAGCAGCAGCAGCAGCAGCAGCAGCAGCAGCAGCAGCAGCAGCAGCAGCAGCAGCAGCAGCAGCAGCAGCAGCAGCAGCAGCAGCAGCAGCAGCAGCAGTGGGCAGAGCTCGAAACACTCATGACTGGACGACGGAATGGGTGGGCATTGGTGCTGCTGTTATACACGGGGCAGAGCACGCTCGATGATGAAACCATCGCTGCAAAGCAAAGTGCTCGAGATTGCAACACAAATGCTGCAATCTCGAGCGGACCCTCAAGACAAGACTTGCACAGTCTTGTCTTGTCTTGTCGAGAGGATAAAGACCATGCGGGGCTGCTGGCTATGCAGAGCAGCCAGCGCTCGTTGGAGCCACTCGGGGCACAAGCAAGTGCTAATACCACTCGAGTCAATGAGATCCCCGAGTCGGTTAGCACACTTGACTTTTCAGTTGGCACTTGCACTGCAAGGAGCGGCCTGCTCCAAATAAAGCAGCAGCAGCAGCAGGAGAGAAAATTAGCACAAGGCGAACAAGGGCAGCATGCTGCAGCTACGTAAGCATCACGTGGCTGCAAAGAGCTTAAGCACTGAGAGGCACACGGTTGCCTCGACTGCTGGGTGTCACAGCAGGCCAAACAAGCACAGCACGGAGCCCAGCCTGTTGACAGTGCCCACGGCGGCCCGCACGGCTTGAGCAGGTGATCATCACGGCGAGGCTGCTTTGAACTGCTGCTGCGACACATGCAGGCAAAGTGGCAGCGGACATCCGTGGCTCAAACCAGCGCAATTTGGGCCGACTTCAAACGCAACATTCTGACAGCGAACGAGCTTGGCCAAAGAGGTCAGTGGGTGAAAACTGCACTCCATCGAACTAATCAAACATGCTTCGTAGGGAAAATTCCATCTCGAAGCTGGGCAGTGGTTCCGGATGATATCTTCACGGGGTGCATTCAAACAAGCTACACACAAGCTGCACTATGCTGCGATCGTTTAGATCCTTGCTTGCTCAGTGGGAGATTTCAGGACATTGTTACCAACGGGCAACAGTCATTCGGGGACTTATAAAGTACGGAGTACCACATGAATATATAGTTAGTTTATTTCTTATTTTACTACAATCTAGACTCCCCTTAATGCCGATGTAATCGCCAAGCACAACCTTAGCTTTCATGTCTGTGCAGATGACACACAGCTGTACTTGTGCTTTGATCCATCCCACTTCCAGCAAGTCAAACTCTCTTAACTCCCATGCTGCATATTTTGCTGACATCTGCATTTGGATGGCAACACACTTTCTCAGATTGAATGACATTAATACCAACTCGCTAGATATGAGTAAACCTAGCGTTACTCAGATATTAGAAAATCTATCCACCGAAATGGGCTCGGCCAGCATATATCCACTGTAGCATCTACACAAAATCTGGGTGTACCGTACCCAAGTGTGCCATGATGGCACACTAGGTAAAGTGGTTGCTTTTCACGATATCGCTCCTGAGGTTGTGGGTTCGAATCCTGCGGTGGGGGATTCTCTACTGCCGCTGCAAGCGGTGGTGATAGCCTTAAAGGCTCTTCTGCTGCTATACAAAAGAGGTTGTTAAATCAGCTAGTATTTATTTATTTACTTTAAGTGACCTTTCACGAGGTGACCACATCAGCTTTGCTCTGCCGACCTTCAGCTATATATGACTGAGAAAATTTGGGTCTCCTTAGACAGAGATATCAAGCCCAAAGTTGGTCCATGCATTTGTGGCATCCTATCTCGATGTGTGCAACTCACTACCCACAGGTCTTCTGGTATGTGCAATAAGGCACACAGTTGGTTCGAAACTCGGCAGCTAGGCTGGTCTGTCGTAAACAGCATCTTTGCCACATTACACCACATCTCACCGAACTGCACTGGCTCCTCGTCAAGGATGAATCGGTGCCGAGGTATGTCCCTCACTTGCAGGTCCTCTTGCGCTCTGACTTCAGAATAGCTACCAAAATAGTTCCTATTAGGGCTTTGCATTGTACCACCCGATCTTCTGATACAAGGCGTTTAGCTTTAGTAATAATAATAATAAGGCATTTGCATAGCGATGTGGAGTGTAGTCCACGTGGAAGGTTCTTGCTCTTCTCGAACCAGTTCGTGGATTCGAGTGGTGCAGTGGGTGATCCTTTATTACCCACTGCAAGCAGTGGTGACAGCCGTTAAGGCTTCTCTGTTCACTAGGTAAGGCGGTTGCTTTTCACGACCTCGGCCCCGAGGTCGTGGGCTCGAATCCTGCAGTGGGCGATCCTTAATCACCACTGCAAGCGGTGGTGATAGCCGTAAAGGCTCTTCTGTCGCTATACAAAAAGAGGCTGTTAAATCAGCTAGCATTTTTTTTTATATAAAGGAGGCTGCTGAATAAGCTAGCCTTTAACCTTTAACTTTACATGAACTGGAAGGCAAGCATGTCAATGAGGTTAGTGATAACATACATGCACGGTGTCAGCACACAAATGACAACTCCCACGGGCCCAGATAATGCTGTGAGAAACAAGTGCGACTTTAGCTTCTTTTAAATAGTGTCAGGTCAAGGGAAGTGATTCCGTTAGACGGTAGTAAGTTCCAGGCTTTGGGAGCACACGAACTAAAGCCAATTCGTCAAAGGATTTGAGGTTGGTTAGAGGTTAGGGGCTCAGCTGAACAACTTAAGTCAGAAGAGTGGCTGGTAGAATCTTCTACATAGAAATAAAAGCCTATATCGTGCTTAGCGATTACATCGGCAAGAGGCTGAGTATGAATTGTAGAAAGAAGTAGGCCAAGCACAGAGCCCTGGGTTCCCTGTGCTTGAGCGGCTCCTCGGATGACTGTTGCCCATTGACATCATCGATGCCCCGTAGTTTCCCACTGTGCTTCTAACAACCACCACAAATCTTTTCGTGAACGCGCCCAAAGTTAGAATGAGCCCAAAGCCTGAAACTCACTCCAAGCTGAAGTCGTGAAGCCCTCCAACTTGACGAAATTTAAAAAGAAGCTTAAACCCTCTGGTTCTACACAGCATTTGCTTCGTCTTGTGAATCGTCCTTGATGCGCTTAGGCATCGCCTGACACCGAGTCATGCTTATCACGAACCAATTGACATGCATGCATGCTTTCCAGCCTACGTGAAGTGCATAGAAAGAGAGGCAGTTCTCTTAGGATGCTATCTAAACGTCAAGCTATTAACATTATTATGTTATTATTAAGACCTTTGCTGACAACACCCCCCTGCTCCTTGTAAACAGATGCATGCAGCTGCAGCAGCCGAAGCTTTAGCTGCAGCGGATTCAATGCGTTCACTCTCGTGTGCTATAAAGCTGCACACGAGACAAGCATTGAGCCCGTAAAAACACAATGCATTCTGCTTTAACTTGCTAAGCTTTCAGCAACTGCAGCAACGCTGAACAAAGAGGACAACAAACATGTCCGGGCACAGGTGAGCACTCAGCACCAGCCAAAGCCCTCTGCTGCTCGTGTCGATCATAAACTATTTTCTCTCCTGCTCCTTCTCCTCTTGGGTTTATATTGATTTCTGCTGACCACGTGTGCAGGAAGGTTACCAGCTGCTCAGGAATCCTTTCCTAAGCTTATTATATGTTGCATCCCCAAGTGGCTATCTATTGCAACTGTTCTTCGTTAGGTGGCAACTTAATAAAATCCAAGTGGATCACCGGTTAACTTGGCATCCTTTGCCAGTACCTCGGGGTACGACGGGCCTGCATATCATGCCAGAGCCGACTCGGTCAGTTCGAAATAAGTTTCGTTGCTGCCCCACACGAGTGAGAGTAGCACGGCTGGCAGCTGCACCTGATCGGCCGCACAGCTAGTGCTCCAGCATCCAGATCCTGCGTAATGCAGCCAGCGCTCGGCTTGCCGCTCCTCTCACGAGACGCTCACATCGACACGCTCTGCTTAGGGATACTCTCTAAGAGCCTAAGAAAACGCCCATCCATAGGTGCCACTTCACAGCAGCACCTATGGATGGGCTAACTGACCTGCAAACAACACCATTAGCAGATGCAGGCTCACGACGGTAGCTTGACAGGTGATTGAAACCGCGTGGCAAATGCTAATGGCAGCTGCTAGGCACAGTCTTGTCTTAGCTGCAATGGAGAAGTAAAAACAAATCTTTCACTCGTAACTGCACTAGCTACCAATCGGTCGAAAGTAGCAGCCTTGCCTCATTGATTTGGCGTGTGGTTAAAGTGCTTGCACCGACCAAGGTCAAGCTGAAAGTATTTGATCACCGACGTCGTGGGCTCAAGCCCGGCGGCACAAGTGAAGCGCCTGAATAGAGATTAAGTTCTCTTAGGGCGCTATACAAATGAATATTATAATTATGTTATTGTCTCTTCCCGGCTGACTGCTCGAGGTGCTTAGTTTTTACTGATCTGACCTCAGCCCCAGAGGTTTGGGAAGGTCGATAAAAAGCAGAAGAGGATGGATCAGAAGACTCTCGCATCAGTGTCTGAATCAAGACTATGCAAACCCCTGCAGCACTGCCAATATGCTCGCACAATTCCCATCCAAACTCCCCATGCAATCCGAACGTTTCACTGCACAACAGGGTCAGACCAATCAAAGAAAACTCGAAGCCAACATCGGCCCTACAGGCTAAACCCTGGTGACATGTGCATTCTAAGGAATTGTGCAATGTCAGCAGGGATACGAAAGATCCCAGCACCTCGTCACATGGCATTTTGGAGTCGAGACGTCAAACGATATTGCAGGTTGTAACTAGAAATTGCAATACAATGCAAGCCATGGGGTACAGCCAGGGTTGTCACAGGGGGCTGAACGTTAACCCTGCCAAGGCCGGCTAGCCCCATGGGCTACAGAAACAGCCTGTGTCAGCCAATGGCCTCGTGGAGCAGCACACTATCGCTTTTGAAAAGAATGCATGCAAGTTGCAGTAATCTGCAGTCGAAGCCTGCACTGGTGATACCGCTTCCTTCGTCCGGCATTTTTCCGAGGCATGCCAGCAACGTATTCAACTGCATGCAGCAGGACGAGGTTGGCCGAGTAGCTAACAATAATAATAATAATACACTTGATAAAGTGCCCTCGGAGAACTCAATCTCTTTCTAGGCGCTTTACAATTGTTGAAGAAACTGGAAGCTTCTTTGCCTGCCCTAAGCAGGGTCACATTAGGGCCCTGCCCAATTTCATGAGAGGCAGGACACAGCACAAACCTATATTGAGGAGCTTGGCAAAAGAGAATTTGATAGTTTAAATGCAGCTTTACACCAACTAAGCTGTCGTCGCCTGAAGTGGGAAAGGCTGTAACTTCCATGAGCTGTAGAAAGTAAACAGCAGCCGCTTGAGCAGCCAGCTAGGCCTCTGCATAGATAGCAGCAGATTTCACTCAGCTTGCTTAAGTGGGCTGGTGGGCTGCTGCAGATCTCGAATGCAGGCTCTCGAAGTCGGAGCACCTAGACCACTGGTCCCAGACCGGCTGGCAGTATGTGGAGCCGAATGTGTCCATCCGACCGAATGTGCTCACTCTGCAGGCAGCACTTCGAAAGCTGCAGTCAGTAGCAGCAGACAGCACAACAGCAATCGAAACAAAGCCGATGCTCTCAGCATTGCAGCCTCCCGAGCCTGGCATGATGAGGGCAAGAGCAGAGAAAAACAACAAGCATGTGCACACACTGGCGGGCACCAGAAGCCAGCTGGCAACCATCGGTCGGTAAGAACATGTTTGGCAGGACCCCTTTCGGTTAAGGAAGCCACTTTCGCTATGCTTAGCAGCAGAGTAGCCGCTTACTTGGTGGATGCTTAGCAGCAGAGTAGCCGCTTACTGGGTGGGGGGAGGGAGAGGAGTATCTGGAGGTCAGTGTGGCCCTGCCATGCCTGCCAGCTATGAATGATAATTTAAAGCATGCCAGCTTCCCGATGTAATCAGCCCAGGCATGCAGTCGGTAATGTGCACGGTTTAGAGATCTGACCAGCCACTTTTCAGCTCGCAGCTGCTCGGCAGCCGCTATGGCACAGGCTGGGCCCTCTAGCAACACTCGGTGGCTTAAACTGCACACCTTCTTGGCACAGCGGGACAGCTACCCGGGCCACCCCCTGTTCGTTCGACGTCACCAACGACAAAATTGTGTCCTACTTCCCCCATTGTTAGGCAACGACGTCTATTCTCCTGCTGCCGACTATGGCGCATTCTTTCCAGACAGCCTGAGCTACTACTTTTAAGCTACTCACTTCCTTGCCTGCCCCCTGACTCAGCCATGCTTCTCATGCGTACCGGATGCCGCTTACTCTCTTGCTAAAAACCCACCTGGTCTTTGTTGCTTTGTGCAGTTACAGATGGAGATTCATTACATTACATAACTCGTTGAGCAACTGCTGAGTTTGTGTCAGATAAACTCTATAATTGTTCGATATTATGTTTCACTATTTCAGGTCTTGCCTCTGCATTCATAAAAATCTTGTGGGTTTTGCACCTTCCACCAACATCTTGGGGGTCGGGCACCTTTGAGGAAAATCCTGGCTATGCCTCTGTTCTTGGGAACACAAGCATGAGCTGAAATGTACAGCACGAAAAATCAAGCAATAAGAGAAGAAAGACGGCTAGTTATTTATTAATTTTTTATATGTGCCAATGGGGCGTGAGGTGAGGAGGCATTAGCCATGACGGCATATACTAGGTAAGTAAGGCAGTAGGTTTTCACGACATCGGGACCGAGGTCGTGAGTTCGCATCCTCAGGTGGGCGATCCTTTATTGCCATCGAAAGCTGTGGAGACAGCCGTATGGGCTCTTCTGTTGCCATACAAAAGAGGCTGTTAAATTAGCTGGTATTTTCTTTTCTTATGTCTACACCTGGCCTGAATGTAAAATAGCTATCATGAATCCAGTAGGCTGCGGTCACGAGCCTGGTGCCACGTATGCCTTTGAAGACCAACATGCTCAGACAAGTTTTGCGTAAAGCAACCCTCGAAAGAAATCCAGATGTAGGTCAACAATGCCCATTGGGTCGCGAAGGGCTAACCAGAGAGAGAGAGAGAGAGAGAGAGAGAGCTACCAGCTACCAGCAGTGGTGCTACCGGCAAAGCCATTCCGTCTGCACGATCGTTTTTGATGAGTTCAGAGTTCGCCTTGCAGCTTTCTTAGCTTCCGGCCGGCCCTTTGAAATCCCACTTCTCTACGTGTATGTACGATCATTTTAGATGTGAAGCGTGGGATAGGTCCGATGATGTAAAGTTGACATGTCATATAATCTTTTTGTTGACAGGGTCCCCCGCATCGTTTGAGGGCATGGGTATGTTTCTACAGTGCGTGGCGTTGAATCTGTTGATTTACCCCAAAAAGCCATTTTTTAAAACCGGGAGCAATGTGATCTTGACTAATACAAGTTATGAGGTCAACGTGACAGCTATGGTTACATTAAAAGATAGATAATGTTGCCCCTGTTGTTGGTATCATTTTGAATGCCGATCGTTCCATTGGTATTTGAGAAATATCAATGAATGTGATGTGAGGGGATAAATCCCATAGGGTGGTGCATAACTCCCAACCCTTCAGACATCCCCCGACATTCCCCCTTAACGGCCTTAGTGGCTATCACTCGCTTGCAGTAGGCTATGAAAGATTGCCACTGCTGCAAGACTCATGAGCACTCGAGACAATGTGGTCCTTTGGAAGGAAAGCGCCGCAATAGCATGGGCACATTAAGAATCCTGCACAAGTCCGATTTTTAAAATCACACTTACATCCATATGCGTATACTGGGTGGCTTGTGGCTTTTGTTGAGTACTAGTAGTAGGACGTGGCTGTCGACTGGCAGCATACTCTGAAGAAAGCTCTACATTGTACATGGGATAAGGCAAGCAACAAAAAGCTTCGGATAACTATACTCAATTTAAAAAAAAATAAAAATAAAATTCCAGCTGCTTAAACAGCCTCGTTTTGTATAGCGACAGAAGAGCCTTGACGGCTATCACCACCGCTTGCAGTGGCGATAAAGGATCGCCCACCACAGGAATCGAATCCACGACCTCGGGGCCGAGGTCATGAAAGCAACCGCCTTACCTAGTGTGCCATCACGGCTCACCGAATTTGCAGTGGTGATCAGTGGTAGTCTAGCAGAAGGATACATGAAAAAAAAAGACCGAGGACTAAGAGAGATAAAAGCAATATGCCGAGGCTAGACGAAGCAGAGAAAGCTGTGAAATAAAAACCAACGACTGATGGAAGGGTTACCCCAACCCACGTACGCTGGATGAGTCATGCCACGTGACATACCGTCCGTTTCTTAAAGTCCCACCGTTGATTCACAACACACACACATATTACACACACACACACACACACACACACACACACCTACACACACACACACCTGTACACATACACACCTGCACACACACACACACACACACACACACACACACACACACACACACACACACACACACACACACCTGCACACACATATAAATGTTCGGTGCAAATTGACACACTAGATGCAATGTTTTCCGTACGAGCCTGCTGAGATGCCAGATAGCTAAACGGTCTCCTTTATTACCCTACCTTCACACTTACGGACTGCAGCAGTAGGGTCTAATCTGCCACTTGCTATGTGGAGGAGCTGGCACATCAAGAGAGCTATAGAAACAGAGGAGGCAACACCCCCCCTAGGTGACCTTCAAAGCTGCCAATTCTTTGTCCTTGGAATTATTTGTCCTTGGTAGCTTCAGCAACAAAAAAATCCGCATTTCAACAGAAAGATCCTAACTAGCCGGCAATCGCAGCACAATTCCGAAGCAATTGTGAGTCAGGTACGACGTTTCAGGAAGCACATGTATGTGTAGCTGCTGGTTCTCTTTCGTCTACCTGGAACATGTACACGGTCGCACCCAGGGGAGGCAGGAACCACTGTCAGAGGAAGGGTGTCCTGCGAGTGGGGGGGGGGAGGTGCAAGAAAGGGTTCCTTGCCGGAAGGGAATTGCTCTGCAGCCTGTCTTGGGTAAAAGGCTGTATCATCAATCAGACATGCACATGGGCGAGTGCGCACATGCACGTGTGCACACTCAGCCATGGCACCCTGTGAAGCATGCATGTAACCAGCTGGATAGAGACAGAATCAGACTGAGAGTTCAGAGAGCACATGAGAGCTGAGAGATCAGCTGATCTGCTCAGAGAGCACGAGCTGAGAGAGAGAGAGAGCACATGCGAGCTGAGAGATCAGCTGATCTGCTCAGAGAGCACGAGCTGAGAGAGAGCACATGAGAGCTGAGAGATGGCCACGAAGCGGCACGTAGCTACTTATGGCTTCAGTTCGGTGAGCATAAGCTTATCCTGCGATCTACAGCTTCTTGTAACCAACCCATTTGCTAAGCCAGACAGACTCAATGAGCCACAGAATTAATGCAAAACCACTGAATAGATGCGCGACGCACATGCGCAAGAAGGTGGAAATGCACACGCAACACACAGAAGAAGGATCAGGAAGGTCGGGCGACAAAAAAAGAAAGACATCACCGTACGTGCAATTGGCCAGTTTGTGTGTGCGTGTGTGTGTGTGTGTGTGTGCGCGCGCGTGTGCGCGCGTGCGTGCGTCTAAGCTTGCAGCTAAAAACCTTCTAAGGTTTGAGTTCCACTTTGCCTTAGCGACACTAGCAGCTCAGCCTAGTAATGCCTGCAACTCACACCCGACATGTGGCCTGGTGGTGAGACCTCACCTGAACTGGAGGCAGCAGCATCGTCGCCCGGAACTTGGCTGGGCACCGAGGCATCACCAGCAGCGGGGTCGGCTGACTGCAGCTCGCACTCGGCCTGCCGCTCGTACTCGGCGCAGAGCAGGAGGATCTCCTCCAGACGGCGCTGCTCACGCTCCTCGGCCGCCTGGGCCAGCTTGCGTTCCTCCACCATGCGCTGGTGCTGCAGTGCCAGGCTAGCCTCGGCGGACACTGTGCCACTGCAGCCGTCTGTGCCGGTCGAGGCTTCCGAAAAAGAGGTGGTGCAGGTGGCAGCAGCAGCAGCATCGGGTACTACCACTGCTGCTCCACCGTTGATGTGGTGTCTCGGCTCCGGTGGAAGGTCGTCGGCAAAAACCTCATCGTACTTGCTGACGACGTTAGCAGCGCGCGTCGATGGCGGCAGATCAGAAGGGCGTCTAGCGGGCCACGCAGCCATCGCCCCCATAGCTGCCGAGCCGTCATCAGTTGCCCTGCCGGCGGCGATGCTGGCAGCAGCAGCGGTGCTGCCGGCAGCAGTGCACACTGGAACCGTCGCCTGCGGCCAGCCGGCAAGTACGGCGCTGCTGCTGCTGCTGCCGCCAGCACTGCTACCACTGGCGTTGCGGTGCCTGCCGAGAGACGAGGTGTTTCCGGCGCCGAAAAGCGGGTCGCCGGTCAGGTCGGCCAGCGGCACCGTGGTCGTCACCGTGTGCTTGGTGAACACTTTCTCGCCAACGTGACCCCAGTAGCCCACCGGCTGCGGATTCGAGCCTCCTTTGGAAGAGCTACCGCCTCCGCTGCTGCTGCCGCCTCCTCCTACTTTGGCAGCCGGAGGGCCCATGCTGCCGGCGCACGACACGGACGCCAGCGGCAGCGAGGCGGACAGGCGCTCGAAGCGCTTGAGCTTGCTGCTGAAGCTCTCCTCGGCCAGGCGGTCTCTGTGCCGCCTTTCGTCTGCCGAGGCTACGCCTTCGGAAGCTAGGAATTGCCCGACGGCAGAGGCGGCTGCTGCTGCTGCAGCTCCTACCGGCAGGCTGTCGGAGACGGCGTCACCGCTGGTGACTCCTGCCGAGCTACCGCAGCCACCGTCGTCGTCGTCGTCGGAGGCCGCCGACTCCTCACAGTCAGCGTCCTGCTGCTGCTGCTGCTCGTCATCGGAGCCTGGCTCCTGATCTTCCTCGGGCAGCAGATGCTCGGAGCCAGCTGCCAGATGACCTATGGCCTGCTGCCGCGGTCGACCTTTAAGATCTGCATGCCGCCAGCACAGAAAACACTGCTGTCAATCAGCTCAGAGGGCGGCTGGCTGGCAGCCGCAAGGCAGCAGCATTGCTGGACGTAATTGCACAAGCACGAGCCCCACTTCTCTAGTAATAGGTAGGTAAGCCAGGCAATGCCGGGAGGCTGGTGGCAAACCACCGGGGTCCCGGCCCCCTATCCCTGCTGCCCGAGAGCAGACGATCGATTCCTGCAGGCAACCTCCCCCTCCCTCCCCCCCAATCAAGCCAAGGGTGAGGGGCAGTATTGGTCAAAGCCACCGGTAACTGCTGCTGCTGATGACAGGAAAACTCAGTCATTCCCTGGCCAGGCTTGCTGCCAGCATAACCGGCAAGCAGACAGACTGACAAAAGAGTTGGCAAACCTCTATAAATCATAAGCGACCAGCTGACTCCAAGCAGGCGTTCAGTAGTGCAGGAAGCACTGCTTGGGCCTATTGAGAGACATCTAGTCACAGCTGCAGCAGAAGCAGAGCACACGGCCTGACCACCGGGCCTTTCCTGAGTAATGCTGCAGGTAGGCAACCAAGCTACACACGAATGGCACTGCAACGACCACCTGGTTGGTGCTACTCGTTTTTAAGCATCGCTTATTTCTGGGGGCTAGCTCCTACAGCAGCACATCGGGGCTTATGCACACGTGAGAGCATGCTCACTGCAGACCAGCAGCAATGCCAGGCCACCCAAGCATTCGCAGGCTTGGCCTACGTTGTGCCCAGCATCGTTTGAGGGATAAAGAAATATGACAGCCAGTTGGTTCACGACTGCTAATAGTGCTATGTGATTAGCTTCAAAAGTTCACTGGCCCGAGGGAAGCAAGTAATACTCAGGACTCGCTGCCAATTACGACTGGGACCAGCATTGCAGCTAGCTGGTGGCAGCTCTGAAGTGCTACATGCAGCGGTTCGACTGCCTACCGCACTAGCCAACTGTCGCAGCAATCTCGTGTGGCAGCCAACGCTTTGTAACCACGTTTTTGCCGACTCGAATAGTATCTGCAGTATGGCATGTGGCTGCTGGGCAAAAATTACTGAAGATGGTTGGTACATAACCAGCCAGGAGTGCTCATGCACTCACACACGTGCGTGCACGCACGTTTTTATGCGTGCACATGTGTGTGAGTGACGAGTCCCAGTTCAATTACGATACAGTAAGGCAACAGCTACAGACAGCCTTTCTAATCAGAGCTGCAATTACAAGACTACTGCTTCCATCTCAGGCTACAGATGTCAGCTCTACTGCTGGACGTGTGCATTCGAAAAGCCTATGCCGCAGATAAGGGTCAGAAACAAGCAATGTAGAATGCCACCATTTGAACTATTCAGACAGCAACACTTCGGTCTCGAAAAGCCACTCCAAAATTATGGACTGCTTAATGCTAGGGACCTTACTAGTTTCATGATTCATAAAGGAATAATGTCTTTTGTAAAGTACAATAGAGAACTAAATCTATATCCAGAGCTTTACAGCTTGCAGTTAAAGAAGCAATAACCCTAAGAGATAATAATACATTTGTATGGGCACCCTCAGAGAACTTATCTCTTTCATGGCACTTTACATATGCTGTAAAGAAAGCAAGATCAATTGGCACCAACTGAAAGAACATGATTGCACTCACTAATAGACAAGCAAGCAGTAAGTTAGAGAAGTCGAGATGTCACAAATGCATGGACCAATTTGGATGTATGAATCCATGTCTAAACAAGCCCGAATTTCAGCAATGTAGCTGAAAGTAGGCAGACTTGCCTATGGAACTGATGTGGTCATCTAGTGAAAGATCACTTTGGAAAGGAAACCTAGATTTCGTGCAGATGCAACAGGAGATATGCTGGCAGAGCCGATTGTGAGAGTTTAGCTTTTCAGTTTCGGAGTCAATTGGTTTGGAAGACACTCATGACTGCTGGTTAGCAGGACCCCTGGTCAGTAGCATGCACTCAATCTTGCACATGTAAGCCCGCGAAGAAAGGATGCAAAGTCAATGCAAGTGGTGACAGAAGAAGGAAGCGAGTCCCACACTATCAGTGCATGCAGTTTCGTTACACATGCAGGCCTCAGCTGAGCACAAAGCATCGAGGAAATGCTGCTGCTTCGAGGAAAGGGACAGCAGAAAGGACAAGTATGCTGCTAGTGCATGACTGCCATTGAATTGATCCAAAGTGGGTGAAAAAAGAAGCTCTCCCTTAAAACAGTATCAAGCTCCCAAGTCCATCTGAATCTGCCAGATGCCGAGCATGGCATCTAGGTATCTGGGCAGCCGAGCCTCAGCAGCAGCAGCAGCAGCACTGAACTGCGATGTATCGGTTGTATCGGATGTACCGATACATCGATGCATCGGCTAGCGACCGAGAATAAGGCCAGTGATGAAGGCCACGGACTTCAGAATTCGGACTCCTTCCTACGAGACGCTGCCGAAGCACGAGCGAGCAGCGTCTCGTAGGAAGGAGCAGTCTCGAGCAGCGTCATCTTAACGGCCCCTGTCCCTTCTGTCGGCTCACGTGATGGTCCCACGTGATTACGATGGCCAGCCTCCGGGTAGTGTGAGCCGGCTGCCAACCTGCACCAGTGAGGTACAGACAGGCACAGCTGCCCCCTCCCTGTGTATGCCAGAAATAGTACAGGTAACCACACCTCGGGCAACAGTAAACATTTTCTGCCCCCCAGCTGATCAGGAATGCAAGAAAGTAGCTCGACTAATTGCCCTAATGAAGCCAAAGCCCGGATCAACTTCAACGATGCTTTTTCATTCAGTCCAAGTACTGCCCGACAGGGATGCTCCGAGACCTTGAGAGTAGATCGATCGTAGAAACCAAGAGCGATAATGTGATCCTGGTATCTTGGTCCTCATAGAGAAACATCACACTGATCTTCTTGACCTTGCATGGACGACAGCATAGATGTATCGTGAGTAATCCTGCTGATGAAACCGTCGAACAGCAGTGCAAACGATCAAAGAAGCAATGCCTGCAGTTAAGCCGACCGACTGCCCCGCCCATTCCACTCCATCTAGCCGCAGTCAGCCAGTGCAGTGATAACTGGCTGCTGGGCTCAGTGGCTCTCCAATCTCTACACGTACTTTGAACCTGCAGGGAAAGGAGGAGAACAGAGAGCTAGCACTAGAAAGGTCAGGCATCAAGCTAATGTCATGCTTTCAATGACAAACGAGACTCTCCACTTATTTCCAGCCGTTTCCAAAATCGCACACAGCACCAAATGTCACTCGATTATCTTAGTCATTGGTGATGCAATCGAGTGCCCTCTAATCACCGAGAGGCTAGCAAACAAACGCTAAAAGAGGCTGCAGGGAGCTGCACAGGACAAGAGACAGAATTCAAGTATTGATGTGCTTCGGCTGAATTGCTTGCAATTGGTCACCTTGACATACAACGAGGCAGTTGCAAAAAGCTGCAGTAGTGTGGAGCAGGAACTGGAGTGCATCGCGACTCAGATGCAATGGCTGGACGGCTGCGATGATTTCTCGAAACAATAACAGACAGTACACAAAAGTACGCGACTTTGCAGGCAGTCCTTACACCTGGGCAACATCCAAGGAGGGCGATAAATCAATAGGAAATCAAATAGCACCTTATTCAGACGGGTGCCTGACTTACAACAACGGATGAAACAGCATAAGTGGGTAGGTTATAAGCATGCATTACATTGCCTGTACAGCTGGCCTTAGCAACATAATGGCAATGATGAAGAGTAGGATGCAAAGGTATGCGATGCCCTTTTTCCTAATACCCCGAAGGCGTACCTCTTCAGCACACACAGACACACACACACACACACACACACACACACACACACACACACACACACACACACACACACACACACACACACACACACAAACACACACTAAATTAGCACGATCAGCAGGGTCGTGTCGAGAGAATCAGTCCAGACCCAGAGCACCAGTGTTGCACCTCAGGCCACAGTGAGCGGCAGCAACAATGTGATATCAACGATGATCGGCTAGCAGGCAAAGCCAGTCGTGCACTTTTCACCATTACCGGTTGCCTGTAGTAATTACATTAGGGCATTCATTCGAACAAACACGAGTCTCCATTGCTGCATTCTAAAATGCTAGCAGAAATACCCGGACATCCATTGTAATGCAGTCTTTGAGTATAAAACGCTGTATGCAATAACAATAATAATGCACTTGATAGAACGCCCTCAGATAACTCAATCTCTCTCTAGGTGCTTTACATTTGCTGACACCCACAGGCACTCAACTAGAATTACTCATCAAAATGAAAAATGAAAAATCCCACTCGCATGCAGATTCGACCGCGGCCTTTTCATAGCAGTCGAACAACAAGTCTCTCCGACTCGTTCACAGGGCTGCTAAACATCTGTTCGCCTGAGGCACCTGTGTGACATTCCGAGTGACATTCCGTGTGACATTCCGTGTGACATTCCCTTACGCATCGAAAAGCTCCGAGGACAAATTCCTCAGGTGAACCATGGGTGGCCAAACCGTGAGTGAGCCACGCCTTCACTTAGCACTCTACGGGGTCCCGAAGTGAGGCACTATTTAGAGGGCGAATTCGTGCGGGCAGACAGACTGCATTGCATCGCCTTAGGTGAGATTTAAGGCGACAATTCAAAATACCAAGCTAAAAATTAAACAGTAGAGACGGCTCACGATCAGACGACTAAACCAGTTAATGAAGAAGATGTAACTTAAACTATTAAAATTCTGACTCATACTGTGAGTAAGTAGCTACTTCCATGAACTTCACACCCACGTCAATTACCAGCTAAAGTATTTATCAGTCACGGTCTGAAGCAGCCAGGTTATGGGGCAGACTGTCAGTGCTGGCTAAAATTCCAATAGCAGACCTTTTACAGTTTTCGTACACTAAGTTACCCATGTGGTCACGTATTTTGGCGTGCTTATAATTACAGACACTTACATGGGATTATGGAAAAGAGATTCATCACGAGCGCAAGGACTGACAAACAGCGAGTTTCGGCACACCTATTTACTACGCAGTCCTCTGATTTGGATACGACACAGCAAGGACCATATTCGACACTGCCAAACGCTGAGGACAGATATAGGTGTCTATAGGATCTTCAGATAAGCTGATCGTGCAGCCAGCTCAGCTGGCACCGGTCAAGAGCCCAAGAACATCGGCAGCAGACGAGAAAATGGTGCAGCGTGGAAACTACTAACACCTACAAATCACAGCAGCACAGCTCCAGCAGCAGGTGTCCTTCCGGAAGCAATTAGCCATCTGCTCCGAATCATCAGTCACAGCTAGTGTCGACGGAAAACATTACGAATTGTGCACACAGCAACTCTGATTCTCACGATTGAGCGATTTAATCATACTTTAACCTCAGCCTGAGAACCCAGCTGTCTCAATAAGTGGTTTTGCTATCACCGATATATGCAACCACAAGCACGAGTTGCATTTTTGTTGCATGCGTGCGTGCGAGCGCATGCATGTGCGAGTTTTTTGCATGTATCGAAAACATTCGAATCGCCTTTGCAATACAAGATAACACCAAACTCCTGTCTGGGTTTGAATCCACTCAACTTGCACATGTCCAGACACCAGTGCCAAAAGTGCTGATGTTGGCAATAAGCATGGTGAAACTTTTAGGATTGAGCTCAATATCATCTTGGGTGCAAGTAGTAAAATAGGTATCGTTTTAACCACCGATGTTGCAAACTGATGCTTTTCGGGCTTGTTGCCATCTGAGGGGCATTAGCATGCAGACACTTCTTTAGACTGCCTCGACTAACTCAACATCTGTTTTCCATTCTGCAATCAATGAGAGCTCACTGCCTTCGAACGGGCTTCGTTGAGTCATACTAGTTCTGCATTGGAAAACACCGCTGCCAGCGCCATCTAGTCGCATGATGGACGGAAGGACGGATTTTCATGCTTTAATTAGTAGATAGCCACAATCGGGGTCCCATAGTCGTAGCTGGTTTGCAGAGAGAAATTCTGCTTTGCACACAGTGAAGGTCGGGCAAGAAAATGTGGTACTTTCGTGTGTACAGACCTCGCCATCAAAAAGGGGAGATTTTCCGAGTCCAATGGTCTGTGCACAGACTCGCTGGTTACTCACGCATTCCTAAGATCCAGCACCGATGCTGCCAAGGCTAGCATGCATTGCACAGGGAGCCGCCGATGAGCAAACACTGCAGGTTCGAGGCCAAAGAACTCGGGATACGGAGCGGTTACAAAATAGCACAGCCGCGTTACCTGCTTTGTATACTACCTCAGCCAGGTGAGGGAGAAGGGTCAGGCAGCACTCTCAAGTGAGAGTATATCGTATTTCAAAATCGTTGGAGACTGTGCCTTTAGTACCTTTCTCCCAAAGCCTGCAACTCACTACCGACGCACGTCACAACGTCCCCTGACATGACGATATTTAAAAAGAAGCTTAAAACGCACATTTTTCTTACAGCATTTGGTGGGTCTTTGTGATTCGTCTTTCGTGTGCATGTACCTGCTTATGCTGTGCCTGATGCTTGCAGGCGTTACCACCAAACATTTGGTAATGCTTTATATGCAGCATCTGTAAAGTGCCTAGAGAGAGATTCAGTTCTCTGGGGGCGCTATACAAATGTATTATTATTATTATATGCACCATTACATATTGTATTACATATATTATATTGCATATATTACATATAAATTAGTATATGGATGTACGGCAGTGCCTGTGTTTACAGATTAAACATGCCCCAAAAGAGTGGCCAGAGCCAGATGTTGGGTGCTGCTAATGGCAGGCATTGCCTCTTTTAACCTCTCTGCACCCGGAATCACGATGGCCTCTAGCCAAATGTCAAGCGAGATGGTGGACGCTGAAGACATCTTTACAAGGAAGACAGCGTGTAACAGAAAACCCAATAAGCAACAAACCTTGTAAGAAACGTGCGCTCCTTTCAACGACTTCAACCTTCTATTTTATATTTAGGTCCAGCCGATCCCGCAATGCCCATACAATTAACGGTATGACCACAGGGTGTGGCAAAGCAAGGTACGACACTGGCCGTGCAGTGGTGATAAATAGCCCATGCCCAGTCTGCCGATGTTGCTCTCAGTCTCATAGATACTGTCTGAAGCAGCAAGGAGCAACGAATGGCAAGTTGCATAGTGAGCAAGAGAGCATCAAATTGCCGTTCGGAATTTGTAATTGCTTTTGGACTGACTTCGCGTGGGCACAGAACATTGCTAGTTCCCTCTCGTCAGGTCTCCGGCATGCTAGCATTCTCCGCCCCCCACGCGCTGGGCGGCCGTGCACCCTTTGGCCACCGGGATGACCAAGCTCCTGCGCCGGCGATCACTGCCAGTGAGTCAGCCCTGTGACAGCCTCCAAGCAGCCAGAGTCCACCCGGTCCCGGGAGGAATTTGAGCGGTAGTAAATTGACAATATCGGCTCATCACAGGTCTGGCACAATGGCCATTCATACCGGTCTCTTTGGCCCCTGACTCACGGTATGCTCCTGTAAATAGCTCTTAAATAAACAATCTTTGAACTCCATTAGTAGGGCGAAGCACCGGGTGAAGGCTGGCTGGCTACTGCTGCAGACTCACGAATCTGTGTGCAGGGAATCCGCCCTACTGCTCTGAAGGTAAGCTTTAAGGAAAGGGTGCAGCACCGAAGCATCGGCCAGGAGATGGGTTGGCGTTCTGTCGAAGGTCACACAGCACAGATGGCTTCGCTTTGCTTCTACAGTCCTGTCGATTGACCTCACAGTTCGGGGCCGGGATTGCACTTGTTCAATGCTTGGCTACCAATTCCTGCCTCTTGTGACCTCGAGAAGACAGAGCCACGTTGGCAGACGTAATGCAGTGTATCTCAAAGTCAGTAACACTCCGCATAGCCACAAAGACTAAGTGGGTGCTTTCTGGAGAGTTTTCTACAGCGCACACTAAAAGCCTAAGCAGCTTTCGGTAGGCATGGCAAAGGCTCCAAGCTGACATAGGTTGCTTAGCGAATTGCTACAACTCACTATCACACAGCCCAGTGGTGGGGAAGGCCTAGGACTGTCAGGCCACCATTATGCTGATAGGCAGCACAGCCAGGCTCTAGCGATCCCGAATAATTAGTCCACAAGTGCCTGTCGGGTCCACGTTATTGGCTGGATGTAATGTAATGCATCTCCTTCTGTAACTCCACCAAGTCATCCAGACTATGTGGGTGTTGCGCAGGAGAGTTTTGTATAGCGCACTCACAGCCTAAGCGGCTTTCGGTGCACATTCGGTAGCCAACAGACTTCGTCTCATGCAACAAAGAGAAAGTGGGAAGCATAGCAGAGTAAGGAGAGCAGTTGAGGTAGTGAGTAGCATGAAAGTAGCAGCTCAGGACCGCTGAAAAGGATGAGCCATTATTGGCAGCAGGAGAGTAGTTGTCGTTGCGTAAGAATTGTGGAAGTGAGTTCCACAGTCTAGGACCTGCAGAGCTAAAGCCTCCGTCACCAACGGTCTTTAAGCGGAGGAATGGAACAGCTGATTTATTGTCCACACAGGACCTGAGGGAGCAGAGGCTGAAACTGGTGCAGCAGTTCAGCTAGGTACGAAAGAGCCAAGCCGTGGTGGGCCTTGTGGGTCATCGTAAGAACTTTGCTCTGTATCCGTTGATCAACCGGCAGCCATCCAAGCTCTTTTAGCAAAGGAGACACGTGCTCAAACCTCTGGGAAAACTAGCCTTGCAGCCATATTCATAGTCAGCTGCAGTGGCTTAGTTGCTTTCTTTGGTAGCCCAGCCAAAAGGGAATTACAATAATCAAGCCGAGACAGAACTAAGGAGCTTGTTGAATTTTTGGCAAGCCTCTGTGGAAGACAGCTCCTAATCTTGGATAGGGATCGGACGTGATGGCTAGCTGTAGAAGCAGTTTTCTGAATGAAGCTTTTAAAATTTAGGCAGCTGTCGAAAATAACACCTAAATTTCGAGCACCTGGTGATGGTCGCACAATAGCATCACCTATTAGAAGAGCAAAGCCTTTTAATCCAGCCATGCGCTTAGGGTGTCCTATGAGCAGCAGTTCGGTTTCATCGTCATTTAATTTCAAGAAGTTTTCCGACATCCAGGATCAAATGTTGGCAAGGCAAGCATTCATTTGGATGCAGGCAATCATGCCCAGGATCTACCACCATCCACCACCACCACCGGTGGGCAGCACCCCATCACCGAAATCCTGCTTTTTTTAGCACTTAGTGGCCAGTCGGCTTAGGAATTCAACAATGGCTGGTAGCACTAACAAATGGCTGCTGCTCCTTTCCAGCACACTAATCCTAATTAGTGCCAACCGTGTAAATAAAGGTCACCGGCTACAAGCAGACGACATTCCCATTTGTTATCTGGTTAATTAAAATTGGACAAAAATCCGTCCTGCCTGCACCGAAATAACCCCAGACCCGGACAGCAATCAAAGCAAGCCAGCACCAGCCGCAAGGCATCACACATCATGCAGTGCAGTTCACAGTTCGATCGAGTGCATGCACTCGCGCGCACGCACACACACACATTCATAATCGCCCGATTACGACTGAGTATATGCACGGCTGCCATTACAGCTCAGGGACCGAAGTTCATTCGGCACGCCCCACGAGCAGCTGGTCCTCGAGGCATGCCCTATGAACGAACATCAGCTATTGAACGGGCAGCTGCTGTGAAATGCATGCTAGTGAGGAGAAGAGACGGACACGGTAGGCAAGGCCGCCTCGGAGAGGCAGCCTTGCTCTGCTGCTGCGGTTCCTGGCTTCGGCACATGGCAGCTCAGCATTGCCGGCATCGGCTACAGTGAGCCGGTAAAGTCGCAGAGACGAATCTCTGAAAAGGAAGGCGGGCAGGAAAAGAGCAAAGGAAACATCGGCCAGGCAAATCGGCGCCCTACTTGCTTGCACTTCGGGGCCGATGCCCTACGCGGGATTCTCACGGCCGAGTAAGGGGCTGGGCTCAGCTGGAAAAAAAACCAGGGGCTCGGCTGTGGGACAAGTAAAGGAGGCACGCATTACCCGCTCAAGGGTTACATAAAAGAGCATGCAGCTAGGGCCGTGGCTAACAGTGCCCGAGCAAATCATCCCACCGGCCACCTCTGCGGATCCAATCAAGGGTGGGCTTGAAATTACGACGACTCATCGCCACGTGCCAAGAGCGACGACTGCTTGAGCGTTGTAGGAGTCGTCGTTGCACACACTCGGCCTCTGCTGCTGCTGCGGCAGCAGCACCCTTTCCCTACGGAGGCTCGAAGACGTTCACTGCAAGCAAGCGCCATCGGGTGACAGGCGACAGGCTACTGCGGTACAGAGCCTCCGGTTTTTGCCGAAGCCACCCGGGCGCTCACACTTCGCTTGCATGCCACTCCCCTCGATCTCGAAAACGGAGGCAACTCCAAAAAATAGATTAGTTGGGCTGCCGACCGAGCTTCGGCGACCACATCCGCACGAGCTAGCTACTTCCGGGTAACGACGAGGCCGATGCCAGCGCGCGGTCGCACGCGAAGAAGCACTGGCCGAGGCGGCGAGCGGGAACGAGCACTTACAGCTGCTGGTGAATTGCAGCGGAACGACCGAGACGCGGGTGTTGGCCGGCAGAATGTTCTTCAGCTGAGCGGCTTGCTCAGGATGATTGAACCGAAAGTAGTTCGAGCGCCCGATGCATATCATGCAGCCTGAAACGCCGGAAATAAAAGAAAGAAAGCAGAGACAGACGAGTAAACTTACGGGATTCCATCGTTGCATTAGCAGCGCACCAGTTGTGCGTGCTAATGCAGTTACCAGCAGACACCTTAGTGCTAGACCAGCCAACCACGGCTGGCTTTGCTTTTACCCAAGACTGGCACGTGTTTGCTCTGCTGTGCCATCTCGACATCTCCACTGGGGGGGGATGCAGGTCCCATCTTTCCCCGAGGCAGATGTGCGTGGCAGCACAAAGAATTATAGAAGACGAATGGCAGCAGCACCGTGACAGCGCGGCACGCGTTAGTTTCACCGCACAAGCAAACGCCCCTGGCTCGTTTGATCCAAAAGAAAGCCAACATTTGCCAACGACACGCACGATGCCCTCGTCGTTCAACAGCGAGTGCAAAAAGTCAGCGATTGGCGGCAGAACATACGACGATGGAAGTCTATATGGGGGAGTGCCACCTCAAATAGACAACATCAAACGAGTCATCAAGCCAAAAAATACATAAAAACCCTGACAAATTACAGTTGCGCACGGTCCGAGCACGCCGACAAAAAGCTCGAAGGTAATCTCAAGGAATGCTGGTTTAAATAGATATTCATAATTAGAGTATAGATATTCATAATTAGAGTGTTTTATTAGCAAAAATATGTACACAGTACAACTCACACCACATTATAGTTTATGCATGCTTTTAAATTTATTTTAAAATGGTATCATTATGTAGAAAGAATTCATAGAGCCCAATCATGTTAGCCTATTTTTCAATTAGATGCTCAGGTTGTATGCTATTCCTTGAAGGTAATCTCCCACTAGGACTACTCCGAGGTAGGTTGCTGATGGAGCGAGCACAAACATTTTGAGTCCCAAAAATAACTGCTGCCTTTGATACACTTCGATACAGCTACCATTTCCACAATAAACATCAGACCACGGGTTTTAATTCCAAATTACACAAAATAGTGTTACTAATTTAAACAATAAATTAAAGAAGCACAGCACAATAATAAGACACGCTCGAAGCAAGCGAATTAACAGCAGAAGCAAATGACAAACCTGTCAAGAGTAAACCTAAAAAGTTCAGTTGCTGCGGCACTGCCTTACATCCTAGCGGCTCGACAGCAGGCACGGCGGCAGCTGATTTGACGAGCAAGCAACATCAACCGCTTTCGGAAGCAGCAATCATCAGGATACACAGCATGAGACATCGATCAGTCACCCCAGTAATACCTTGCGATAATATGGTTGGTCCTTCAGCTTTGCTACCGTCAACGGTCACCAGGCAGCTGGCATCGCTCGGAGTCAGGATGAGTATGCCGTCATCATACTGTATGGAGCAGTGAGCTGCTCGCACGCCTGTTCCATGCACCACGATGTCTTGATTGTCGCCGGAGCCGAGTGTGGTAGTGCCTGATAAGAAGATACAGCACGTGCTTACAACGTAAACCTCTACTCTTCCTTTCACTTTCCACTCAGCTATGACCGGGTCACCGGTCGAATGCAAAAAAAAACAGCGTGCCTTAAAAGCATCACAGCGGCTGTAATCAAACGACAAGCACCAATCGGGCACGGCCAATTCGAAGATGCCACTTAATCAGCTTTGGCACAGGGCAGCAGACTATGCAGGGGGGCCGCTTGGCGGTTCCAAGATCGGTTGTCTGATAAAAAAGCAACTCTTCAGCCATTATGCGACCATCATTCATAGGCAGCAGCATTCAATTCTTTTCTCATTACTGAGAAAAGCTACCCCAGGGCAGACCTGGCCTCGGGCAGCAATTCGTCTTAGAAAGCCGAGATCACCTAAACTCGAAAACTAAACTGCTGCTAGCAACCAGCTAGGAGAATGGAACTAAAATACTGTTGGGCCTTGCATGAGCAGCCCTTTGCCATAGAGTGACCCACTCAAACATGCTCAAGATTGCTTTTTAGAGAATAGCCCGGACATCAACTTCAAGCGGTACGGCAGATCAATACGGTATGCAGTCAGGAGCAAGTAAGCAAGCAACTAGGGTGGAATGCTGCTGCTGCTTCTATTGGACATCGCAAATAGCCAAGGCTGCACCACTCAATAACAGAAAAGGTCAATGGATCGACAACGGGAAATTCGGTCGATCGTTGACTTAAGGCTTGCCAAGCTTGCTGTCTCTGCTTGCCAAGGATAATTGACGGAGGAAGCTAGGATGGCGTCAGTGCACCGCTTCATGTGCCAAATATAGCAAATATAAGGTCTGCACAGGCACAGCCGACATTAAGTTGCAAGCTTGCTGCCTAGCGATCGTAGTTCATGTATATCCAATCCTGGCAGGGCAGTCGTCCTATGGCAAAAAACAGAATCTGAAAAAGATATGGGTCACGAGACCGTTGATCATTTAGGGGTTCAGATCATCGTGGCTTGGAATAATTTCGACAATCCAACCTCATTCTTGCCTTCACGACAGAGCCAATAGGGCATACAGTTATTCTTACGATTTTTTTTGCAAGTGAAAATGCATAGCCGATCATGTGGCCTGTACATCCTATATGCTGTGCTGCTTAGAAAAAGATTACGTTTTTTAGGATACTACAGAAACGCATTATTATTATTATAATAATCAGCAGCAGCAACAGTATGGCATAGTCGAAACATCAAGGTTGCCGACTTTTCCAAAGTGTAACTCACATCAGTACCATGGACATATCCGAAGATAACAGCAAAATACCTGAAGGTAACACGGAGAAATCAGATAAAGGTCCACACCACGCTAGGAGTCGCCCGAAGCCGCTCTCTAGCACGGGGAGAAACACCACGATTCTTATGCAACGACAACTACTCTCCTGCTGCCGACTATGGCTCATCCTTTCCAGCGGTTCTGAGCTGTTACTTCCATGCCACTCACTACCTCAACTGTTTTTCTTACTCTGCTAAGCTTCCCACTCTCTTTGTTGTGCATGTGAGATAAGTCTGTTGGGTACCGAATGCGTACCGAAAGCTGCTTAGGCTGTGAGTGCGCTGTATAGAACTCTGCGGCATAACACCAACATAGTCTTTGTGGCTTTGTGGAGGTACAGACGGAGATACATTACATTACATGGACCACACGGCTATGGTTACATCAACTAAGCTTCCAAGGATCCTACCACCAGCAGGACTCGAACACAAAGCCTAATAGTAAAGAATCGACAATAAACTACTAAACCACCGAGACAGCCACATGCAAAACCGGCCAATGCAGAGCTTCTGACCTGCTCCACCAATGGCACTTCGGGTTCATGTTGAATATATACAGTACCACCATCCAAACAGGCGAAATTTATTAAATACCCCACCCAACGGCATGTACAAGACTTTATAGTGGACATCTATGACGAACCGTTGATGCAATACAACGGCTAAAAAGCACTGGGCGTGTGCCTATGCACTTCTTCTTTGAAGCATGAACACATGATGTTCCAAGCATAAATGAAATTAGTATCGATGTTTGTGGGTCCTTATGCTTGTCGACAGTAGCACTTGAGAGCTATTTCTTGTGCTTATTAAATTGGTCTACCGTTATACAGCCCTGTTTTGTTTCCTGTGATGCTTTAAACCAGGCATCAAACTAGCATCTCTTTATCATGATCAACTATTTGCACCAAAGTCCACATACGACGAGTTATAGGGCCACACAAAATGCATCCCATTACCATTAGTACAAAGAGCAGTAGGAGTCATATATTTATACATTAATATACATTAACGGTCAAGCAATGAGTTCTGACAGAGAATGTGAATAGGCTTCAAAAACAGGGACACAAATTTACGTTAAGATCTAATCAACTGTTGACGTCTAGATAAAGGTCAGACTAACCTTGGCAGTTAACAGATGTTTTTTTCTAAAGAATTTGACGACTCGTCACTTTTGCAGTGACCTCAGGTTCTTGCAAATTAGTTGTCCGAGGACAATGGAAACTGCCGATTGCTTCGCAGCAGCTATAAGACTTTATGGGGGTCACCCAAGCCTGCTACTACGTGTATAGCGAAAGAAAGTGCTTCTAAATGTTACATGTAATATCCACATAAACGACACCAAACATCATATGCAAAAACATAGCTGGCACAATTGCTGACGATTTAAGTTGGAGTTCAGGTTCTGAGAGTGGTCGATTCGAGACAAAAGTATTAGCTAATCCCGTTCACCTTGGCTGCTTTACATCAACCGTGCACACAGTAATAATAATAATAATAATAATAATGTTCATTTGCATAGCACCTTGAGAACGAGATCTCTATCCGGGGGCGATTTACAGCTAATTGCAAGAGAATCAATAACCGAAGGTTCGTGCCAAGCTTAGACAAGCATGTCAATGCAAACAAGTAGACACTGAGAGCCGACGGTTTGTGGGTCCTGAAATGCACTGAATCGTGCACAGAATAAGCACAAAAAGCACAAAGGAACAAACAAGACAAGTTTACTAGAGGGCAAAGGGAAAGCTGACCGGAACAGATGAACCTTTAGCTCAGACTTAAATGACGAAAGGTCATTGCAGGTAGTGACCGAAGCTGGACGAACATTCTAAACTTTCGATGCATACGAGCTGAAGGCTCAAACACAGATTATGGGCAGGGACAAGTATTTCATATTTAATGCCAAACTGCTACAGTGTTGCATGTTGTAGCGCATCCCGGTGGCCCACTGGGTTTCACTTGTAATGAAATCAGATTTAGTTTCCCATCGAAGTGATGAAGGCAACCATGCTGACTCTACAAACCGTGACAAGCTTGTGGGTTCTTTTCACTGATTGCTACATTTGGTGGTCTATGTAGGGCAGTGGTTTCTACTACTCATAAGACTACCGAAACTGCCTATGTAGGGCAGTGGTTTCTAGTACTCATAAGACAACATAAACCATTCATTTAGTGCATTTAGGCCTCATTCCCATTGAGGACCTTCGTATTCTCCCTTTCGTGCGTACACTCGCCACACTTTATTAATCCAATTCACGGAGCTTGGTGAGTGTTGTGTAACACGTGATGTCAATAGGATTTGCTGAGCCCCATAGGCATCACGTGTCATGCATACCAGCTCTACAGGCTGGTTTGGTCCAGAGGTTAAGGTGCTCGCCCCAACCAAGGTCTGGCTGAGGTCGTGGGCTCGAGCCCCGAGGCATGTGAAGCGCCTGAATAGAGATTAAGTTTTCTTAAGGCGCTATACAAATAAATTATATAAAAACGTTCTGCTTCGTGAAAAAACTACAACCAGTTTCCCTTCCATTTAGGAAGCCTTATTGAACCAGAAATACAATTCCAAGAAATGACCCCACAGACAAAATAATGGACATAAAACTTAGTGCTCATTATTTCTTGCTTGCATTGTATCCTCACTATTAGGTTTGACTGGTGTACCACTAGCTATTAATAATACTGAAACATCTTAATAAAAAAGAAAGGCACGGGTAAGAGAGGTGGGAAAAATCGTTCTAAGTGTCAAACGCCTTTGTTTTAGAGAAGCTACAGAAGTATTAGAACCACCAATACCAATTACTACTAATTACTACTCAGATGCCATGTGCTTCCATTACAATCATTACAGAAACTACACAACTTCACAGTGCATGTTCTTACCCATTCGGGTCGGTTGAGTGGAATTAGGACAAGGAGGCTTTTCTGAGATCAGGATAAAATTTGGCTCCTCCATTCTCACGTGACCTAGACAAAATTGGGCCTTCGACAACTCAGCGATCTGGATCCAAGCTTGGCCGTTAGAAGAACCATTGGAGCAACCACTGCATGGATTGCATCTAATATGAAAATCAATAGTACGGTTTTGATATTGAATTTGTTTTTAGATAGGGACACGGGCTGAAGGAATTTCAGGGATAAAGTGATGCTTTAACTTCCATAGGTTACAATCCTACATCGTCGACAGCCCAGCCCAATTAAGCTATGGTGAGTACTAGTTCTAGCACCCTAACGGTGGGATTAAAACCAACTTGCTATGATTGCCTGATTGGAACCCTGGTATTCAATTTAGTTTGTGCAGGCACACTCGACGGAAGCAGCATTCAAGCCGACCTCATGATGGGAGCGTTTGATTATGTCATAAAAGATATGGAAAGCCTTCAGAGGGGAAATTAATAGAAAACGGTTCACCTCTGATAGCAAAGGATCCTAAAGTCTTAATGTGAACCAACAAGAGACTTCTGCATAATGCAATTTCGTTTGCCAATTGATATAGTTCAGATGTGACAAGCCATTATCGCTCGGTACTCGAATAATTTCAAGCCGTTTGCTTTACCCTCAACTTGGCTCTTCAAATCTCTTGTACTGAGTCCGTCCAGATGATTTGCCAATGCTATCAAAAACATATCTTTATCAGGCACAATGACTTTGTTCGTTTTAGATTTTTCAGACTACATGTCAACTATATGCTGCAGACTCAACCCATTCCCACCCTAAATAACTTTGCCATTACTTTTGACAACCCAGCCGAACAATAGGCACATTTCTTATCTTGGCTGGAACATTTTCTCCCCAGCCTCATGTGCATGTCAAAGTTCAAATTCTTATCACATGTGCTCTTGCACATGCGACTGTTTGCTATAAACTCCTACTACTAAATTGGGCACATCTGGCAACATGTGGATTTCATTCACTTGGCAGTATGTGACCCCTTCGGCATCAAAATCAATCTGTGAATAAAAAAACTTCAACTCTAGACATTGAAGCTGCATACAGCAAAAGACCTTCCTTTCTCCTTCTGCTCATTCATTCATCTGACCTTCCCTTCCTGGTGGAACTCTACAACACGGTACTAGCCAATGTTCTGGCTTGCTCCCTTGACTAAGCCAGATTCTCAATGATTCACAGCGAACATAAGCAAGCTAGGACTACTAAGTAAGCTTGAAAAATCAAACAAAAGATCAGCATGAATTGTCTAACGAATGGCACTAGTGGACTATTGTAGGTCAAACAAATCTATCCGAGCTAAAGCCAAGTCTGGCTTCTACAATGACGTCCTTGAATCTCATACACACGATTCTAAAAACCCTGATGTCGACCATCAATCTCTCAGACTGTTGAATGTCTGCTTAACCGATTCCAGGTTAGCATCCCTTCACACCCAGTGATCTCCCGCAGCAATCTAGACAATCATGTTTTCTTTAATTCCTACCGGGAAGGCGTAGGGGGAGGTTACAAGTCGACCACAACACAAATCCCACTGACTGAGCAATGCTTCTGGGAACCCATCTGCTGTTGATCTTGCCAAACCATCATTATGAAGCCGTTTTACCCTAGAGCAGCTTCCTCGTGGCCTTAGATCCTGTGTGGACAATAAATTCCATTTTCTCTGCTGAAAAACCGTTGGCGACAGGAGCTTTTATTCCCTAGGTCCTAGACTGAAAAACTCACACGATTCTTACTCAACGACATCTACTCTCTTGCTGCCGAATATGGCACATCATTTCCAGCCATCCAAAGCTGCTACTTCGATGCTACTCACTACCTCAACTGCTCTCCTGACTCTGCTATGCTTCCCACTTTCTCTTTGTTGCCTGAGATGAAGTCTATTGGCTACCGAATGCGTACCGAAAACAGCTTAGGCTTTGAGTGTGCTACACAAAACTTTCCTGCATGACACCCACATATCTTTGTGGCTTGGTGGAGTTACAGACAGAGATACATTACATGACATTGGTCTAGTCGCTACAGCTCACGGGCTAATTTGTGTGAACAGGATAGACAAGCTCTGCGAGTATATCCCCCCACTAAAACATATCTACAAGATTGTTCACCCTCCTTTCTAAGCTCAACTGCAATGTCTACTTTCCGGCTGGCCCAGCTAACCTCATTTGGAAGTTTTTCTCCCAAACCAAAAGCTCTACTTGCATACTAGACCACATACCTAATGTCCTCCTGAGGTGCCAGGATTTTCTGCTGCCAGTAGCTGTAACTGAAATAATTTTTATGTAGTAAAAGTGAAAAACTTGCCTATTCAACTGCATCATTTCCATAGTAGTAGTAGAAGAGCCCTCGGATATTGGCCAGCTTGCAGCATGCAATACACGATTGCATGAATTGCAGGACCTGGACCAACGACCTGAAGGGTTATGAAGTATGAGTGCCTATCATTGGATACTACCTCGATGTAAAGTCTGCAGCTGCCAATAAAAGTAGTGCATTATTCCGGACTCAAAGCCAACGACGTGGGTGCCAAGTGGAAGCACCTTATCAATGGCCTAAGACTCAGTTACGTCCTTAGGCCTCAGGTTGTGCCCACGTATCAATCAAAGAGGCCATCGCCTGGCCACTCAGAAAGAAGTCAACACTGAGCCAGAAGAACTTGAATAACTTACATCCAGAATCCCTCCTAATGTAATGTAATGTAATAATGTAATGTCCCACTGCCATCAAACATATTCGAACGAGCAGAAGCAGAGTGCTCAATTCTTTAAGTTTAAACTTTATTAAAATGTCAAATCTATCAAATTAATTGCTGTCTGGACTTACAGCTAATCACTCCTCAGAAGCAGCACTTGTGCAAATATATGACAATCCACTCAGGAATGTTGACATAGGCAGTGTCTCTCAGAGAGTTCCGATGGATCTCTTGCTGATGTTTGAGACCATATTAATCTTACCCTGTACTAGCATTGTTGGCCGTGACTTTGTAAAACTCAGCAAGTTTCACATTTGTATTAATTCGCATGATGTGTAGATTTTTCGGGCAGCCACTCTCTCTCTCTCTCTCTCTCCACACACGCACGCGCACACACACACACACACACACACACACACACACACACACACACACACGCACGATACACACACACACACACACACACAAATGCACACACACACACACGCGCGCACACACACACACACACACACACACACACACACACACACACACACGATACACACACACACACACACACACACACACACACATGCACACACACACACACACACACACACACACGTGGCAGGCATGCATAGAGATGCATGCGCATAAAATGAACTCACCTTCCTCAAGCGGTAGCAGCGTCACGGCCGTGCTGAGACGTCCTCCACCGAGGCTAACCAGGTGCGGCTGGTCGGCCCGCACTTTGACTCCCTTTCCCGTTTCAGTCACGTGCAGCTTGTCCTGCAGAAAGTCAGCATAACAAGCATGGCAAACTCATACAAGTTCTGCTGCGGCTGCTGCCACCGTTGCTACCTCGGCCCACAAACCTGATGAAACAGTGCAGCTAGCCTAACTTGGTTCCACGACAGGTGGCGTTACGGCACAAGCAGCTTAGCTATAGCTGTGAACTGCTTTTATTGCAAGAACTGACTCAGATGCAACTTGGAGTCGTTATAATAATAATAATAATAATAATACATTTGATATAGCGCCCTCAGAGAACTCAATCTCTTTCTAGGTACTTTACATTTGCTGCAAAGGAAGCACGATTGAATGGTTAGTGGATGTCTTGATGGGCTTCTGAAACAGAGTCTGCTATAAAAACTTGGTGCTCTCTTGTCTTGTTATGGAAGTTGAGAACTTAAAAATAAAACCGTGTAATAAGGACATAGAGGCAGTATTTTATGGCTCGTAAGAATGAACTTTTCTGCGCTCTTGCATTAGAAGTACGAATGAAATAAATTTAAAATTCTACCTACATGTTATGTCTCATCACTTGTAAACGAAAGAGAGACACAAAAAGCCCTCTCTACAAGCTACTTTTAGGCTCTCTATATATAGCCCTCCATATAAGCTACTTTTAGGCCCTCTATATAAGCTACTTTTAATCAATCAGTCAGCGGATGAAAAACTCGATAGTTTTGGTGCACTAAGAGATAAGCTCCTTTTAATACCTACACAACATAGCACTGTGATGGAGACCAGTGTCGGCCACTAATGGGCCTGATCCTAAAAATTGGCATTTGGGATCATAGGTGAGCCCATTAACAAATCGACACTAGACCAGAAGAATTTAAGCAACAGCCGTCCAGTCTCCCTGTTGCTGTTCACATAAAAGACTTTCGACCGAGTAGGATCAGACCAGTTGAACTCATACATCCCAACTTCCCACCGAGCGAGTAAGTTCCAGTCAGGCTTGAGAGCAAACCAACCCACAGAGAGTCGGCACTGCTGTCAGTGTAGAACGACTGTATGTGAGTGTGTGCGTGCATGCGAACGTGCGTGTACGCACGCACGCACATTGGGCAGCAATTCCTAAAGCCAGCCGGCCCTGCCTGCCCACCCATCGCCCACAAGTTCGGTCGCCGGATCCTCCATACCCATACCAGAAACGTTGTCTAGGATCAAAACTCCACCTATGATTCTGGCAAGAACTGTGGGCAGGCTCGGGCGTTTGAACTCCTAAAGGCACCCTTAAGTGGAATTTGTATAAGGCAGGCCAATACCCACCAACGCCCACTCATAAGATCACAGATGCCACCCACACCCACACAGTACCCATGGGTAAAGGTGGGGTGGGCATGGGTACCCAGTTGACCATCATAACAGGCAACCAAAACTATACTACCGAATGATCCAGTTATAAAGGTTGGGGACTCCATATGTCCCACTTCCAGCCCTTCCGGACTGCAACCCCTCATCGCCGACTCTTCTTCTCTCCTCCTTCATGCCAGTCTCTGGGGAATGTCAAGAAAATACTTAAAACAATTTGTCCGACAGTCGAATATTTGTTTAGGGCACCTTTCGAAAGACAAATATGTTAGAACTAGGATCGGAAGTTCTGACGACTTGCATGAAAGAAAAGAATGGTTATGCAAACCTCGGCTAATCCTTATGTAAACTGGAAGCAAAAAACCTACAAATAAAAAAACTACCGATCTCTGCATCATATGCGACTAGTTTCCCAGCTTGTCGAACCTTGGTAGATCGAGATACATGCGTGAAGCTCGTTGAGGTGCATTCCTGCGACTTTTATGCAGTTCCATTTCAAGCATAGGTGTGTAAACTCCATAACTCGGCTAATACTTCACGTGTAGCCTTGTAAACTCCATAACTCGACTAATACTTCACGTATCGGAGTGAAATTTTAAAAGCAAGTTCAGCATTGCTTATTTTAAATGAGGCAAGAACGATTTCTGATTTCGGCTGGATAGACATAAGTTTGCAAAAATTCAGTCTCAAGATTGGTTCATCTATCACTCTGGGGATGCTTGCACGTAATCTGGGCACGTTGTTCCAAAAGATATAAAATGAGTACACTGCCTCCACTTCCAAGACGGTGTATTTTTAGCTAAGCCGCAATTCGAAACTCAAGACACTGTAAGATAGGAGTACGACAGCCAAACCAGTTCGTGTGGTTGTGACATCGAATCTAGGTTACTAGAGTTCTCTTTATTCAGGATTACAGGCCCTTAATCGTCTGCAACTGATGCAAAACTAATCTGCTCCTCAGGTACTGTCGCCACTAGCTGTCGCAGACGTCGGCTGGATTTTTAAGCTGAGGACAAACTCGGTGTCGGATGCAGACAGATCATTCGGAATTCGATAGTCAACCAACTGAAGAACCTAGTCATTTTTTGTTTGTATTTTTGTATATTCTGCATGTACCCACACCTTTACAGTCACGTGTTTGCCTTTTTCGTATATATTCTGCATATACCAAATCCTATATGGTCAGATTAGATTTAGCCAAAATAAAGTGCCGCATTTTCCAAATTTTGCAAGATGCCTTGTGTAAACTGGTGTCAAAACTATGTTCAGAACTAACAATGTACAAGAATGAGATGCTGACAACAAACGAATTCATACACCACAATCAATCATCCATTCGTGCTCACCTGGGCAGGTAGAGCAACCGAAGGCTTCGACATCGCGATCATGCCTCTGTCAAGGCCTCTGTCCACTAACGGCAAGTCGTGCAAAGCATCTGGGTGCCTAGCGGCTCCTCATCTACAACGAGCCAGAAGAAAGTGGAAACGGTCCACAATGGCTAAACAGATTTTTTTTCAAAGCCACCTCACGCTGAGCCACAAGACACGGCAAGCGAGAAAAACACATGCCTAGCCCAGGAATTGGCAAGTGACGCTGCTGCACGATGCACAAGCTGCATTCACAGTATGTCTCCATACTGGCCGATGGCTAAGCCAGCAGCAAACAGCGAAGAACCTTTCAACCGCACAGGCATAACTAGCAAAGCAGCCAAGAAAAAATCTTGCTAAAAAAAGACGGTTTCTTCAGCCGGCGTCTGCAATACGAGTCGCAAGTGGAAGCTGTGGGTGGGGAAGGTATCGTAGAGGCTAGAGCCATCGAGCAAACAGGTCAAGTCATGAGAAAGTGCAGCAGTGGAATGTATACCGATGCACCACAGGTCCGGACGATCGGTGGCTGACAGATCGATTGCAGTATTCAGCCAGTGTGTAATGGCCAATTCGCCAACAGCACCTATGCTTGGCTTGAGCTGTATATTCGGCAGGGCAGTAATATTCAAACAATGCAAAGAGTTTAGACCGCGTCTCCCCCAAACAAGGCTACAGGCAATCCAGAGCACAATGAGATGATGGTCGGATGGCAGAGAGTCAGAGCAGCTTCAAAGTAATACAAAAGCCACGTATCCAAGATAAGCTGAGGCCCATACAAACCAGCACAGTAGTTCCCTACTGGGCTTGTTAGTGTGCTCAATGAGCAAGAATGCTGGCATTCGCGCAGAAAGCTGACGGATCAGAGCTGTTCAGCTACAGAGCCAGATCAACTAAGCAAAAGCCAGTTAGTGGAGGCAGTGGGGGCAGCAATGGTGGCAAGTGCAGTCATCGACCACAAGCACCCCCCCCCCCCGTCCCACAAACCGCTACAGTTACCACGGTGGGGGCAGTCAGATAAAATTATTACTATGCTCACAGTCCACAAAACACGGCAGCTAGTTCTCTTCCTTGCAGGACCAGTTCCACTACTGCATTCTATCTAACGATGAGCCACAGTCACCAAACTCTTCTTGAGCATCTCTCATCTCATGCCCCAGGCATCATTGTTGGCACTGCACTGACTGCAATGGTTGAGGTCCTAGTTCAGTGGGAGCCTACAAACCGTAGATGTCAATGGGAAAAATAATCCAGAGAGCTTTTAAAGTAAGGGGTATCACAGGAACTGTACTTAGCCTATTTATTTTCACAGTGCATGCTCCTCTCTTGCCGATGTAATCGTCAAGCACAAGCTAGACCTTCATTTATATGCAGATTACACACATAGCTGTGCTTTTGCATTTATTCCTCCCGGCCTTTCAGCACATCAAACTCAACTTCCTTACTGTATATATTTACTGCTGACATCTGCACTTTGATGGCAACAAACTGTCTTAGATTGAATGACGCTAAAAACCAACTAACTAGTTATAAGAAAGCCCAGTGCTACTCAGAAATCAGAGCATCAATCTCTAAAAATGAGCTCCACCAGCATATGTCCTGTAGCATCTGCACAAATTATGGTTGCCCTGTTCCAAAGTGACCCTTCTCTTGAAAACCACATTAGCTCCACAGTCAAGTACGCCGATTTTCAACTACTTATGAAATGCTGACATCAAATGAATTCATACACCACAATCAATCATCCATTTGTGCTCATCTGGGCAGGTAGAGCAACCGAAGGCTTCGACATCGTGCCAACGCCTCTGTCAAAGCCTGCAAAATTGCACAAGTTGCAAAATTCAAGCCTGCTTAGACAGGTTTACCACATCCAAGTTGGTTCATGCACTTGCGACCTTTTTCGTCGGCTTTTGTAACTCACTACTTGCATACGGACTTGCAGGTGATGCAAAACTCTGCACCTAGGCTTGTCTGTCGCGAACGTTTCAGTCGCCACATCACACCCTTTCTCGCCGTTCTGCCCAGGCTCCCAATCAAGTAACGTATCGACTTCAAGGTTTTGTCACTCACATTTAGATCCCTTCATCCCACCCTTCTCTTGCTCCAGAATGCTTATTCAAACTACTTCCTAATCAGACCAGGCATCGTACCACCAGTTCTTCAGACTCAAGCCGTTGAGCTGTGCCTCAAACCATCCTCAAATCCTATGGAGACCGTGCCTTTATTCTGTGCGCATGCTCCCAAGGCCTGGAACTCACTTCCAAATGACGTCATGACATCCCCTGACTTGGCATTTAAAAAGTAGCTGGAAATGCACCAGTGTCCCATAGCATTTGCTGAGTCCTTGTGATTTGTCCTTTTTGTGCTTATGCATGCCGACACTATACCTGTTATCACTAAACATTGGTATTCTTCTCTTACAGAAAAAGCAAAGTGCGTAAGATAAACTTAGTTCTCCTAGGGTGCTATACACAATTTCTTATAATTGTGATGATGATTATTACTAATAATACACGGTTATAATTGTGATGATGATTATTATTACTAATAATACACGGCACTTTAAGATCAACAGAAAGTTGACATGCCCGGGAAGAAAACCTGGCATGTCAACTAGCTGCGCTGCAGGTAAAATGCGATAGGCAGCAATTAAGCTTAGACAGGATGCGACGAGTTTTTCTTTGCACTTATATTCGGGGGGGGCCGAGCCTGGTAGCTTCACGACCTAGCCTGGAAAATCATGCTGTTAATTCACATTAACAAACCAGCCTTTCACCGGAACTGATAGTCAGCTCGGATCACTTTCGAAGTGTTAGCCTTCGTAGGGTGCCGGCAGGGAAACAACAAGTTCTTGCACCCCAACAACCAACAAGCTCTCCCATCCCAACAACTATCTGCATTAGGGTTGAATGGACACCGCCAGCATGAAAAATCAAGTAGCAGTTCAGATTCCATCTGGCCCTGCTGATGAAGCGTGAATGCCGTCAAAGTCACAGAATGCCACCTGCAGGGCAGTCATCGGCCTACCGAGCAGACAGGTACTGGGTTGCAGATGCTCCTCTCTAGCAATCCTCTCGAGATCCAATCGAGCTGCCTCTGCTGCTCTGTTGCCAAGCAGCCTGTTACAACAGAGTGGCCTCCATTGCCGGCTCAGCACTAATCGCCTAGGCACACATTATCAGCCTGCTTGGAGCAAAAAGAGATTCGTCACAAAGCTGCCAAGCTCTTCGGCTGCACTAAGCAGTGAGAAATGCAGCTGGCCCACGACTAGCAGCAGCAGCAGCAGTAGCAAAGACAGCAGGGCATCAAGGTGTCCCAGAAATACGATGGCAGTTGGATGGCAATCTGGCTTATACCGAGGCTGCACGTGTCGGTCTGCCTGTCGGCCAATGCAGTCACCGGCTATCGATTAGTTCACTCTCAAGGACCTAATTCTAATCGGCCTGCTGCTCCGGCTGCAGTCGTTGCTTGCAGGATAGCAAGCTCACAAGAGATTAAAACCGGCTGCACGAGTCGGGCGTGCTCCCTGCATGATCTAAAGGTACCGACCGATGCCTTATGGCCACGAGTGAGTTTGCCAGAGCCCAGCAGTCACTATCTAGAGCATTGTCTAGAAAGCCAGACGAGCACGGCTGAGGCAGGTAACCCTGAGTAACAGCTGACAAGCGTCCTGCAAGGCGCAGCAGCAATGGGGCCGGTCACACGCTTTTTGCTCCAGTGCCTAAGCGATCGCTGCGGTGAACACGCACAGATGCTCGATCTGGAGGCGATGTCACAGCAAAAAGCCTCACGCAGCATTCGATGGCATTTGCAGATGACAGTGCTACGGAAACGTCCAGAAACTCGATCGCTTTCACTTAGCACAGAACATAAACAGAGACTGCACAAACCGGCTTGCCGGATTGCAGAGCAATTCTGGGGCCCAGTGCAGCAGCGTCTTTGCCAATGCTGCTGCTGCATGCCGACATGACTTTGACTGGGTCAACCATCCCGCAGATGCCACCGGATGCCACTTTGTTTTGCCTCGACCTTCGGTGGCCATTTACGACTACTGGAGATTACAGCAGGGTGGGAAGGGGGCCTGCAAAAGCCACTGGCTAAGAGCATCCCACTGGTAACTGTGCTGGCTCATCCGACAGCACAGAGAGGCTGCTGTGAATATCACAGAGCCGGGCCTTGTGCTGGAGAACAGGCCCTTGGTGCTGATGCTGCTGCTGCTAAGACATACTGTGGCCACTTGTTACTGCATGCCCCTAACCAAACAAACAAAACAAGCGACCGTACATGGGTGCTGCTGCTGCCACTCTCTAGAGGTGTGGACAAGCCAGGACTAGATGGAACAGACGTGAGATTCGCATTCTCTAATACCAAGCTAGAGGTTATCTTAAAAGGAATCTTTGTTCGGCCACGGTAGTTCACGTCCAGCAAGCTCCACCCGCTGCCTAGCCCCTCTACGACATACGTCATCATCAGCATTGCATGACAACGTTTTGCAAGGGGCAACGTCAGAAACTGCAGGCAGCTCGACCGCCGCTGCGTCAAGCGCGTCGACGGACGAACGGCGAACAGTGACTCGCGCAGGGAGCGCTGCACTTCGGCTCTTCGAAGTGCCAATGCATGCACACGGTGTAGCAGGCAATGAGGCAGAGTGATTAATAAGAGGACACGAGGCACATTGCCAAGGTGCAGGCTCGAGTTCCCTCTGCAACCGAGCTGGCAAGAGACACGAGCATTTAAGAAAGACGCACAAACAGACAACGCTGCACATTTCAAGCGAGCATGGTGGCTGCCCAACAGCTTGCATGCGGACCAACTTAAGAGAAGAGAGACAGAGACAGAGACAGACAGACAGACAGATACCTGCTCCTCGCGACTTCCCTCCCCTCGATGCGTTAGCCCAGTGTGCAAGATCTCCCGACAGCACAGCGACAACGGCTCCTGAGCTGCCTGTCACCGATGCTGCTGCTGGTGGCAATGCCAAATCGGCATCACTGTTGCAAGCGACAGCAGTAACAAGATGCCACGGTTTCGACGGCACACAACAAGAGTCTAGAACATGCCCTACTTGTTGTCAACTAGTTTCACATTTTGCATTCTTAGAGCACAGTCCGGCTGAAGAAGAGGCAGATTGGAGTCAGCTAGAACAGCAACGCCCAGCCACCATTTGATCGAGTCGAGAGGCTCGCTTGCTGCCAGCTAAGAGGTTAGATGAGCACGGTTGACAAACATCCTTCCCCCCAACAATACCACGTAGTTCCACACAATCCAACCCGGCGCTACTGCGGCAAGCGAAATTACTAGAGAATGTCGCAACATCAACTTCCTAAGAGGTATAGATGGGAGCGGAGCTAGAGATGCCTCTGGCCTCCTGCATCAACTGTCGCTTGATAGCTTCAAAATGCTTCTTTACAAATGATATATGCTTCTTTTTCAATGTGAAACCACGGTTCACAGTGGGCATAAAGCCAGCTGCTCTCTCCAATCCAGCACTTCTGGAGGAGAGGATTATTCTACAAGAAGTGTCTACTGTCCAGCAAATAAGCTCTACCTTATCCATAATGATTGGACCCACTGTTCTATTACATGCATTTCATACACCTACAACTGAAGCAGACAGCATAGCACAGCAGTCGACATTCATGAAAAGTGCTGCCTGCCTGCCCCTGCCGAGTCCCGAAGTAAATTAGCAGTGCCAGCAATGCTTAGTTTTCGAGTAGTCGGTGTGACCTAAACAGAAAGCCAGCCAGCAAAGTCAGTAAGAAGAATCAAATGCCATAAGCTATGTGGCAAGCTTGGAACATGCATGCAGCTACTATAAACGACTTGCTGTAGACAGGCCCACATCCACAGAGCAAATGGCTAATCGTTTGTATACGAAAAAGCAGTGCACTTGATGATTGATAGCAGCACCTTTACCCCAAACAATCAGTGCAACATGGCTGCAGCCTATGGCATCCGTAAAGCAGCAGCAGCAGCGCAACAGGTTGTCAACACGGCACGAAGCACTCGCAGCTGACATTGACCAGACACGCAGCTGACATTGACCAGACACGACTGCAGGGCAAATCGCTAGACGTCAAGCTGCAGCCTTCTTGTCTACTGGGAGGAGGGCTCTGTTTAGCATATGCCCCCAAGGTAGAATGTGACCTCATTTAACACGATCAGCAAAGCTCTAGCCAGCTCTAGCCGCTCAGCTACATAGATACACTACTATTGAGCCAAATAGACCTGGGGTCACATGCGATGTGAGGAGTGATAGCTTGGAAGAGCATATCATACATGAGTAACAATAATAATAAGAATACACTTGTATAGCGCCCCAGAGAACTTAAAAGGCACTTGGCATATGCTGAAGGACAACAAGCAATAGCTAGAGAGCAAGAAAGAGAGAGAGAGGGAGGGAGAGTGGGAGAGTGAGAGAGAAAGAAAGAGACAGAGAGAGAGAGAGAGAGAGAGAGAGAGAGAGAGAGAGAGAGAGAGAGAGAGAGAGAGAGAGAGAGAGAGAGAGAGGAACAGGGGAGGAGAGAGAGAGAGGTTACAAGAGGGGGAATGGGAGGTAGGCCAAGAGAGGGGAGCAATGAAGGAAGAGAGACAGAGGCTGAGTGGAAAATTGAAAAATATACGACAAGAAAGTGAGTTTGAGAGAGAGAGAGAGAGGGAGAGAGTAGATAGACAACACGACAAAAGAGAGAGACTATGGTGAGAGAGAGAGAGAGAGAGAGAGAGAGAGAGAGAGAGAGAGCAAGGAAAATAGAGGGGGATAATCAAAGAGGGAGAGAGAGAATGCAAGAATAGGACGCCTCTGCTGCGGACCTTCCTGTCTGTGCAAAAAGATACTAACAGTTGGTGTAAAACCCTGCAGCAGGGCTTGCCATTAGTGAACATCAAAACTGCCACATTACACCACTTTTAACCGATCAGCACTGGCTCCCATTAAGGAACGCATTGACTTTAATCTTTTAACTCACTTTTAGGCCCCTTCCTTCCCTTTGCTCCGGCCTACCTAATAATAATAATACATTTGTCTTGCACCCTCAGAGAACAGATTTTCTTTCTAGGCACTTTAAAGATGCTGTATAGAAAACATTACCAAATAATTAACGGTGGTAACAACCTATCCAAACTACTGGTTTGGTCTAGCGGTTAAGTTGCTCGCCCCGACTAAGGTCTGACTGAGGTCGTGGGCTCGAGCCCCAAGGCATATGTGAAGCGCCTGAATAGAGATTAAGTTCTCTTGGGGCGCTATATAAATGAATTATATTATCGGGCATCACATGGCGCCACCTGGTCCTCTGACTCTGGTCGCTTAGTTGTGCCTCAAATGAGCACCAAATCGCTTGGAGACCGTGCCTTCAGTTCACATGCTCTCAAATCCTGGAACTAGCTATCGAGTGTCATCACACCATCTCCTGACTTGGTGACATTTAAATTATGCTAAAAATAAACCTACTTATTACAGTATTTGCTTTGTCCATGTGAATTGTGCTTTGTGTGCTTGTGAGATGGCTGAAATTGAGCTTGTGCACTTTATCACTAACCAATCGATGTTTTTTCTTTCCAGCACATATAGTAGTATTCTATTCTAGGACCCAGCCCGAAGGACCGACCCTGAGCTGTGAAGTACTTGGAGGAGCCTGCCCGAAAGACACACCTCTGCAAGCCTCGTTTGATTGGCTGCCTTAGGCAAGGTCAAGGTCTGGCTGGGCATAATTGGCTCTGCCTCTGGATGAGGTGACATCTAATCTGCATATTGCCCATCAATCCTTTCACTTTTAGCACACAATGCAGCAACTCCAGATGTAGTATACGAACAACTTAATCATGTTTGCAATAACAGATCAGTACCCGGACTGACCCTGAGTCTTATAGATTTGCACAAGTCTGCATGCATATATAAAACGTGCGGAAGCAATAAGGAACCGAACGTCGAAGATTAAAAGCTAGACGTTGAAACACAGACACGAAATGACTACATGCCAGATCAGCTGCTCAATTAGCTGCGGCAGCTGAGGGCAGCAGGGACAGTGGGCAGGAAACTAGTGGGCAGCTACTATGTCACTCAGCGCTCGTATGTGTCAATACAGAAAGCTCGTGGTCATGAAAATAGAGGAGCACAAATGGAAAGCCAACGAAAGGCAGGTCGACCCGGGCCCGGGGCATTCTTCCTGGTACTCTCCACGGCATTTGCTGGGTCAATTGTCAATTGTCCTTTGCATGTTTGTGCGTTCTGATGACACCGTGCGTGCTATCGCTAATCAATTGACACCCTTCCTTTCCAGCACGTGTGAAAAAGCCAAGATATATTTTAGTTCTCTTAGAGTGCTAAGCAAATGTCTTATTATTATTATTATTATTGTTGTTACCTAAAAAGCTCAGTGGCTGCCTCAGGACCACACCTTTACTGGCACACTAGAAGGCTGAATGTGCTGCTAGGCTTGCAGGTCAACCGATCTCTACCTGAATATATCTCTGTGGCAAGACATCCGTTGGTTTAGCCACATCTGCCTGGCAGCTGGGGCTGTCTACCACTGCCAGAGTTGACAAGAAAGATATCAAGCTTTGACGAGGATGAAAAATCACACAGTAAGACACCAAGGGCCACACTGAATCTTGCACAGGAAAGTACGAATAGCATGTAAGAAAAAAGACAAGGTCACTGAGGGGCAGGGAAAGCTGAAGGGAGTCCAAGGTCAAGACTTACATTATGCAAATTCAATGCAGACGGGACCGAGGCCGGAAATGAGTTGCAGACTTTCGGTGCAGACGAACTGAAGGAACTATCACCAGCCTATTTCCGTTTTAGTCCGAGAACCGGCGAGGCGACTGGAAGCCGAGGAAGGCACGTGACTGGTACGAGAGAGCACGTGACTGGAGGATCAAGAAGGTCGGACATGCAGGCTGAGGTTGCTAGGCGACACGCTAGGCAAGGTAGGAAGGAAACTTGAAGCCAGTGTCGCTGCTTTCTAGAGTGTGCCAGTAAAGGTCAGGCAGAACTGGTGCGACAACTTGGCGGCTTTGCCATTGACGACAGACCAGCCGAGCTGCTAAGTTGCGCACCGGCTATATATACGATTAGGAGCACGGACAGGGAGTCTTGAATCAGGTGAATTGGAGTAATCTAGAGGTGACATCACAAACGAGAGAACTAGCTTGGCTGTCCTACCCATGTCTAGGCACCGCCCTTCTCTTGCTTCCGACCGGACGACTGCAGCGGCAGAACATCCGTAACCCATGCTGCTATTGCACTTTCCTTGGCCTATCCGAGTATGGCATCACCCACGTCAGGAGCCACAGAGAGCTGGGCACGCAATGTACAGATGTGATGGACTTGAAAACGATTCGGGCAAAGGCTCCTTCCTCTCAGCCACTCGTGACACAGAAGCTTGCATTACCTCAAGGGTAAACTGTACCACAAATTTTCACCGGCAGGCAGCAGTATGCATGCAGTCTGTGAGCTCGGGAGAAAGATAGACCGAAGGTGGAGAGAAATACAGTGGGGGAGAGAGAGGGAGAGAGAGAGAGAGAGAGAGAGAGAGGGGGGGGAGGGAGAGAGAGACAGCCTGACTTTACTGGTTAGGCACTAGTGCCAGCATGAAATAAACGAACCGATACCGAGGCTGAAATGTGGTGATGCCGACTCCCATAGACCACGAACCTCAGTAAACGACCGTAAGGTCATATAACCAATTGGGCATGTCCTATAATTTGATCCTGGCGAACCGAGTTTCGGTGAGGATAAATATTTGCCCACGAGGTTCGGTCACCTCGAGACTAGAAAGCATCAAAAAGAGCAGCAGCAGGTCATTGAGTAGGCTAATGCAGCTTCCAGCTCGAGGTAGGAATGCGTAGCATGCTCCAGCACTCTCGTGACGCTAACAGATTCGACTGCCAGTCCAGCCACGTGCAGGTGTTCGCGTGAGCACAATCTTCACACGTGCGAGCACTCCGCACTCCGAATGCACGCTGATTCGCTGGCTCCCGACTCGTGCTCCCTCTAATAATAATAATAATAATAATAATAATAATGGTAATACATTTGTATAATGCCCTCAGAGAACTTAATCTCGTTCTAGGAAGTTTACAGATACTGTACAGTAACACGGACAATGTCAACAAGCTTAACATGATTAGAGGTAATATGTACAGGGTCCACATGCAAATATGGTTAGTGGTAGCATGCACAGTGTCAGCACGTAGAAACACACAAAATACGAATCACAAGGACCCAGCAAATGCTGCGACAAACATGTGCATTTTAAGCTTCTCTTAAATCTCGTCAAGCCAGGGGATGCCGTGATGTAAGTCGGGAGTGAATTCCAAGCTTTGGGAGCGTGCAAACTGAAGGCACGGTCTCCAAAGGATTTTAGGTTTGCTCGAGACACAGCTAAGCGATTTGGATTCAGAAAAGCATGCGATACGATGCCTGGCCTAGAAAGGGAGTAGTTTTGATATGTAGGCTGGAGCCAGAGAATAAAGAGACCTAAAAGTGAGCGACCTTGAACCTTGAAGGCGTTGCCTGACTGGGAGCCAGTGCAGGTCGGCGAGAAGTGGTGTGATGTGGCAACTGCGACGGATGCACACGACAGACAAGCCTAGCTGCACAGTTTTGCACCAACTGTAAGTGCCTGATCGCACATGCCGGGAGACCAGAAAGCACCGAGGCAGCTACAGAAGTCGAGACGGCATGTCACAAATGTATGGACCAATTTGGATATAGTAACCCTGTCTAAGCGAGCCCTAATTTTGGCAATGCTACGTACCTAAAAGAAGACTAGGTTGGCTGCAAGCCCATGCGTGACAGATTTTCCAGTTTTTCCAGACGTTTTTCCCCACGCTTTTTCAGCTGCTGTACACTGCTGCGCTAGACTTGGATGCAAGCTTGTGACTGGGGTGGATTGCAGGCCAGCACAGCGCAGCCTGGCGGCGAGGGTGTGAGAGAGAGCGAGAGAAGTTGGGGGGGGGGACAGTCTCTACCAGGTGCGCTGGTGCGTGGGCTGCAGCCACGAACTTGCAGCCGTTGGCTGGCCGGCTGGTGCCGGTGCAAGAAACAATTCGGGCGTTGTTCAACCGATAGCAGTCACATTCGGGCAGACGAACAGGTAACGCAGCAAATTGAATTACTTACACTCTTGCTGCAAGCTGACCTGCATGCCGATGACAGAGGGCAGCCCTAGGGCAATGGCATGCCTGTGCAGAGGCCCCGGCGGAGGTGCAGGTTATTTATTGGGCTTTAATTTGCTGCAATGCTATGGCACCACTCAGGTCACCACTGAGGGACTAATCGTCAACTCTGGGTTTTCCAAGCCAACACAGCCTCCCAGACCTGTTCTGAAATCAGGCACATTTATCCTGCAGCCGGGTCCTAAACGGCAGGCCGTCGCGAGTGGCAAAAATGCACTTTCCGCCGGCCCAGCCAACGACGACTATTCATCGTATGTAGAGAACAGAAGCGCAGACCAAGTGCTCCACGTGCTCAGGCACGTGCTTCGGGCACCGATGCAGCAGCAGCAGCGAGCTTGAGCACTGCTTACCTGCTCCAGCCAGCTCTCACTTCCTGCCCCTTGACCTTGTTCCCTTCAAACCTTTCCCCCTATTCAGCCGGAAGTGGTAGCCGGCTGACGTCCCTTTTGGTGGGCTGCAACAGTTGCACAGCTGTCAGGAAGACTACCTAAAGCAGGTCACGCAGCAAAGAACGTCATTTTTCTACAGCTAGGTAAAAAAATAGATCTCGATGTATGTCACACAGCCAGCAGCAGAAGCAGGGACACACACAGAGCATATGCCGAGCAGAGGAGGGGGCAATGTTATCCAATGATGCAAACCAACCCTTCACCAGACTAAATATTTTTCAATAGGCCATTGCACTAGCTTACCTCATTGTATTTCTAACCGAGTGCAGGTTTTGCAAGGTGACATCACCAACGTTATGCCCACGTATTCCTCACTAGGGGCTCAACAGCATGTGCAATAAGTACAGACCTGACAGACGACACGTGCAACTGCAAAGGCTGAATGCCCGGAATGCCGCTAGCAGCACTAAGAGCAGCATGGAAAGCCGATGGAATTGCCAGTACAGCATATTAGAATAATAATATTGCACTTGATAAAGCACCCTCAGAGAACTCAATTTCTTTCTAGGCACTTTACATTTGCTGCAAAGGAAATACGATCGAGTGGTTAGTGGTAACATGCTTGATAAACAACATGAATAACATGGTTAGGGGTGACATGCACAGGGTCAGCATGCAAGTGTGGTTAGTGGCAGCCCGCATAAGTACATAAACGACGAATCACAGGGACCCACGAAATGCTGTCATAAATAGGTGCGTTTTTAAGTTCCTTTTAAATGTGGTCAGGTCAGGGGATGTTCTGACACAGGTCGGGAGGGAGTTCCAGGCTTTGGGATCGTACGAACTAAATGCACGAACAGTTAGATTCCAAAAAGCCGGTGGTACGATGCTTGGCCTGGTGGGGGAGTACACCTGAGAGATAGGCTGGAGCCATAGAATGAAGGGATCTAAAAGTGAGCGACAAAACCTTGAAGTCGATCCGTTGCTTGACTGGTAGCCAGTGCAGGTCGGCGAGAAGTGGTGTGATGTGGCAACTGCGACGTTCACGACAGACAAGCCTAGCTGCAGAGTTGTGCACAATCTGTAAGCGCCTGATTGCACTTGCCGGTAGGCCAGTAAACAGTGAGTTGCAGAAGTCGAGACGGGATGTCACGAATGCATGGACCAACTTAGACGTGGTATCTTATCTAAACAAGACCGAATCTTAGCAATGCTATGTAGCTGAAAGTAGGCAGATTTGACTGGAGCTTATGTGGTTGTCTAACCAGAGGTCCCTTTGGAACATGAAACCTAGATTTCGAGCTGATTCAACATGAGATATGCTGGCAGAGCAAATTTTGAGTGTCAGACTTTCCAATTTCTGAATCACACTGGGTTTTCCCATAACTAGTAAGTTAGTTTTATCATCGTTTAGTTTTAGAAAATTTGCTGCCATCCATGTGCGGATGTCATCAATACATGCAGCAAGTGAGTTGAGAGAATTCGAGGTGCTCGAAGGCTGGGAGGGATCAAAGCAAAGGTACAACTGAGTGTCATCCGCATAGAAGTGAAAGCCTAGATTGTGTTTGGCAATCACATCAGCAAGAGGGAGAGTATAAACCATGAAAAGAACCGGACCTAGCACGGAGCCCTGAGGTACCCCATATTTCGGAGGTACCTAGGATGATCTTTGTCCATTCACGTCAATCCTCTGGAGTCTCACTGAGATTTGACCTGGCTCTCTTTTACTTACTTATCTGCCAGGTCAGAAGACTAAACTAGTCTGGTCTGATAATTAAATATCGAGTAGCTCATAACCATGCTTATCGAATATGGTTTTGCAGGTGGTCTCCTGTTCAAAGTCAGCGAACAAGCTCAAGGGTCGTATTAGCAGGGCACTGCAGTATAAGGCACTTGAGAAACCGACAAGATTATTTTGTCTACGTTCATCTTTGCGCTCTTGCCGCACCTGCGCTTGATCCTGTGCCTTAAGCTCTCTAAAACTCCTTGCAATTGCATTGCAAACATTTTCGTTTAGATAATAATAATAATAATGCATTTTATATAGCGCCTTCAGAGAACTAAATTTTATTCTAGGCACTTTACATTTGCTACAAAGGAAGCTCGATCGAATAGTGGAATCTAACTTTCTTAAATTGCACGACGGAAACCAGGGGAAGGCCTGCTCTCACTCTCAGTAACTGGCAGATAGAAACCCTCAAAATAGACTCTCCGAGCACATCGACTCCAAGGTCGTGAAGCCTCTGCACAAAATCTGGGTGTACAGTTCTGATACGACCATTCGCTAGTTGACCAACTCAGCTCCAGTCAAGACTACCTACTTTCAGCTATGTAACATATTAGGTACCACAGCTAGGATTAGGTATCACAGTTCAGCACAGACTAGGAACCAGTTATCTAGATTTACATAGCTCTCTCCTAGCTGGTCTTTTTGCCCGTTCAATAAGATGCTTACAAATGGTGAACAACTCTGCAGCTAGGCTTGTCGGCCCCGTGAACCACTTCTCACCGGCCTGCACTGGCTCACCATCAAGTAGCACATCGGCTTCAACGTTCTGTCAGTCACTTTTAAGTAAATTCATTCCCTCACACCAAGATGCCCCACTAAAATACTTCTTAGTCTCACTTCCCATCGTAACGTTCTTCTGACTCAGGTCGTTTAGCTGTGCCTTTAGCCAATTTCAAATCATTTGAAGACTATGCCCACAGTTCGTACTTCCAAAGTTTAAAAGTTGCTATCGACTGACGTCACGATATCTCGTGACTTGATGACGTTTAATAAAGCTACAAAACTACCTAGTCTTCACAGAATTCACTCCATCCTGTTGAAGTTAGGAGCACGGATAAAAATCAGACAAAAAGCTGATTCAGACAAAAGTCTGCAATTCGTAAATGCTAGTCATTCTACCAGGAATGAATTAGCTGCCACTTCATTCAAAGAAATCAATAAAGGGATGTATGATGATGATCGACGACTGGTCAGAAATAACTAATCTATGGAGCAAATTTTCACTGAACGCAGCACCTTTTTATTCCTGCAACTCGAGCTGGATCCTTCTGAAGAATAGTTTCAAGGTAGACGTTCTACATTGTTACAACGTGATTGTACTGTCAGCCTCCAGATTGTAGCATTTTCGAACCAAGCATTAAAAATCTTTCACAAACTTGTTGATTCGACCCACTTACAGGTTACACCAATAACAAGACAAGTGCTACAAAAACAGCTTAATTAAATCTTGGCACACAAATGCTGAAGCTGGTGCTCTCTCTATTTCTCGCTCTCTCGCTCTCTCTCTCTCTCTCTCTCTCTCTCTCGCTCTCTCTCTCTCTCTCATCTCCTTCTGTCTCGATTTTTTCTCTCTCCCTCTTTCTCCCCCCTCTGTCTCTCTCTCTCTTTCTGTCTCTCTTTCTCTGTCTGTCTCTGTTTGTCTGTCTGCCTGTCTCTGTCACTCTCCCTCACTCTCTCTGTCTCTCTCTCTCCCTCTCTCTCTCCCTCTCTCTCTGTCTCTCTCTCTGTCTCTCTCTCTCTCTCTCTCTCTCTCTCTCTCTCTCTCTCTCTCTCTCTCTCTCTCTCTCTCTCTCTCTCTCTCTCTCTCTCTCTCTCTCTCTCTCTCTCTCTCTCTCTCTTTGGGCACCACATCCAAGGTGACCAAATAAAGTCAGGATATCCCAGTGCTACATAAAAATCGACTGCTCCAAGCGCTTAGTATTACTTATTCACATCAATCTGGTTACAGAGTGCTGCCACCTTTATCAACCTAATGCTCAACTGACTCCAAGTCTAGTCTACCACACAGTCTCGTCTTATCCCAGTAGCCCAGCAATCCAGCTTCCACTAAGCACACTTTTTTAAGTCTTTCATAATGGTTGCATAGGAGTGCTGCAGCTATTTTAAAAAGCGGAAAAATAAAAGACTGCCGTGAAACTGAGTGCAGGACATTGTGCCTGCCACTAATGTATTCGCCTCATTAAATACTTGCCGACTTGCACAAAAATCCTCCTTCAAATCCATCGTCTAGTCCGGGAAACTTGGCCTACTTCCCAAAATGTTTGCAACAGCCTGGGTAGGTTCTTTTAACTGGCTGTATAAACAGCTGCCACCCTAAGGGTACAGCCCTGAGATATATGGGCAGAGTGATCAGCTGTCCGAAGCTAAGTCAGAGAACGCCGGAGTAAGAGAAACGTATAGCCCTGAAGGCTGGCTGTGTTTCTAGGCTTACGTCGTTCATGGCCTACAGGAAGCAGCACCCCTAGTAAGCTGGTTTGGTCTAGCGGTTAAGGTGCTCGCCCCGACCAAGGTCTGACTGAGGTCGTGGGCTCGAGCCCCGAGGCATATGTGAAGCGCCTGAATAGAGATTTTAAGTTCTCTTGGGGCGCTATATAAATGAATTATAATTATATATAAGCTGCCGTTCGTTCGCAGACCGCTAGTAAGCGAAATGAAGAGCACGTTCTCATTTCCTGTCCTTATGTTTCGCCTTACTCGAATATATATCAGAGATATGCTTTTTTTGAACGGGCAACAAATGGCTCCGCACAAATCCCACTATAAAAACTTAGTTCCACTTGCAGCCTAAGCTTGAAACAGTGGCTGCGCTCTGGGCATAAGCATCGCCCGTGCTTTCGCGCGGGGTCAGCTTTTCTAACCGCGCGATTTCGCAGACTTACTATGCGTGCTGAACGTTCGCCAGCTGCGCCGGGTTTTGGTTCGTCTAGAACGTCGCTATCCCGAAAGCCTACGTCTTACTTCCGACGGATAGAAAAGTAAACAAAAACAAACTAACCTTGGGACAGACGAGCCTTAGCTAATAGCTGCCCCGAAATTCTACGCCTCGCATCCGCTAAATAGGAAAAAACAGGGAATCGCGACAAACGCGCGCGACAAACGCGCCTCCGCGGGTCGTGGGCTCGACCCCTGCAGCCGGGCGATCCTCCCGACGCCGCGCCGCAAGCGCTGCTGGCAAACAGCTGCGAGGGCTTTCTCCTGCCGCTGTGTAAAAGAGGCTGCAGAATCGTCACTTTTAATTCAACCTGCCGTCTGCAGGCGCGCACCGTGGAGCGGACGCGAAAAGGCAAAATGCGCCGGCGCGATTACGCGCGCTACTCGACGGTCGACTAGGACACGCCGAGCGCATCCGGCCGCCCTGCGAGCTCGGCAGCCTCGCCGATAAGCTGCGTCGAGTGCATAGGCAGAGTTAAAGCTCAAAAAGCGATGCGTCCGTCGGCTTCGGAAAGAGGACTCTGGCCACCTCGAGAGTCCCCCAATTAGCTTCGGCGGGGCTAATTAGATCGCACGTCAGCGTAAAGCCGCCGGCCGCCCAACTGCAATAGCTTCGGCCGCCTCGCGTCGCCGATTGAAACCGCTAATCTCCACGTTCAGCAATAATCGGACCGCCTATCGAGGCGCCAGCGGCGACCCAGTCGGTCAGTGCTGGCCGCACGGAGTGGCCGCCGCGGCTAGCCGGCGGGAGTGGTGAAGGTGGCCGGCGCGGGGCGGCGCGTGAATGAATAACAAGAAAGGAAATAGCAGATGGCCAGCCTTGGCGCCCCGCAGTCGGCTCGCAGGTGGCTATCTATTTAGCCGGAAACTCCTGCGAGGGGGCGCGGACTCACCGCTAGCGGCACGCGGCGGGCGCGGCTCGGTGCGTGGCGAGCGAGCGCGCTGCAACGCGTCCACCCCGTCGCTCGGCACGCAGCACAGCCGCGGCGGCGACGTGCTGCTGCGTCGACCTCGTCTTCTGCGCCGGGAAGCAGCGACGACGAGTCGGACCGCGGCGTCCGCGCGCGGCACTCCTGGGAGCGTTGCGCAGCGGCGCCGCTCTCGCGCTCTCGAGCAGCTGGAGAGAGGCGCGACCGCGGACGCGCCGGCCGCTGCAGCAGGCGGCGCCGCGGAGGAAGATAAGCGCAGGACTGCAGGGCAGTCGCTGAATGGACTGTCGCTGCGGTCCGCCCGCAGGCGAGCAACTGGCGGCTTAAAATCCTAGGGCGACTTAAAAAGCTCGCGCGCTGCCCGAACTTGGGCGCGCGCGCGCTCTGCCTTCGGGCGCCGCCGCAGCGCGGTCAGCGTTCGGCAACCCGCGGTCGAGCGCGCGCGCGCGCGCGCACCAAGCCATCGGCGAGCGAAGAACGCTCGCGCGCGCGCCAGACACGTCGCGCAGGCCCGCTCAGCCGCCCGCCGCCGCCGCTCACGAGGTCGACTGTGCGCGCAAAGGGTGAGCGGAGGGCGCTCTGAGCGGCCATTCGGCGCACCGGCGACCCACGCGCCGGCTACCACGCCTTCGTCGGACAAAGCGATCGATTGCGACCGTCGCTAGTGCGACTCGTGAGCGGGGAAAATCGCCATCACCGCGGGCGGCGGACTGCGCATACTCACCGACTGGTAACGGCAATAACGCGACGCGAGATCCACCGCAGAGCCGACTGGAAGAAGCGGCGCAAAATTCGGCTGCGCGCTTAGCCTTTGAACTAATCGGGGCTGGGGGTTCCCTCCCAAGACACATATCTATGATTACCCTTATTAACTTCCGTTCGGGTTGAAGGTCACCTGCTTGCGGGAACCACGAGGCCGTTTAAACGCTTTCTCAGGCGCGCTCGGCGTTTGCGGTCGCCCGTTGCGTCGCGGGCTCTATGTGAGTATAGCGCCGCGCCCCACACCCCCCATCCCGCGGTGTATTCGCTGAACGTTGCATATGCACGGACGCCGCGGTCGGAAGATTTGTGTGTGCGGTGTGCCTCCGTCCGCTGCTCGAGTCGGCATTGCCGCCACTAGCTGCATTGGGCACTCTTGCTGTGGACGCCACTAACCTAACGGGCCGAGGAGACTCCTTGTCGAACCGCTGCGGCCGGAGCTACTTTTTTTTACGCGGCTGCGCAACTAAGTTGTGCACGGAGCAGAGCAGTCGCACGCATCCGCTCTCGCCGCACCGCGCGCCTGCGACCCGGCGCCTAACCCTCGGCGATCTCGCGCGCCGGGTCGATCTGGCGGGAAGGCGCGAGGCGGTGCAGAGTGAGTAAAACGGCCGGAGCGCTCGCTCGGCGACGACGACTCCGGTGAAATTCAGCGGGCTGACACGTCTTTGCGTCCGCTCGTCGAGAAGCTTCCGTTCTGCTCGTCGCTTCGCGCCTGCTCAGACGGACGTGCGAGCGACGCGTGAGCCTCGCCGCACTGGCCGCTAGCGTCTTGGGGTGTTTTTTCATGACTAATCGCTGACTTTGTGGCTAGTCCGGGACCTTTCTCGACTCCGTCTGGCTTGTAGTCGGGAGCAGTTGGGCAGAGCTCGTCTTTCTCGCGCGCTACGTTCGGTGTTTGTGCTGGCTCCCCTCCCTCCCCCCGTCCCGGAGCGTGCGATCTCATGTAGTCACATGTTGAGAAGGCTTGATAATTGCCGAAAATTAGAATGCATCTTTAGATAATCGTGAGTGGACCTCGTCGGTTGAAATTTTTTTAGCTGACCTCACGAAAGCCGGCCCTTGCTTCGGCCGAGAAACGCTTTCCTTTGTGAGTTTGACTTTAATTTGCTCCGGTCAAGCTGACCAGCAGCCGTCTGTCATTGAGGATGGGCAGTGGCCACTATCGCAGGTGTTGCTGAGACCTGTAGGTGAAGGCTGACTGATGACATGTCACGATCTGATAGACTGATCCTGCCTGGTGCTTCCATCCCCCACCCACCAGGTGCTGGCCTTTTGTCCGATTCAGAGCCATTACCGATTTTTGAAGAGCCAGCTTTTGATGGTTTCCCATTAAGTGCAGCAGCTTGACCTTGCCAATCAGGGAGGTAGATGATGCGTGACTTGGTGGGCTATGAGCAGCTACCTGATTTTCTTGCTTGTAGGCGATCATTTGGAAGGCCTATCATTTTAGTCATATTTGTAAAGGTCGCCTGATTCGACGGCCTCATTTATATAGTGGCAGCAGACCCTTTGCACCTCTACTCACGACCTGGATCGTGTGGTGCTAACACCGTACTACTAAGCTAAAACCCGGGAGTAAGATCGAGCCGTCTTGGATCGAGTTGGGTGGACTGATGGCCTAATTAATTCTGGTTTGGCCTTGGGGTACGTTGCTCGCTTTTAAAGACCGAGGCTGTGGGCTCGAGCCCTGCAGCGTATGTGATGCGCCTGAATATAGACAGAAGTTCTCTTGGGGTGCTATACAAATCAAGTATTTATAATCTGTGTCTTCAGAGCATGAGCTCTCTCACTCTACTAAAAGATAGCAGCAGCTATCTTCTAAAACATGGGCCAATCATGACTGCCAGTGTTCAATGAGCAACTGTAGACTCGCATTACTGCTGTGAGCTTGCATGCTTTGCTGCAGGTGTCAATGAATGCGGCACGCATTTGACGCGCTCGCACGCCATTGTAGAACTCGCGTGGCTTTGCTTCCCGATCTGTGTGATTTTGCTTTTTTGCTCATCGAGGCGGTTCTGCCGATCGCCTGCATCACCCGTTCATCCTCGATTTTCTTTGGCAGCCACCGGGAGGCAGCTTCGGTCGGGTGGCTTCGTAGCGACGTGGGCTTGCTTGAAAGTCGAGCGACCGACACATCGGTGCACAGCTCAGCATCGGTGATGACCTCCACAGCAGCAGTCGAACCGTTCGTGGAAGGCTGGGATTTCGTGCAGGTTCTCGGAGAGGGTGCCTACGGCGAGTGCGTCTTGCCCGCTGCAGATCGGCTCGGCGCAGCAGCGCTGGCTTTCTGTTGCATCCTGCTGTTTGCAGTCGCCTGCGATGTCTCGTCGATTCGCCAGTGCTTCGGGCCTCTCGTTGCTTTTGCTTGCTCTGCAAGCGGCGTGGGCGGCACTCCACGAATCGGTGCGCGTCGCTTGCGTCACGTCGATGCCATCAAGCGGCACTTCACACACAGTGCCTTGCCTAGTTAGGCCTGTCGAGCGTGGCAGAGATTCGCGTGGCACTCGAAGGAATCGGCGATTGTTGGCGCCTGCCGATCGGCTGTGCTGCCGAGTGCTAGGCACTCAAGTGGTGCAACACAGCAGTGAGTACCATGTGCAGATAGTTGGGCATGTGGCAAATCAGCAGCTGTCAGGAGATGCTGACAGATGCCGGCACATGCAGTGGGTAAAGCAGCAACAGTGCCTCACTGCCCCCCATACTAGTCTTAGTCCAAGGGTAAGGTGCTCGCTCTTAACGACCCGTGGGTCGGGCGTTTGAGTCCTGCACTGGTCGATGCTTAATGACCACTGCAAGCAGTGTTGATAGCCATGAAGGCTTTTCTGCCGCCCTATAAATGAGGCTGTTTAATCAGCGTACCCTTTTTTACCTTTTTTTAAAACCTCCAAAGACGAGGGTGAGGTTCACTCTGCTTGTCACAGCACGTCAAGGCGGCATAGTAATAATGCTGTAGCTAGCTTAGTAAGGCTCCCGAACCTTGTGCATGTTTAGATATGCTGATCATAGCAGTGGCTCTCGGACGGCATTTGAGGTGTGTCAAAAACAGAGTGAACTCTGATGGCATTCTCTCTTGGCCCCCCCCCCTTATTTATTGTCAAGTGCCTTGGTGGCCGGCCCAAAGGGTCATGAGAAGCCCTGTATCAAGAAAAAAAGTGCTGTCAACGGTTTTGCACAGGCAACGAGAGCCCTTAACTTGGTAGCTAAGGACTAGTAATAGAAGCATTAGGTGTATGGTAGGGTCAGTTCATGACCTAAATCACGCAAAGCATCATACAAATAGGTTGGAGCGCTGTTTGAGGTCCTATCCTGTGCCTGCTACAAGTTTGGAAGAACTGTGTACTCTGCTGCCATACTAATGTGGGAATATTACTTCAGCGACTTGTAAGTGATCGATGGGCTCTGTGCTGCTAGGGAATGAGAAGGCAATTTAAAACCAGGTAGGCCCGACCTATTTAATAATTTGCCCTCAATAATATTGTACTTATGCTAGACATTAAAAGCATGAATGTAGTTATACAGTGCAACGAAATCGATTGCATTTTGTTCTCTCTTTGCTAAGCCGAACGCCATATGGCTGCACCAGGTGGAACAAGACTTTTGTGAATGAGCGAATATGATTGCTGCGTCTACTGCTTACTACGGCCAAGAGAGAGCTAAGGAAGCAAGATACGAGAGAAGTGCTTATGCTCGACCCAATCGTCATCGATGAAGTGGAGCATGGCAGGCGTAGAGTGTGCTGTGGTCTGCATTCGACGGTGGTGCTGCTGCGGGCTTGCTCGTGCACAGCGGACGAGTTGGGCGCATAGGGAACTTCTTCTAACTGGCTCGTGCAGTTACTTTTTTTGTATTGCTTATGCCGTCAAACGTGTAAAGAGAGCACGCGCCATTTTGACAGGCATGCTTAATGAGCGTTTTGCCTATCGATTTGGGATTTTCAACGATGGGATATGTTCTGCGGACTCTGGAGACTGGACGCTGGCGGTGGCTGCACTAGCGCGGCTCGTTGTCGTCGTTCTGCACTCACGCATCGTTTGTTGGACGGTTTCTTTTTGCAGGGTCAAGCTGGCGCTCAACCGCGATACTCAAGAAGCCGTGGCCGTCAAGCTAGTGCATGCGAGCACTCCTCTAGTCGTCGAATCGCTGAGAAAGGAGGTAAGCCAGACAGACGTTGGAGAGGGAGAGAGCTGCAGACGCAGAGAGCGAGAGAGAGAGACGTGCAGGCTGACAGATAGAACAAGGCCGAGTCCGTCCTGGCAGCGGCGGCGGCCGTCTTGCGGAGAACGCCGCTAGCTTCCTCCATTCACTAGAGTTCGTAAGCTCCTTTCTGTTACTAAGTGTGGCAAGCGTTGCTTTTCCGAGACTGCTTTATCGCTCTGCAGGTTTGCATCCACAAGATGTGCTCGCACCCTCATATCATCAAGCTGTACGGCAGCCGCGTTCACAACGATATGCACTACCTCATGCTCGAGTATGCGTGTGGCGGTGAGCTCTTTGACCGGATAGGTACGCTGCTGCGCTGCGCCGCCGCTGCGGTCGGCTGAGTGAGCGAGCAGCGGCGCACAAGCCAGCATGCCCAGCCAGCCAGCCACCTGCGCGAGGTGTCGTAACCCAATGCGCTGTCGCGTGTTGGCAGAACCGGACGTCGGCATGCCACAGGCCGACGCGCAGAGGTACTTCAAGCAGCTCCTAGCAGCCGTCGAGTACCTGCACAGCCGAGGCATTACCCATCGCGACATCAAGCCCGAGAACCTGCTCCTCGACGGCCACGGTAGGTGTGACGGCGGGCGCCGGAGCGAGCGACAATGTCGCCGCCGGCGGCTCACGCAGAGGAGCCGCCTTCGCTCGAGGCGCTGCTCCGGAGCTCGAGGCTCGTGGCGCGCGCTTTTCGACGACGCGTCTGTCCTGCTGCAGACAATCTCAAGGTGTCCGACTTCGGTATGGCCACCGTCTTTCGGCACAAGGGCACGGAAAGGAGGATCGAGCGCTTTTGCGGCACCCTGCCGTACTTGGCGCCGGAGGTGTTTGCCAAGCGTGCGTACGGCGCTCAGCCCGCCGACCTCTGGTCGTGCGCCATCGTCTTGGTCGCCATGCTAGCAGGAGGTGCGTGTGGCGGCCGCGCCTCCGCAGCGCCGCCTCGCCGGGCGATGCTGCCTCGCCGGGCGATGCTGCCTCGCCAGCCTTGCAGCAGCGGCGTGTCATCCTTGATTTCAATTGTTCTGCCGCCGCGCACTGTAAGGCCATTGCAAATGTATTGCAAGTCAAGTTTACTCCTAGGCCCATCGCTACACTTCGGACCTCCTTTCCTTCCCCCTGTACCAAAGAATAGTGTCTCTATTTCGCTCTCTTTTCCAACGACTGTGCTCTGCAGGAAGTGACACTGCTCAAGCAGCAGCTGTGCACCGGCGCCGCGGGCAAAGTGGCGCCGGTGCTGCGGTCCGGCGCAAGCACTCGCGTTGTCGAAAAAGCTGTTCGCACGTTTCTCGTCATTCGGCAGAGCTACCTTGGGACGAACCGAGCGAAGTCAACGACCAGTACAGCTCTTGGAAAGGCGGACAACTCGGCCAGTCGCCGTGGCCGAAAATCGACACGCAGGCTTTGTGTGAGTGGCCACACATCGGCCGTCGTCGGCGGATGACGTCGCAACGTGACGGTTTCGCCGCTGCTGCCGCTTTCTTCTGCCTTTGCCTGCGGCTTGCTTCGTGAGATGCTTTGCCAGCGCCGTCGTCATCGGCGCCACTACTCGGACCAGTCTTTCTTTTCATCCGCGTCGTCATCTGCCGACTGCTCAAACTCTCTCTCTCTCTCTCTCTCTGAGCCTCTCTCTCTCTCTCTCTCTGAGCCTCTCTCTCTCTCTCTCTGAGCCTCTCTCTCTCTCTCTCTCTGCTCTGTCTCTCTCTCTCTCTCTCTCTCTCTCTCTCTCTCTCTCTCTCTCTCTCTCTCTCTCTCTCTCTCTCTCTCTCTCTCTCTCTCTCTCTGACACACTGCTGCACACTCGATGCAGCCCTGCTGAAGAAGATGCTCGCTCACGTGCCGGACGAGCGCTACTCGATCGAGCGAATCAAGAAGCACAGATGGATGCAGCGCACGTTCAGTCAGAGGCTGCGTAAGCACGCGCACCCGCTCCTCCCGTGCGCATGCCTGCCTGCCAGCTGGTCGGCTGATGGCCGCCGCTGGTGGCTGCTCTCCGCCAGCTGCGTCCGTTGCCTCACTTGCCCATCCAAAAGTCCCCGAGCTGTTGCTCACCCGTTGCTCTGTAGATCGTGGAAGCGCCAGCATGCGAGGAGCGCATGCCACCGACGGCTGCGGGACCGAACCGTCGCCACGGCGGCGGCGCTCGAGTGCCACCTATCCTAGCGGCGGCAGCACGTGGTGAGCTGCGAGCGAGCTGAACGCGGAGCCGCCGGGCATGGCAGTGCCGAGGCAGCAGGGCACGCTCACTCCGCGTGCGCCTATTTCCCCCTCCGCTCGTCCCGTCTGCGCGCTAGCGAGCAGACTGTCACTAATGGCCTGCGTGCTTGCTTGTGTGCGTTCGTTCGTAGCGAGAGGATCTCGTCAAGCCAGCCGGAGAGCCGCACCGGCGGCGGCTGGCCATACGACTCGGCAGACGACGAGGACGACGGCGATAAACGAGCGTCGTCGGCCGGTCGCGCCCTCTCGTCGTCTGCCGACTCGGGCACGCTTCGATCGGCTCGCCTCAGCTTCTCGCAGCCGGCGCGACCCGAAGCGATGCTGCTCAGCCAGATCCCGTGCACGCCGGGAGGCTCGTCGTCGGCGCATGTGAGCGGGCTGCTTCCTGCGCCGGCGGCCAGCTTTACTCCCTTCGCCGCCTCGCTGTGCCATGCGGCGCACCTTTGCAGCACTCGCGCTGCGGGCTTTTTTTGGCGCGGCACCACCAAGTCGCGTTGCGTCCCCGATTGCAGTCTCAGCTGCAAAGGCTCGTGCGGCGCATGACGCGCTTCTACGTGACCGTTGGCAAAGATAAGGCGTCGACCGAACTGAGACACGCGTTCGACAGGCTGGGCTACAAGTACAAGAAGTGTGCCGCTACCGGCATGGTGAGTGCGCACTCTTGCGTGTGTGGTCTGATCATAGCGCCTGGCTCCCGGCCATCGTTGGGTGGGTTGCACCACCACCACCCCCCCCCATTTGCTGGGCTGTTGTGTGTAGCTTTGCTAAAGCTACTTAGTTCAGGTCATTGGTTCTCAGAATGCCCTGCCGTACAGTTAGCGATGTGTTCAGCCAATGTATATGTATAGTTACACGACTCTTGTGGAGGCCCCCCTCCCTCCCTCCCTCCCTCCTCACTTAGTCCCTCCTTCCCCCTTTCCCTCCTTCCCTTTTTCCCTCCTCACTTAGTCCCTCCTTCCCTTTTTCCCTCCTCACTTAGTCCTCGCGGCGTCAAGATGTGGCCGCATCGCAGCCACATTGGTCCGGCTGCAATGGCCTGAGCCAGCGATGCACATTTTCGGTGGGAGCTTTTGGGGGTGCTAGCACTGAAAAGCCTGAGCTGATGGCCGTCTTGCCAGCCTTCTGTGCCGTGCCACCTGGTTTCCGAACATGGGAGCATAAACTTCGTGTCGGATCGGATCTAATGCTTAGTGGGTGCCGCGTGAGGCGGTCGTTCAACAAGATCGATCCAATAAGTCGATCAACAATGTGCGCCTTTCCCTTGTTCGAGGCCGAAAATCAGGAGAGTCGCTCATTCCACTCGTGCTGCTCAAGCGTGGGCCTCAGCCAGCAGCAGTTACGCGCTTCTAAGCTCTAAGCCTCGCATGCTGACCCAGTGCATGTAACCCCTAACCATGTTATTCATTTTGTTTGTTTTTCAAGCATGATTTTACTTACTATTCTATTGCGTATCACTTTGCAGCAAATGTAAAGCGCCTAGAAAGAGATTAAGTTCTCTGAGGGCGCTTTATCAAGTGCAATATTATTATTATTATTATTATTCCCTCTAAGCCTTCTTCTAAGCCTCCATAGCTTTCCTTTTGCACCCGTCGGTCTCCCAACCCTGCCTTGCTTGTGGCTGTTGCAGGCAACGGTCACGACTGTTGACAAGCGTAAAATGACACTGGAGTTTAAAGTATGCATCCTTGACATTGATGGGACGTTAGTGGACTTCAGGCTGTCACGGGTAAGGCTGCCTGCACTAGGCTGTATGTACCTGGTACCGGTAAGGCTGCCTGCACTGGGCTGTATGTACCTGGTGTTGCATGTGCTAGGCATTGGGATTTTGCACATTTCCATCGCTGAGCTATTCGGCGCGCTGATTTCCTCAAAACCCAGTTGTGCACATCAGATGTTTTGAGGCAGACGTTTTTCGTGCTACTTTTGCTAGTCTTTTTTGGTTGCGTTTTTGGCTTACATCGAGGAAGGTAGGTCAGCCGTCGGGACCCGTGAGGATGGCTGAATCGCAGTTGCACCTCGGCTCTGTTCACCCGCTCGACCTCACTGCCACTCGAGCTCGTGCAACTGCTTCTGCTCTCACGTGGGAAGGGCTCGGCCTCTTCTCAGCCACGTGTCAGCCTCTTCTCAGCCGCGCCGCGCATGCCACGAGCCCTTCGCCCGTGCTCACATTTTATTGGTGAACCGTCTGGTCCTGGCATCCCATTCCCAGCTTGCCTGTTTGTTCGTGCCACTCTGCTGGTCGATCTTGCACAAACCGCTGCAGCCAATGACCATCATGCACATGGCTCGGACTTCATGGATCGTTTCGTCAAGTCACTGAGCCTCTTTCATAGCAATTCGATCGATCAGTGTTTGATCGTTTTCTTCTTCGGGGGTGAGGTGCTCCATCTTCGCGACTCAGATCGTGGGCTTGAGTCCTAATTTGATATTACGTATCTTTGTTTGTAACTCCACAAAGCCACCAAGACTTGTGTGGGGGCTACGCCGGAGAGTTTTCTACAGCGCACTTACAGCCGAAGCAGCCTTTGGTCCACATTCGGTTGCCAACAGACTTCATCCCACGTAGCAAAGAGAAAGTGAGAAGAATTTCTGAGTCAGGAGGGCCGTTGAGGTAGTGAGTAGCATGAAAGTAGTAACACAGGGTGGCTGGAAAGGATGTGCCACAATCGGCAGCAGGATAGTAGATGTCGTTACGTAAGAATTGTGGAAGTGACTTCCACAGCCTATGATGTGCAGAGCAAAAGCTTCAATTGCCAATGGTGTTTAAGCTTAGGAATGAAATAGCTAATTTATTGTACGCATAGGACCTGAGGGCACTTGGAGTCTGAAACTGGTGCAGCAGTTCAGCTAGGTATGAAGAGCTAAGCCGTGGCAGGCCTTGTGGATCAGCTTAAGAACTTGGCGCTGTATCGGTTAGTCAACCGGAAGCCATCGAAGTTCCTTCAACAAAAGGAGGAGTGTGGTCAAACCTCTGGGATCTTTTAACTTGCCTTGCAGTGGGCGATCATTTATTGTCCACTGCAAGCCGCGGTGATGAACCCTCTGCTACTACTAGGGTCCCAACAGTTTAGTAGGCTTGTCCCAAATATGCTAAATACTATGCATTCTTTCAGAGAACTAATCCCACCCCGCTGTACACGTGCAGCTTCACTAAATTATGTCAACTTGCATGTCATCAACCCTTAGTTATTGCTTCTCATAGAGCAAGTTAAAGTCGCCTGGATAGATTTTAGTTCTCTTATGGTGCTATGCAAGCTATTTTAATATGTAAAATTGTTTAACAATTTATGTTCCTGGGTAGTTGATTTTGCAAGATTGGTGCCTCAAAAGTACAGATAATATTCATTAGTCCTCACAAACGCAAAGTTTGTGACCAAGACAGTTACGCATTTGAAACTTACACATTCCCAGATAAAAGCCAAGACAGATTCGCTGTGCTGAATCTTTTGGATCACATTAAGTCTTTTTTTAAATCAATTTAGCCAGAATTAGCAATAATGTATGCTGAAGTTTTACGAAAATAGCCACCGAATATTTAGATCTTAGTAGTGTTTTAAGAATATAGTTGTAAATCACTTTTACAAGCTAGCCCCAGATGTAGTCTCCCACATTTTTTTTAGTATGTCATATGTAGCTGCGTTTAAAGTCGACTAGCGATCGCCTTGGTCCTCCGAGTAAGTACTCGTGTTCTTGCATTTGTAAAGATGAATATCGAGGGTCTGGACATCACTCAGCCCACTGTGCAGCACTTCTTCAGCATCAGCCTTGTCCTCCTCTTCATACTTGTCACTGCTTGTGCGACTGCTCAGGAGCCCCATAATGCATCACTACAACGAAGCTGACCCAAGCTACTTTTCTCTTACTAGTGAGCTTCTTGGGGAAGTAATTGCAGTTAATTATTTATTTATTTTTATCTTGGCCCCACAAAGACACTGATTTTGACCTTTGCCTTAGACAGCTTAGGGAGAAACTTGTGAAGATACTCGTAAGATTTAGGACTCGATCTAGAGCTGTGACAAGTTGTTTCTTAAGGCCCAATCTGATGTGCAATGAATGGCATCAACACCAGTCCTTGCAGGAGGCCACCGGGTGGGGGAGGCCACCCGACCCCTGCTGCTCCCCACAGCTCTGTCTAACCCTGTCTGCTATGTCCAGTGCAGGCGCTGGTAGTGAGCCTTGGTGACCCTTGCTATCCCAAAGGCGGAGATAGCAGAAAACCTTGTTAAAACCGGCTCCGAGACCCAAAAAGGATGACATCATTTTGAAATCTCCGATGACCTCCCAGCAGAACTCATACCTCAAGATCTCGATGCGGATGTAATCCTCTAAGCTCCAAGTGAGCCGGATGATGAATGGGGGTACTGAATAGATACTTGCCACCGAGTAGTTTTTCACTCGCCTTGATACATCGGCGGCAGACGAATGCGTCTGCCGGATGTTTGCAGCCTTTTGACGGCATCTCAAGAAAGTGCATGCATTCACTTGGGCAGCTGGAACTAATCTGAACTGGTGGGTTTAAGGCTCGTAATTTATATTACTGGTAAGTATTTATAAGGAGAGTATTCATAATTGTGATGTATTAATGGATAGAACTGATCGATATCTTGTCTTGGCGACTTCTTCTAACGATCAGCAATAAAATACTGACACAAAATACTGAACCTGTTTATGGTTTTATGACAATTCAAGTTTGACTACAGTATAATTTAGTAGTGTGATATTGTAAAAAAAAATGTGCTCAAAGATTTGTTTAATAAACAACAGACTTTTGGCCATAGCTATATCTGCAATGTTTTGGAAAATTATTGCATTTCCTATGTCAGTCGCGCTTTTAAAAACAAAATACGTGGGGATGATGCCAATGTTCTACATGTTTGAGGCGTAAGTAATTGCAAAATAACATTTTCTACCCAGGAACAACTATAAAGTTTAATTACATCGTGATAGTAGTCACGATAGCTAAATCGATAAGCACTTAAGTTATGTGCCACGGCAGACAGCCTCTGGTTGCACTCTTGGCTTATTTTGAAAGTAGTGCTTTCCTTAAACCCACTATCCAGGCCACACAAACATATTTAGCCAAGGACGTGGTGGCAGACTTGGCCCGGACCCATGCCCCTACGCTCAATGGTCGCCGAGCGCGGCATGCATAAATGGTTGCACTTCACACCAACATTTGTAATTATAGATAATACACATTAATTTACGCAGTAACCAGAATTCTGTTCGAGCATGATAGTAGCAAGAAGAAGCCGGGACTTTATTAACACTGTTTTGAAGGCAGTAGGAATAATAGTAGACTGGATAGTGCCATTGGCAAAGGACTAGATCGGTAACCCGGAGGTTGCAGGTTCGTTCCCAGCCCGAAGAAAATTCGTCTGAGGCGTTCAGTCCCTCGGCAGATGGCCCCAGGTGGCTCTACATTAGTTAAGCACTAGATACTTACAGTGGAGCTAATAACAGTGTCAAATCATCCTTTGCTGTCAACAGGGGACAGCTTATCACACACGATCCATTTCGTGGTCGGCACCCTATAATCGAGTGTGCATGATATGCTTCACGGAGCGCAAATATCCTAAGCCATCTAATGTCGTCGGTTATTTGAATTAAGCGAAAACAAGCATACAATACTGCGTCACATCGAGCTCAGCAATGTGACTGATCCAGTTGCCACGTGTTATTCTGCCATTCTGCACAAACGTTCTACTTGGGAGTGTGGGTAACTGACTTAAGAGCTTGCCACCAAGCTGTACCTCTAGCTGGCATTACCTGACATTGGGCCTAAAAAAAATTGTCACTTGCTATGCTGGCAATCAATAATGGTGGCTTGTTTTTTTAATAATAAGTGATAATACATTTGTATAGTGCCCTCAGAGAACTTTATATCTCACTTTACATGTGCTGTAAAGGAAGCAAGATCTGCTATTGCAGGTCCTGTTAGAACTTACATTGTCACTGCAATTGGCCAGCAAGAAGTAAAGGCCTGCTGGTAACGTTACATGATGTGGCCATGGTGGTTGTTGTTTATTGTAATAAGAAGCCTGTAATTATAAATATTTAACTTATATTCTGCACTTTCTCAGAGTAGCTCCTATTCGAAAGAGCACTATCGTGGGTCTTAAGGAGTTCGTTTCCCTATGATTTATAGTCAAGGGCCACTTTATTCCGGCCTACTGGGGGGGGTGGGGACAAAGTTACAGCTTAATGAAATTATCCTGATGCAGTAGCTGCCAAATTACTCCAATTTGGTAGGGATTGTAAACAATTTTGAATATTTAGGCTACAAAACCCATTTCTTTGCCCTCTGGCAATTAATCGTTATTGTTTGCAGGGTGACGGCATTGAATTCAAGAGGAGTTTCTTGAAAGTCAAGGAAGTTCTCAAAGATATCGTCAGCAAAGCTGCAACAGCATCCCAGCCACAGTGAGATGGATTTTCGTAACAACCTGCTTGAACGTCACTCGACTACTGGTAGGATGACTACCAATTTGAACCGTGGGCAGCTGTTGCAGTGTGGCCACTGATAATTGGTTTTGTGCAGTGTGGTACACTTTCAAGTGGCTCCCTATCATACACAATGTGCAATCTTTGTCGTATCGCTTACGATGTTGTTGCAACAAGCATCAGCAAAACGTGATATATATAAGACTGCACCCCAGGACTAGTGTTTGCGACGTCTGGGCACAATTGCTTTAGTGTTGACTATTGTGTTACCCACCCATGTTCCTGCATTGCCCTGCATAAGAAGCCATATTCGTATACTCGTATATTTTTGGTGAAGATATATTTTATGAGCCTTTGTGCTGTGTTGCCAGCACACTGGGATTTAGTCAAGTTTTACATGTAAGTCGTTGTGCAAAATAGGTAGTTAAGAACCAGCAGACAACAGATCTGCCGGCTTTTGGTGTCGTATCCAAACACTAATGTGTTGTAAAGGGTGATGTTCTTTTTTTTACAAATCCTTCGAAATAAATTACTACTATCCACATACCGCATGCTAAGAGTGCTGAGGCGCCGAACAGTGTACCACCAGAAATGTAGAACAGTTACCAAATCCGACATCCTGTGTCACGTGCATCGATAGACCGAATGAAGTGTTGCCTTGTTCGTGCACTACACCATATACATTGCCTAAATCCGATAAATTATCTTCCACAACTCCTTTACACATTCGTCAGCACATGAGCTCGGCCATCCAAAAATAGTTCTTCTTTAAGCTATCTCCCAAGATGCAAGGATTTATAACTGCCCTCTGCTCAGCAGTTGGAGCAAAAATGAAGTGCGGCTGATACGCATTAACGTGTCACAACTCTTCGTAGAAGTACCGAACAAGCCCATAACGGATGGTAAATGCAAGAATGCTGGATGCGACCTACAACAGAGGAAATAAAAAGGAATGGACAAAGATGGAAGACAACAGACACTGCCCACAGCTGTTGCATTATCATAACAATTGAACTGCGCGCAAAAAGAAATTGTAGTCAGCTGAAGCAGCCTCCTATTTTGCATATATCACTTGAGAAACCATGACTTAGTGACCAGAGCATCATATAATAATAATTATTATATTGATAGTTTTGCATAGCAGCGTACGAAAACTATATCTCTAGCCAGGCACTTTCCACCTCGCTGCCAGTGAAGCAGTAACCGAGAGTCCATGACGAGCAAGGTATCCTGCCCAAGCAAGCTTGCAAAATATCTTAGCTGATTAAACAGCCTCATTTGCGTAGCGGCAGAAGAGCCGGCTATCGGCTAACACCACCGCTTGCAGTTGGCAATAAAGGATCATCCAACTGCAGGATTCGAAACCACGTCCTCGGTCGTGAACTGCGAGCACCTTGGCTATCACGGCCCTCAGTAAGTTCTCATGCTGCGTGCAACTGTAGCATGCCTGGCAGCATCAGAGGAAATCATCCTATTACCCGAACGGAGTGGCCACTAAAGCAGCATTGCAACCATACTGTTGCGTGATTGATTGCGACGGCAGCGGATGCTGCATTTTTTCGGCTGCACCCACTAGTCGATTCGTAGGCAGAGTGCTAGCAGTCATTCCTACTGTGTGAACGGTGCCTCCCTGCACCAGCTATCGAAGCAAGCTATTCATCAACGGTCAACGTGCCAAAAGTTGTCTGTGGTATTTAGCCAATAGTGACCGATGACCTGCCAACCGGGCCAGGGCGGAAGTCAAATACCGAAGAAGAAGGCTAATCGTTGTTGCTGGATCGTGCAAGTGATTGCTATAATGTTCAAAGAGGGTGGAGAGGAAGCTGTGGCAACCAGCCATAGTGCAACCTGTTGGCTCCACGAGGCAATGGTACCCACCAAGGCGAAGTTATGAGAAACGAATGTGCAAAACACAGCAGAACACGGTGGCAAGCAGCTATCCAGAGGTGGGGATGCTGGTGTTTCCTAGTTTGTTCAAACGGCACTGTAGAGCTCGGTGTCGCTAAACGCAGCCAAGCTTGCGTTATAAGACTAAGCACTATGTACAGGCAGGACCACCTGATGCATAGACAAGCAGCAATAGAGAGCATCATCATGCTGGTCTTTCTGCCTATGGGATAAGGTAAGATGGCGAGATGCAGACCTATCTGCTTCATCTCCGATGTTGCAACAATTCAACACGTTCTTTATTCCAAGCATGGCTACGAAAGGTCGCACAGACACTATCAAACTCTGGAACCTGTCTTCATTCAAGCTTGCACTCCCTCGCGGAGTCGCATGGCTCGAGCACGGCGACCAGGACGGCAGGCTCCGGCCACACGAAAAGGTCGTCGAACGCCAAAGGGCATAGGTCCAGCCGCCTGTGTCTATACGCAACTGAACATGGGCACGCACGCGCACACACACACACACACACATTCGCACGCAACCTTCGCAAAGAAGCTCGACCTCGATGCATCGACGCCGGGCAAAGGAGCCCGACGACTGCGCTGCTTAGTTCCTACCTGTATGCTAAGCAGCGCAGTCGTCAGGCTGCTCTCTTTCATCGGGCCACAAAGCTTAAGGACAAAGTTGATGAGTGTCATGTTGTTACACTCCGTGTACACGTCGCCCTTGTCCTCCACTCGACGCACGTCGACCAGGCGCAGTGTCGAACAGAGGCCGAGTATCAGTCGGCCCAAAGGTCGAAGTTGTGCTTCCTTAAATCGAGACCTGCTCATCTCGAGTTTGTCACCGCACTTGTCAATTCTGCAACGGTCGAGGTGGCGGCGCATGCATAGCGTGGCGCACGAACGAGACCGCGCACGACCAAACCAATTTCGACCCCCCCCCCACACACACACAAAAAGAGGGTTCAGCGAGCGCGCTGTTCGAGCTGCTTGTCGCAAGCTTACCTGGGCAGGCGATGGCGCGGACAAGGCACCAGGTGAAATAGCTGAGGCAGCGAGTACAGGAAGTTAAGCACTTGCGGCATGAAGAAGAGCATCATGGTCTTGCTAAAGTGACCCAGGACGGCGACAACTGCGAACGTCATCCCGGAGAAATAGCAGAACGTGTCACCGACGAAGATCTCGGCAGGACACCTGGAGCAAAAGGGGTCACTGTCACTGAGAGCGACCATTCATTCATCCATTGAATTCGAAAATCGTGGCCTCTGCCACTTGATGCACAGCTCTTTCATGGACGCCGCTGAAGTTGCGTTTGCACAGTCGCTACCGCTCGTCAGGCATCAATTACGGTGCCACGATTGTCGGCTGGCACGCAATGCTGTCCGTCCTCTCTCTCTGTCTGTCTCTGTCTCTGTCTCTGTCTCTGTCTCTGTCTCTGTCTCTCCCTCTCTCTCTCTCTCCCTCTCCCTCTCCCTCCCCCTCCCCCTCCCCTCCCCCCCTCTCCCCCCTCTCCCTCTCCCTCTCTCTCTCTCTCCCTCTCCCTCTCCCTCTCCCTCTCCCTCTCCCTCTCCCTCTCCCTCTCCCTCCCTCCCTCCCTCCCTCCCTCCCTCCCTCCCTCCCTCCCTCCCTCCCTCTCTCTCTCTCTCTCTCTCTCTCTCTCTCTCTGATCTCTCTATCTTCTTTCTCCCCATCGAGACATTAAGGCTGTGAAGCCACACCGACGGCTCCGAGGAGTGTGGTTACCTTCGGGCCGGCACAGTCATGATGCATGGTCGGTCAGAGTGGGCACAACGGTCAAACGGTTCGGGCCAAGAGATTCGTAGGGCCGGACTGCAGAGCAGCGCTGCCTGCGCACGTGCATGGTGACAGCATGGCCAGTGGCCAGCCTGCGTGCCCTCCCCAGCTGCTCTCGGACGGGCGAGACAGCTGCAGCTTGCGAGTTCAAGCAGAGACACAAGCGCGGGCAGTGCACAGTGGCAGCACATCCACTCGGGTCGGCATGAGGCGTCGGCCTCGATTGAAGCGCACGGGACACAAAGTGACCCGCATGCATGGCAGCACATACCAGGCAGCACAGAGACAAACAGAACAGCAGGAGCGGCAGCTCCTGTCATGCTACTCACCAGTTTCGCATCAACAGCGGAATGCAGACAGCAATGTAGGGTAGCAGGAAATACAACGAGAGAGCGTGAGCCTCCTGGTTTCCACCACCTACAGGCAACGCGTAAACAAGCGAGTCTACTGCAAGCAGGCAGCACACGGACCGGACCCATAGTGACACCTCTCTATGCAGCGGGCACGATCCAGTGCACAAAGGAATGACAGGCAGTTGATTTTCACATAGCAGCAATTGTACTAACAACAGCACGGCGTCATCGCCTGAAGATCAGCAGTGGCATTTTATAATGTGCGTATGCTCCTCCTGCACCCACTCAAAGCCGGTAGATCTAAGTAGTTGGTACACTGGAGACCTTATCTAGAACTCAAAAAGCCTACACGGTTTTTCGGAGCCCATTCGGTAACAAATAGCCTTCACCTCTGTGCAAAAAAACAAAAAAAAAGATATTAAGCATAGCTGAGCAAGGAGAATAGTGATGGAAAGAGTAAAGACGACATGGCAAATGACAACTGGAAAGGAATTGACCGAATTGGCTGCAGAAAGAAAAGATAGCACCCTGGTGTAGGAATTGTAGAAATGAGTTCCACACACCAGGTCTAACTGAGCAAGAGTATCTGTCGTCACTGGTATCTTAGGAAAAAAGACGTCAGGCTAATGCATCGTCCTGAGGTGAGAGTTGAGGGTTGACATCACAGTGGCAATGCATCCAGCAATGATTTATATAGGTAACTATGAGTCAAACCAGCCTACACAGATCACACGATCGAGCAGCAAAATGTGATCAAGCAACAAAGTGCACCAGGCTCATGGAAAGAGGGCCACTATGAGAATGGAAGATTACAAGCACGTTGTTAGTGGCGCCTGGTTGGTCTGCTATTTAACCGATGTCCCGACATTCCCTGACTTGACGAGCGAACCCACCTGTTCTCACAGCATTTGCTGGGTCCGTGTGAATCGTCATCTGTGTGCTTATGAAGCATGCATTATGCACACTGACACTGCATGCTGTCACTAACCAATTGATATGCTTCTTTTTCGACATATTTAAAATGCCTAGAATGAGATTTAGTTCTCTTTGGGTGCTAAACAAATACATTATTATAATTTTATTTTGAAAGCCAGAGCCTCAGGCATGATGAATGTTTTTGGAGACAATCACTCAGGTGCAGCTCACAGAGCCACGAGAATAGTTGTGCTCACATGCAATAGGCCTCGAGCAAAGTGCTCGTCAAGAGCGTCTTTTCGTCCGAGCTCGGACGAAAAGAGCGATGAGCAAAGTGGAAAAAAAAAGTGACGAGCTGGCCGATTCAACTCAACCTCATTTTCATAGCAGGCAAGAGAGCCGTGCCGGTTATCATTCCTCCTTGCAGCAGGCAGTAAAAATTCCCTGCTTCAGGACTTAAACCCGCGACCTGGGCGGTTAAGTTTTTGTGAGTACCTTACACTTAGACTACGATCCAAGAGGTATGATCATGGCACAAACTCGGTGTCAGCCATACTTGATGGACTTTTTGCAACCACCACGAAAATGGATTTTTGAGACCACTTTCACTTTACAACAAAGAATTGTAATAGTGTAACTCTTCAGAAGAATTCATTACCTGAGAGTAGCTGAACACAGTTGAAAATCACGACAGAGACAGCAATAACAAGCGACTGCCCAGCCTCCAGTCCGTTGATACCAGCCAGTATGTTGATTGCATTTGTGCAGAAAACTGCCATCATGCCCATATAGACGTAATAAAAAATTCCTACAAGGAGATGCATGGTGGATGAAGCGTTGAGTGGAGGCCATCACGCCTAAGACCTAATCACACAAACGGCAACCCTTTCTACCTCGTATGTCATCAAGTCTCTATCCTACGCATAAAAAAGCACCAATTGAAACTATACAGTGTGTGACAGCCAATATTGAAATCGCGGTGCTGCAATGCTTGCCCAAGTCAACTGAATTTCCGATGAGATCTCGCAACGGCTTCGGGGTGATTATTGTCGTTTGATTGAAATTTGTGAGATACACCATCAGTATCGGCAATGATGCAACAGTAGGCAACAGAAGTTTGTGTCGCCACTTCAAATCCAAGACGTCGTCGGCGAATCCCAAAAATACCATGCAGCATATCGACAGCAGCGCTGCCAGGAAGTCTACAAACTGTGGGGCTGTGCATTAGTACAAGTTTATTGCACTGCTGCGATCGTGGTTCAAGCTCGAAACTGCGCTTAACACGGCAGATAAGTCCGAACTGTGAGCGCATACCTCGTGATGAGGAAAATTCTCCTTCCCAGATACGATATACTTGTAAAATGGAACTGGTATAAATATAAACATTACTATGAGATATATGGCTCCAGCGATTACGCCCTGAGCTTCGGGTCTAAAGAAAATTGAGAAGTATTCGCATGAGCTGTATGGGAAACGCAACAATATACGCGAATCTATTTTATTTGAGAGCTACAGAACGTTGATGGACTATACGCGAATGAAGTCTTACATTTTATCCGCCTTCTCAGACTCGCGTGTTTTACACATGTCCAGGCCATATAAATCAGCTTTCAAAAACATTTCTTTTAGTTTTGGTATAATGTAATAGGTGGCTGTCCCGGCCACAACAGAGAGAAGTACATTCACGAGCAAGTCGGTCCATAACGTAGTATCAGGAGCTCCGCGGATACCCATCGTGCCCGATTGATGAAGAGCAGCACAGGAAGCTGATGGAAGTGGGTGTGCTGTCATTGCAGCCTACGCAACAGCTTTGTTGTATTGATGACTTTTGGTTATCAAAAGTAGATATTTGTAAAATTACAAATTATTTTTTTAATGCAAAATAAAAAATTACGCACACCTTTTCAATTGTTTAATTAGGCGTGAGACACAGCTTTATGCGGACGTCACAGAAACTACGCCTAATATGATTGGTTATTAGATGTAACCTCACGTGATCAACTCTAAGGGGTATATAATCAACTAGGCGGTCATTCCAATGCAGTGTGACGTTATAGCTTACTGCAGGAATGACTGGACGAGGTAAAGGCGGGAAGGTAAAGGGAAAGGCGAAGAGCCGTTCGTCAAGAGCTGGACTTCAGTTTCCTGTCGGTAGGATTCACCGAATGCTGCGTCGAGGAAACTACGCTGAGCGAGTAGGCGCTGGAGCGCCCGTGTATCTCGCCGCCGTCCTCGAGTACCTCGCGGCAGAAATTCTCGAGCTGGCCGGTAACGCGGCGCGAGATAACAAGAAGACGAGGATTGTTCCAAGGCACCTGCAGCTCGCCGTGCGTAACGACGAGGAGCTGAACAAGTTGCTCGCCGGCGTGACCATCGCGCAGGGCGGTGTTCTGCCCAACATTCAGGCGATACTGCTTCCGAAGAAGACGGCAACTGGTGCCGGCGGTAAGCCTGGCAAAGAGGGCTCGCAGAGCCAGGAGTACTAAGTAGCTTCAGTCTCACCCAACGGCCCTTTTTAGGGCCACCACCAATTCAGTGGAGTGTCCGGTTGGCTCATTCGTTGTACCTTTCTACACTTTTAGCACGTGGGGACGGCGCTGTACTGCTTCGCAGTCGACGTTGGTCTAGGTCTGTTAACGTCGGGAATATATGTCTCCTTGGATCATGTGCTGCTCGTGTATACTACATGCAGGTGTATTAGGTGGGTACATGCATGGACCGGGTTTGTGGTGGCAGCGATTGTACAGCGCTAAACTTTTGATGATCACGCTGTGAATGGCATCTCTACAGAAGGTTGCTCCTAATGAACCTCCGAAACAGTTGTAAAATTAACAGCTGTTAAATCATGCTTACTAAACAAACAAAATGAATAGTATGGTTAGGGGTGACATGCACAGGGTCAGCATGCAAATGTGGTTGGTGGCAGCATGCAGTGTCAGCACGCATAAGCACATTAAGGACGAATCACAGGGACCCGCTAAATGCTCTCCTAAATAGGTGTTTTTTGTTCTTTTTAAACGTGGTCAAGTCAGGGGATGTTCTGACGCAGGTCGGGAGGCAGTTCCAGGCTTTGGGAGCACACGAGCTAAATGCACGGCCTCCAATGGATCTAAGGTTTGTATGAGGTATTTCTAGACTTGGATTCCGAAAAGCGGGTGGTACGATGCTTAGCCTGATAGGGTAGTATATCTGACAGATAGGCTGGAGCCATTGAATGAAGGGACCTAAAAGTGAGCGACTAAACCTTGAAGTCGATCCTTTGCTTGACAGGGAGCCAGTGCAGGTCGGCGAGAAGTGGTGTGATGTGGCAAAACTGCGACGCTCACCACAGACAAGCCTAGCTGACGAGTTTTGCACCAGCTGCAATAGCCTGATCGCACGTGCAGATAGGCCAGTAAGCAACGAGTTGCAGAAGTCAAGACGGGATGTCACGAATGCATGTAACAACTTGGACGTGGTATCCTTATCTAAACAAGCCCGAATTTTAGCAATGTTATGAAGCTGAAAATAGGCAGATTTGACCGTGGAGCTGATATGGTCGTCTAACGAGAGGTCGCTTTGGAATATGACGCCTAGATTTCGAGCTGATTCAAGTGGAGATATGCTGGCAGAGCAAATTTTGAGTGTCAGACTTTCCAATTTCTGAATCACACTGGGTTTGCCCATAACTAGTAAGTTTTATCATCGTTTAGTTTTAGAAAATTTGCTGCCATCCATATGCAGATGTCATCAATACGTGCAGAAAGTGAGGAGAGAATTCGAGGTGCTCGAAGGCTGGGAGGGATCAAAGCAAAGGTACAACTGAGTGGCATCCGCACAGAAGTGAAAGCCTAGATTGTGCTTGGCAATCACATCAGCAAGAGGGAGAGTATAGACCGTGAAAAGAACCGGACCTAGCACGGAGCCCTGAGGTACCCCATATTTCAGAGGTACCTCGGGTGATTTTTGTCCATTCACGTCAATACTCTGGAGTCTCCCACTGAGATATGATTTGAACCATTGTAGAGCAATGCCAGTGATGCCCAGGCGAGATGGGAGGCTCTCTAGAAGAGACACTTTACCCATGTCTGCAATTTCTAAGTAGGTCGTTGTATATCCTAAGCAATGCTGACTCTGTGGAGTGATTAGCTCTAAAGCCAGGCTGGAACTTACTAGCAAGGTTTGAAGATGCGATATATGAGTTCAGCTGGTCTGCCACGACCCGTTCCAGTGTCTTCGATAGGAATGGTAGAAGGGAGACTGGGCGGTAGTTGCTCAAGTTCTCTTGATCTAGTGTCGCTTTCTTGAAAAGTGGCCTGACTACAGCTTTTTTGAAAGGTGCTGGGACATGACCTGAGGAATGATATATTAATGAAGTTAGTTAAGCATGGCAGCAGATCAATGCAACGTAGGAGCAGGACAGTGGGAATAGGGTCCAGAGGACTTGTCTTCTTTGATTGGGATACGAACTTCAGAACTAGATCACTAGTGACCTGCTTAAATGTAGACATTGAGGTGCAGCCAGGAATCGAGGAACAGCATTCTAGTGGGAATTTTGTCATCTCAGGGATGGACTCCCTGATCTTGTCTGTCTTCTGCACAAAGAATCGAGAGAGGCGATCGGCTAGATCATCGCAAGGATCGTCAGGTAATCTGGGAGCGGTTGAGGAGATGGTTGATCGTCGACATCAGCAATTTTTGGATTGTGCATCTGTGATTCAACAATGTTTTCATAGAAGATAGACTTGGCCTTTGCTAGGATCGTAGTGAACTTGTCTGTTTTTCCTATTCACTCTAACTACTTACCTGTCCACGATTCGGCGCATGTGTCTACCCAGGGGTCCAACTCACCAGGTGGCTCCGACGGTCCTCTTGTACGCTTTGCATGCTCGTCTGAGCATGACATTCCGCTTTTCGTTAGCTCTTGATTATTGCTTTTCTTACAGCGACTTGTAAAGCGCCCGTATAGAGATTTTGTTCTCGTAAGGGGCTATAAAAGAATCGCTGCGAATTATGGAAAATTGAACTCCAAATGAATTGGCCGTGCTGAGACAGTGATAGCGACGCTCGTGGAAAATAAACTGTAATCAGGATGCTTTACTTTGGCAGCTACTGCACCCGTGTTCAGAGGGGCCCATAACGAGACGAAAACCGCGGGATGTTTAACGCGAAAGCGACACGGGCGGCGTCCCGAACGGCGGGCGCACATCTCCCTCTGATTAGCTCTTGTCCACTCGCCTTCGAAGCGAGTTATCAAAACCGGATGTCAGCGTTCTGATGTCCGGAGGAAGGAGGCGCACACGCGCGTCCGCGAGGTCGAATTCCACCCCGCGGACGCGCGGGCAGCCGACTGGCGTGACGCTGCAACGTGCGTCAATGCCTGGCCTCGTTCCCGCAGCGGGTCGCATCGTCCTGAGAAGTTGCCGGCAAAGCTGCAGAGACTTTTGAGGTACTTCCGGATAGACGGAGACTTCGTAGAAAGCCTTCAGGTCAAAATCAAGCGGTTGAGTTGCGTCTCGTGTTTCGAGCGAACATCCTATTTCCCCTCAAACATTCAGTTGCTAAAGCGAGTCAAAGTAGAGCCCACCCGGTGTACAGAAGGCTGAAAGGTGAAAGTGAGCGGCCGCGTCATCTTCATCCATCTCATCCGACAAGCGTTGAGTCTGCATGCATGCGATTGCAAACGAAATGCCGCTACGCGTAGCAAACTCAGCGTACGCGCCTTCGACTCACGCTCGCTGCAACGAGCAAGCGTGAGTCGGAGAAGGCGGTGGCGTCTCACGGCGTCGCACAGTGCACGTACAGTTTCCTCAGCCGCGGCCCGTTCCTCTCGGATTGAGCAACTGCACGCGGCCGCCAATGGCGTCTCCTGTCCCGCAAAATAGTCTTGCAGCAGCTTAACTCATGCGGCCGCCGCAGAGACTGCTGTTGGCTTGTTCCGCGTATGGTATCTAGTTTGTCGGCTGGTACGCAAAGGCGTAAGTTTCACGCCGGCGTTCGAAGAGCAGCCATTTTGCAGCGTTTTCGCGACACTCGAGAGCGAGTGCGACGTGGACTGCCGTCACGAGCGCGGAGCTCGCTTGCGCACAGCAATGGGAGGCCGGCCATCTGACGCTGGCTCGCCAGGAGGAGACCCGATCGCATCGTCGGCCTCAGCTTTTAGCTTTTTTGAGTCGCAGCCGCGCCTAGCGTGTATTTTAGGGGCCGGCTTGAAATCCGCGCGGGCGGCTTAATTAAAACTAAAATGCATCCCACCGTGCTCGCACGTGTATTATCCATAGTTCTGATGCGACGCCGTCTGAGCGACGACGCTAAGCGGTGCCGCACTTTATTGTGGTCACACACCTCCGCATTACAAACTGGAATGCACACAATAATGCAGCCGCACCGGACCGAGCGGCTGCCCCCCCCCCCCGGTATCGGCTAGTGGGACGAGCCAACATACAAATCAGTCGAGTTACACGCGAAAGAATGAGTTCTATTTACCAAGCTGCTTAATGTAGTTTTTCGAAAATCAAGCACAGGCCGCGTCGTCCAATGCATCGATTACGATAGCTGGGTCAAGGTCGTCGATGGCGGTCGCTGTCTTAAAGGTTTGCAGGAAGTGCACATTTACTATACGGTTCCATGGCTTGCACCTCGTAGAAGTTATTTGGGCAGGTTATTTCTGCTTCCGGTTGCTTCGGCAATGCGGTTCGACTGGCACTGATAGTTTCTTCTAAGCGAAAACTGGCAAGCTGCGATTAAAATCTCACAATGCAAGACTTCGCTCAGAAAATTATCACTGTTTCGTGATACTAATGCAGCTATGTTGACTTGTAAATCAATGGCGCCGAAGCGTCAATAGAATATATCTGGCTTTTTAATGCTAGCCCAAGAGATATCCTAGCACTATTGCACATAGGCTATGAGGCTATAGTCTCAATAATCTGGAAAATTGCATTTTCAGTTATGTAGGATAGCTCGTAATCCACAACACCGGAACTGAACTGGAGTAGTCTATTGCCTTTCCAAGCTATGCTATCCCACATGGCTGCGGTAGCTATACAAATGCTGTGGTCGGTCCAGTGGCATTAAACGTGATTTTCAAAAGTATAGAACTATGAGTGCATGTGCTTACACTCTGCATACACATCATCATCCGTTGAATGTACACAGCGTGCATTGTCGCTCTATCTCTGCTTTTCATGCATTCTATAAATTTTGACCCTACCTGCCTGATCGCTCCGTGCTTTATTATCACTGTTACAATAAACTGTATATCCATTACGCGCGCACACACACACACACACACACACACACACACACACACACACACACACACACACACACACACACACACACACACACACGCACGGTCATAGGCTCGAATCCTGCGGCAGATAATCGCGATCCAGGTACTTTGCATATACCGCAAGACTCGAGCCTACGACCGTTGTCGCTTAGGGTGGCCACACTACCCCCTGGGCTAAATCAGGCCGGCATAAGTACAGAGTTAATACTCATCGTCGTAACCAAACTTTTACTCTGGCTTACCTACGATAAAGTCGCATGACAACGATGCTTTCAGAGTTGTTTAAGCGATTTTTAGATGGAAATACTTCGACATCTAATTTTTCGTAGCTCAGAATTTTTTAGGTAAGCCTTTGGCACATTCGTCCTCAATGGCAGGCCACGCGAGGTCTTTTAACGGCTCAACTTTTCTTTAGTCGGATTCAAAGGTCGCTACATGCCGCTCGAGCAGGTTCGAAAGGTGTGCGCAACCTTGACCTCAACATATCAGTCCACAGTTTTGGTGGCCAGCCGAAGTCAAAGCATAGTATGCAGGGAAATCCTGCGTACTAACATAAAGGTTGGAGCAGTCCGACAGTGTGGAACACTGCGAGCTTCGTAGACGCAAAGCTAGCAGGCCGTCGAGTGCCGTCGCGCAGAGCTCGCCCGTGCAAAGGGCGTCTACAATCGGTTTACCCGCGAGCAGCAGCTGCGGGCCCGTGGCTACCTCGCCGCACACGCTAGTGCGAAGAAGGTAACAAAAACCACCACGCAGAAAAACCTCTGCAATCACGTGATGCACGACTGCTGCTCGTCGAAGCTGCTCGAGGAGGAGCGCTGCTGCTGCTGCTGCTGCTGCCACAAGCGCCAGATAATTCGACCCGGACGCGGCGTAGCACCAACATTCACGCGGCAGAGATGCATCTAGGAGGGACCGGGTCGACGCTGGGGTCACTTGCAGGGCCGCCGCCGCTGCTGCCGCCGCCAAGGCTGGCTGAGCCCGACGCCACGACCACAGCGGTTGCCAAAGTGCCCGTGCAGTGCAGGTGCGGCTCGAAGCCAATGAGCCGTGGCAGCGATCCAGACGAGCGAGGCTGGCTTCCGCTACCGCCGCTGCCGCCGCCGCTGTCAGAACGCTTGCCGCCGCCGGAGAAAAGCTTCCGAACGTTGCTTCCTGTTGAATTTCGCTCCCGCTTGGATAAGATTGCCGCGGTCCCGTCTACAAGCGTAGGTATTGCATTGCATTGCACTGGTATTCGGCAGCGTAGACCCCTCTGTTGGAACTGTGTAGGTAAAGGTTTCGGCTATGTACCGCATACGTGATGAGCATTCAGGGTGCCTACTGATAAATGGGAGGAGGGAGACGTGATGAATGAGTGCACACGATTTTTTGTTGTTTCTGTCCACGAAACTTTGGACACCGCATCGCCACCGTAAGATATAAACATGTAACTCATTTGTATAGCACCCCAAGAGAACTTAATCTCTATTCAGGGACTTCACATATGCCAGTGGGCTCGAGCCCAAGACCTCGGCCTCGACTTTGTCGGGACGAGCACTTGAACCACTGGGCCAAACCAGCTCGGCGATGCCAGGATCGTGTCAGGACACCAAGAAGCTTTTTGTCGTCTTGCAATTGCAGACAGGTAAAGAAAGCTCCGCTCGCGAGCAGACGGCTAGCCCACGGCTGCTCGCGATTTTTAGAGAGGCTCAACCAGCAGCTGCCGACGGCCGATTCGCCTAAGGCTCGGGCTGGGGCTGGGGGGTGGCGGCGCCTCTAGCAACAGACACAGCTTGCAGAGCGAGCAGGAGAAGAGCGAATACAACGGTCTGCGCTAGCCTAGCGCACGGCAGCCTTGACACTTCGCACAGAGAGCAAACGCTAGCAAGCTAGCCCTCAGGCCAGTGGCCAGTGGCCAGCCGAAGCGTTGGCGAATTGCGATTCTTCGAAGAAGACGCTGATAGGCTGAAATCGCCCTCCGGCTGCTGCTGCTCAGCCCATGAAAATGGCGCCGCTAAACGAAACCCGCCAGGTGCAAGCACCACGGGAGCCAGGCAAAGCACAAGGGGCTTCTCTGCATCTGCATAACGAAATAAGCAAACGTTCCACGATACAGGCCGCCGAGATGGCAGCAGTGGAGGCTAGATGAGAAAGCAGGCACCGGGCTAATAGTTACCGAAATAGGCAGCTGCCGAGTTTCGCCCGGGGACGAACGACCTGGCGTTGACAAATGGCCTAAGCCAAAATAAAATAGAAACTCGAGGACGACACACGCCGCTAGCCGAGGTGCCGCAGCCATGCGATTGACGTGGCCAGGAGCTGTTAAATGCCAAGATAAAGAAGTGCGAACCGCATGCATGAAGCATGAAGGGTAGGGAAGGGTGAGGGAAACTGCCGGCTGACCGGGCTGGCTCAGCAAGGTCACCTATTAGTAGTAGTGGAGGTAGCTTCGTCTGTCTACAAATTCAAGCAGCAATTGAAACAAACCGGGCACGAATCGTCGAGCTACGCTCAGGCAATGCAGTAGCAACTCGAGAGCCCCCTGTTCTGGTCACGTTCTCGTTCGGAGGCTATCCCTCTCTCTCTCTCTCTCTCTCTCTCTCTCTCTCTCTCTCTCTCTCTCTCTCACTTTGGAAGTCTCACCATGGATTTTGTCGGGGCTCGTCGGCGACTTCAGACTGCTGTCGATGTCTGTCGAACGCTCGATGCTGTGCGAGCGCGCCTTCTTGTCCTTCGACTTGGAGAAATGCCTTTTGAAGGCAGATAATCGAGATTTCCTTTCTGTACAACGAAGCCGTAGCAAGTTCAGTAGTCAGTAGCAGTATCAGCAGCGGTGGCATCAGCACAGAACTAGTAGTGGCGGCCACAGCAGCAGCAGTAGCAGCAGCTGCAGCGTGCCACGTTCGGCTGCTTCAATGCAACGACCTCTGGCACTTGCTGCCGCTGCGAAGCACATCGTCCATACACGCGGCATGAGCAATGCAGAGCTGTATTCTCGCTTTAGACGTGCCTTCTGCACGATCCAAATGAACAGTGGGTGCTCGCCTGTCTAGTTAGGCATGGACGCGGGAGGTCTAGTCTGCATATGAAGGTACGTACCATCCTGCACAATCGATAGGGTGCTTTTGCTTTCAATGTCGGCCGAGTCAATAATCTCATTCATATAGGTAACAGTAGAACATTAAAGGCTATCACCTTATATTTTTGCACCATCAATTAATTATTTGTTTTTGATCGACAATTGCCAAACTTGCCCTAGCTGTATTTCCGCACAGTTGAATCCTTGCCTCAGGCGTCAGAGGTGCTTGCGGCTTTTCCAACACCTCATCCTTGGTGAGAATAGCTTCTTTAAAAGACGTGCCGACTAAACTGCTGTTGGGAGTAAACAGCTCTAACAGAAATGAAGAAAGTTATAATTTCGGCCCACGCATATGCTGCACCTCGGAGAGCTTAGAACGGTGCAACAAGATATACTGTGTGCAAGATATACGTGCTTGTGTGCACACAGCATATATCCACCAACATGTCAAACTTACATTCAAAGTACACCAAAGCATGCTTGCTGGCCTACCGGCATGTGCAATCAGGTGCTTACAGCTGGTACACAACTCTGCAGCTAGACTTGTCTGTCGTGAGCATCGCAATTGCCACAACTTCTTGCCACACTTCTCACTCACGTGCACTGCCTACCAGTCAAGCAACGTATCGACTGCAAGGTTTTGTTGCTCACTTTTAGGTCCCTTGATTCCTTGGCTCCAGCTTATCTATCAGATCTACTCCCTCACCAGGCCAAGTGTCGTACCACCCGCTTTTCGGAATCCAACTGTTTACACATACCTCGTACAAACCTCAAATCCTTTGGAGACCGTGCCTTTAGTTCGAATGCTCCCAAAGCCTGGAACTCACTCCCGACTTGTGTCACGACATCCCTGACTTGACCACATTTAAAAAGAACTTAGAAAGACACCTATATAGGACAGCATTTAATCGGTCCCTGTGATTCGTCCTTTATGTGCTTATGCATGCTGACACTGTGCATGCTGCTACTAACCACACTTGCATGCTGACCCTGTGCATGTCACCCCTGACAATTTTATTCATGTTGTTTGTCAAGCATGATACCATTCACCATTCGATCGCGTTTTATTTGCAGCAAATGTAAAGTGCCTAGAACGATATCAAGTTCTCTGAGGGTGCTTTATCAAGTGTATTATTATTATTATTATTATTATTACCATTGATGCAGGATTATTAGCATGCTGATGGCGATAGGTATGGGCCTTTCAAAGTGCCCGGATAGAGATTGAGTTCTCGCTAGGGCCCTTTGGATGAGGATGTTGAAGATGAAAGCAAGCCGTCGCCTTTCGTCGCGCCAGCAGAAGTACATGCTCTACACCTTCGAGCACCTCCGAAGGATGCTAGCAGGCCGACCCTGTCACCCTACTTGCCACTTTCGGGCCACTAGTCTGTTTTGCCTCGCTGAAACCAGCTCTGGGCTCGCTTGCCTAACGCCTCTCATTCTAAGGACTTCTTCGACTTGTAGCACCTGCAGTATTACTGCAGGCTGTATGCAGATGCGTTCTACTGCGTACCACCAATCTCAAACACTTTCCCGCTAAGCCAATGCCCGCCCAAAGCAAGGCAAATCGGCCCACGATGATTCGTTAACGTGGCCAACCGAACAAGTCCCCTCCTAAGAAATTTTCGAGGCCGTCTGTTCGTGAGCTGCTGATCCGCTGGCGCATGGTCTTTGCTTAACGTTCAGCCTGGCCGATTGCACCGGATGGAATGTCGCGAAATTGGCCGAGCTCAAAGCCAAGTTTTTGCAGTCACCTTTGCTGTCACCGGCACTGTTCGTGCCATCGCTGAGCGGCCTCTCGGGCGGCGTGGTGCAGGAGCTGCTGAGCTCCGAGCTCCTGCCGTATGGTTCGTCGCCGACCTGGAAGACATCGAGCCATCCATTAACAGGCGACCTTTATACCATTAGCAGGCGACCATCACCATCAAGCTTCTGCCACGATCTGCCTCGGCAAGCCAGCTGGCTAGTGCCAGCCAGCTGGCTTGCTGAGGCAACCGTTCTGGCAGAGGTCAACAACGTTGGGCAGCAGGCTAAGCCGTCGGCTGCTTTGCACGGTCTGATAGGCCGGTTTCAGGCTAATTGCTCGGGCCTTGGTCCGGGCTCTGGAGGAGCCTGCAGGCTGAGATGGCCTGTCTCGATGCCAGGAGAACACGTCGCCCAAGATCTTGCAAGCGCACCCGGTGGCGACGGTGGGTACGTGTCGATCGGCGACAGTGCCAATGTGATGTGGAGATATGCCTCGCAGGCAGCCAGGGCAGCGATGAGCCGGCACGGCAGCGGCAGCCCAGGCTTGCAGCCGCTGTTTGACCAAAAGCTGTGTGGCAGACGGCGCATGCGTCGACACGGCGACGCTCACCGCGAACAGGAAAAAAAGCGCAAAAACGGCCGCGTGAAAGCGATCGCTTCAGCACATCCCGCACTACCACGCGCCACGACACGGCCAAGTGCTAATGCCACTCAAGAACAAAACACAGCACAAAGAGTTCACTAACTAAATGATGCTGCAACAGCGGCCCCGGTCGCGATGAGCAGACAAAAGTATGCTCTCGCAACTGTCGAGGGGACATGCATGATGCTGCCGTTTACACTGCAGCAAAGTTGATCACGTCACCGCATGCCTGCAAGGCTACACTCATTGTTCGCACACCGTGCACACGTTCTCACTGCATACCCACTACTTGCTGTGTAACGCTCTTACCTTACGAGCCGGCTCCTGAGTGAACCAACGCCATTTGCAAATAATAGAGACAGGCAGTGGGGTTAAGACATCATGCAGGCGGCTGTCAGCGGCAGGTGAAGATAGCAGCACGGGTGGACGGAAAAGTGCTGAAAAGATAGGTAGCAGGCAACTCAACCTGCAGCAGGGATATATAGGCAGTCGCTTCGTAGCCGGAAAACCATTACACTGCCAGTTATTGAGTGTGTGTCGACACTGCGGAGGCAAGGCTCAAGCATGCTTTAACTGTGCCACTACCATTTGACAAATTTGTCATTTGTAATTTGTTCATCGACAGTTTTCATTTGACAGTCGATCTGCTCAGTCCGGCAGCTCCGGCTGACAGCAAACACCGTTGCAGCATTGTACAGGTTTCGCGCAGTTCCGCGGTACAGGGCGACCTACACTGGGCAAGTTATTCCACCGCATAGCCTTACAATTGATTGGGCTTCGTGCATCTTAGTTCATTGGCTGCTAGGCGCACGCCCAGATCAGAGCTGACATCGAGCTGCGAATACATCTCTCCGGACAGAGGAGCCATCTGCACGATGCCGGATTAGTGGCAGAGCGGTCACTCAGGCCCCATCGTAGCACCACGAAAAACCGGAATGATTGCACAATCACAATTATTGGCTACACTTACGTGGCAATGCATCGAGTCTCGCGATGACATATCGCTGAGGAGCACGCCCATTCTGCGCAATCCACACGCCGGCTTTGCGCTCGTGTTCAATTGCAGGACGTGTTTTTGACCATCCCGAGGAATCGAGGCCGAGTTCTCTCGAACTTTTACGAGCGATAGATAGAATCGGAGATTGCATGAAGGCATTGGCGCAGACTGAGGGGCTATAGTGGCCGGTCCATTGAAACCAGGTGAGCTCACTTGGAAGCCTACAGCAGCTCACATCCACTCACGACATGCGGTTTCAGCTTCACCTGATGGTTGCTCGATATGCATCGATTCGAGTTGCTTTCTCTTTTTTTTTGGCATTCCTCGTAGAGGCCACTGCCTTCGAGGCCACTGCTCGGGTGCAAGGCTTCGACGAGGCCGAGATATTAGAGTGGAGAACACAGCGCTTGTCAACAAGGGCAATGCACATGTCAGATGCATGGAATGGAACACTGGCAGGCAAGGGATCCGAATGACTGAGAATGGCTGCCCTTGGTTTTGCAAAGCTACAGGTGAGAAAACATGCAACATGAGCATGGACTGAGGTGGGACTGATTTACGAGGTTCCCTCTGATTGACTGATTTACGCTTGCCCTCAATATCGAGGAAGAGACATGAGATTCTTGCATTGCATCTTTCCATAGTTGTCCGGTACTTCGTTGCAAAAATTTCGTCTTACGGAAAGATCAGCACCATATACACACAGCTTTTCATTGCACTACACAAGTCGCGAATGACTTCCCAGACCCTCATTGCCCATTGTAGTCACAAAATATAAACAACAACAGAACATCTATAAAGCATCCTAAGGGAAGGACGTCTCTTTCTAGGTGCTTCAGCCATGCTATAAAGGAAGCATTTCAATTGGTTAGTGGTAGCATGCACAGCAGTCGGCAAGCATAAGCAATCAAAGGAATTCCCTCGGATCGAGCAAATACAGTGAGGAACAGGCAGGTTTTTAGCTTCTCTTCAAATGTCTTCAAGTCAGGGGTGTCCTGACACCATCGCAAGTGTATTCCTGACTATTGGGAGCATGCGAACTGTTGTCACAATCTCCAAGAGAAATCGAGGCTGGTTTGAGCCACAGCTTAATGAAACGAGTCAGAAGAACAGACGGTACGTTGCAAAGCTAGTGAAGGAATTATTTCCGATTGACAGGCAAGTGCAAGAGAATGAAGAAACTAGCTGCAGAGAAGTTTTGAAGAGAGAGTTTTGAACCAACTTGCAGTAGCCTATTGCACAGGCCGGAAGACATGTAAGTAGAGAGTGACAGAAGTCTACATGGAATGTAGCACATGCTTGGACTGGAGCTTTGCTTACAGGTATCCTCATCTAAGTATGGCCGATATTGTTGCGATGCTTCTGAGCTGAAAGTGAGAGGCCTTGACGGCAGGAGCTGACATGGTCTTCTAACGATAGTTTGCCTCGGAACAGAGCACCCAGACTCCCCACAGAGGCGATTGTGGGTGTGCTAGATGAACATATTTCAAGGGCTTGGGTTTCCAATTTACGAGTAACATCATCATAATCATCATCATCATCATCATCATCTAATCGTATTCCTTACAAGGGAAGCAAACATTCAGCAATGCATCCGAAATGCCAACCCTGCCACCACGCGGTGGATGTGGCTACCAGTAATTTCTGGAGGCTCGGTGCATTAGCGGCACTAGGCTGGACCAGGTTGCACACGAATCGCCAGTGCCCACAGTATGTCGGCAATACACGACCGAGACCGACCGCAAAGGTGCCGGGCACAAGTTGCTCTCTGACCAATAGCTGCTGCTGCTTCGCGAAAGGTTCAAGGCTGAATGATCACAACCAAGCAAGGAGTGAACAAAAAGGTGCAAGCAGTGGGATCCACTTACCTTGTGCACACTCGTAATGACAACTGTACTCGTCCTAGACCCTGACACACCCGGATGCTTCAGCTGCCGACGCAACTCTCTCACAGCAACCTCGGCCATTTGCTCCGAGCTCACAATCACGACCTCTGCAACAATGGCCGCAGCTGCTGCAATGCCGGGATGTCGCCAGCAGCAGCAGCACTCACGTAGAGTGAGAAGGTCGAGTGATCTCGCCTGGCCATTTCGGCACGCACGTTCCGCGCCTGAATGCTGCTACGATAAATCGGTATGCCACCGCCGCTGCCGCCGCCAGCCATAGAGTGTCTAGCACGCTCGCGGTCCGACGGCGGCGGCGATGGCGACTGCTGCTGCCGACGCCTCGCGCCACTGCGAGCCCCTGAAAAAGCGGTTGCCCACCATCTTGCATCTGACAAGCAGCCAGGGGGCGGCGCGGCTACTTTCCAAGCAGCTTCGGCGGCTGCATCTGGCAACGAGTGCAGACAGACAGACAGACAGACAGACAGACAAAGCATGCGTCTGGGCGCCGGGAGCCGGATGAGAAGCGGGAACAAGAGCGGAGCATCAACAGCAGCCGGTCGAGGCGCCGGGGTGCCGACGGTGCTCAGCCGGCAAGGAAGAGGAGAAGAAGGCAGAGGAGGCGGCGGTGGGTCAGACGGCACAAAGATATGGGCAGCATTGAAGCAGCTTCTGATTTAGGCACCGCCAAGCAGGAGCTCTCGGCCCTGCAGAGACAGGACAGGCATCGGTCGGGACAGGCGTCAGAAGGCGAAGCGAAGGTGAAGGCGAAGGACGAAGCACGAAGCAGAAGAGCATGCTCTGCCTGGCCTGCTTGCTCGGCCGATGAAGGCTGAAGCCCAGGACGCAGCCGTCGACCTGACAACGACGGCCTGCTGGCCCAAGCGGTGCCTAACATGCGCACTTCTCCCCGGTTACCTGCATTGTTAAGGTCAAGGCTACGGAAAATGTCTACAAACAGGAGACAAGACGATGCTCGTCAGCTGATGTTTGCAGTTCCTGCTAAAGTCGGCAGCACATGCCGCAAGGCAGGGGACTCGGTTCGTGTCATGTAGTGCCTGCGCAATGTGAAGCCACGGAAAGGAGAGCAGTCCTTGTGCTCCAGCGCCTATGGCATGGGGCAGAGAGAGAGAGAGAGAGAGAGAGAGAGAGAGAGAGAGAGAGAGAGAGAGAGAGAGAGAGAGAGAGAGAGAGAGAGAGAGAGAGAGAGAGAGAGAGAGAGAGACAGAGACAGACAGACAGACAGACAGACAGACAGACAGACAGACAGACAGAGGCAGAGGCAGAGGCAGAGACAGAGGCAGAGAGAGAGAGAGAGAGAGAGAGAGAGAGAGAGAGAGAGACAGACAGACAGACAGACAGACAGACAGACAGACAGACAGACAGACAGACAGACAGGCAGAGGCAGAGGCAGAGGCAGAGGCAGAGGCAGAGGCAGAGACAGAGACAGAGAGAGAGAGAGAGAGAGAGAGAGAGAGAGAGAGAGAGAGAGAGAGAGAGAGAGAGAGAGAGAGAGAGAGAGAGAGAGAGAGAGAGAGAGAACATGGTCATTATAAAATACGCACAAGACGTCAGTGCACACAGAGTGCACTGACGTCGGTGCCGCTCTCCTTGATCCTGGCGCTTCGACGCGCGCGGCCCTTTATTCTGTCCTCCGACGGCTCGGCCCGCCTGAAAGTGAATGGCGTGGACGCACAGGAGTGTGTCTCTGCGCAAGCCAAAGTTACCCGTGTCACTCCTGCCAACGCTGGAGCCGGCATCGTCGTGACCGAATGTCGGGGCGTCGCGGTCGGGGCTCCAGTCCGCGTTGAAGTCTGCATCTGCAGCGAGACGTCGACGCTGGCCGGAAGGGAGCCTTTTGCTCACAGCGGCAGCGCAGCATCCGGGCACGACTGGCAGGCATGTCAATATCGGGCAGGTTCAGCAGGTCGAAAAAAGAGCTAACGGTGCCGGGGAACGCCGAGAGTTGACAGCGCGCGGCTTGCTGCCCCTGACAACTGTGCGCTGCTACACGTTCTCTGCTCTTCTGATCACTGGGTTAAACGGCAGCTGGGAGGGGGACACCGGCGATCGCACCAAGGTGCGCACGATCGAGAGGCTGCCAGCGTATGGGAAAATGTTCTCTTCGAGCGACTTTGCGAGGCTCGATGATGGCAGCGCGTAGCACCGTGCAGGTTTCCGGCCCACTCGGTGTACCAGAGCAAAGCAGGCCGGAGGTCGTACCACCGGCGGCACAGCATCGATTGGCTGACGAAGCTGCCTGTCGTCAGCAAGATTCGGACCAGGAACCTCACAATGCTGGGATGCTAGCTAACTACCGGCCGGATAACCGAATCGTACTAGCGTTGCTGAAGAAACCACGAGAACTTAAATGTTTTTACGGTGGCAAGCTTTCAAGCAGTAGAGTCAAGCCTAGCAGCATCTTTCGAGATACCCAATCGGAGACCATTGGAGACCTTCAGCTCACGAGACAATTAAGTAGCTGTGAAGTGCTGATGACCGGGACAAGTGAGTGGCAAGCAATGATCATAGCGTCGAGCATAGGTCAGCATTGGAAAGCATAGGTCATAGGTCAGCATTGAAAACAAGCTCTTGCTAACATCGGCAGTAGGAGGGCAGTCAGCATCGTTGCACTCCACGAGGCCCTCATCGCAATTTGGAGCTGCGAAGCTATGAAATTGCATGAGCATGTGAACAGCTTCTCTCTCTCTCTCTCTCTCTCTCTCTCTCTCTCTCTCTCTCTCTCTCTCTCTCTCTCTCTCTCTCTCTCTCTCTCTCTCTCTCTCTCTCTCTCTCTCTCTCTCTCTCTCTCTCTGTGGCTCCTTCTTTCTCTTGCTGTGTGTCTCTCTCCCCCTCTATGTCTCTCTCTCTCCCGCCCTCTATGTCTCTCTCCATCTCTGTCTTTGTCTGTCTCTCTCTCTCTGTCTCAGTCTGTCTCTCCTCTCTGTCTCTCTCTCTTCCTCTGTCTGCACATATGCACAGGAATGCGCATGCGCGCAGCGAGCCACGCCGGTCAGTCACGGCACCCACTCGTGCGCCCCAAGGAACTGCCAGACTCGTACCCAAGGAGCTGCCGACATGGAGGATGCTGCTTCGCGAACGTTGAAGCAAACCAGAAGCATTCACCGAAGACAGGCGATCACCGCCACCATGTGTCCGCATGCTACTTCGACTGACAGAATCTCCCTGTGTTGCCGCAAGGCCAGCAGGATTATTAGCAGTAGCTGGAGCAGCAGCAGCTGCTGCAGCAGTAATAGCAGCAGCAGCAGACGACGGCATAGGCGAGCTCCTGTGTCCAGGCACAGCTAGATGACGCTGCTGTTGCTGCTGTGAGGCCACTGTCGGGCCAATGCCGACCGGACCATTCTCGCTGATCAGAGATTGCGTGGAAGCCGATATGACACCTGGTCCACTCGGCTCGGCATCGTCAGAGGACGACTCCACAAATTGCATCTACAAGGAATGAACTCGTTAAAATATAGCAGCATTTAAGCAATAGCATAGCATAGTCAGCTTCCACAGAAGGCTTACGACTTTTTCTGATTGTGCATTGCCCCCCCCCTAAAACTCCAGGACCCCTGATGCTCTGCATAACCACAAGATGCAATCACTTAGAAATGGTAATAGATACCAAGGCAATCCACACCTGGCTCTAGATTGCACATATCTTAATCTATAAATAATTCAATTGCTTCATCAGTATGCTAATCTGAACATTTTCAGCCGAATGGTTATCCCAACAAATGTAAAGATAGTAAAACATTACTATGCACCACGCACGCACACACACACACACACACACACACACACACACACACACACACACACACACACACACACACATATATCTGTAATGCCTTGCAATGAAATGTTGCAGCACCAAACAGGAAAGAAGAGGTACGTCTTGGGGCACTCGGATGTTCCACGCGATGCCATCGCTCTTTGGTTCTGCTTGTGCATTAGAAAGAAGCCAAGTTTCCGACCAAACAAACAGTGCAAGCTAAATTACTTTTTGCACAAACTCGCTCGGCACTATGGCGGCTCACTCAGATGGGTTCAAGTTTGGCACGTCGAGATAAATAACCTCTATCCACCACACGATTAATGACGGAACAGTATCTGCCGTTAAAAAAAAATCGATTGATAGGTTTCGAACTCCCCGAGATTTTTTCAAGAGCGGTACAACTGGCAGCAGCCCAAGTATCATCTCCCGGGCAGTGCCAAGCAGCATCAGTCGTAGGGAGGTTGTGGTAGCGTTGGCGATAAGTTGAGTGCAACTTCTCCTACAGGTACAACTGAGAGCAGCCATGTTTTGCATTGAGCGGGACCAATCCTGTAGCCACTGCTTTTTCTTCTTCAGTACTCTACCAGATGAGCTACTAAAGCTGCGTCTACATTGGCAAACATCATTCGAAGGCGAGACACCCTAGTACTTGCAGCTACGTCATCATTTTTAGTGATAAGAGGTGAAGACTGGTGACAGATGGGAAGGATCCGAGTCTCGTAGGTAAGGTTCGAGGAATTAGCCGGTAGGTCTACTCCTCAACAGTAGATAGGAGACTTCTGAGGCAGCCAACCAATCAAGAACCGACAAAAAAGCACCTTCTGAGAACTTAATCTCTATTCAGGCACTTCACATATGCCACGGGGCTCGAGCCCACGACTTCGGTAATCAGATACATTCACATTGACCTCGGTCACTAAGGCCGAGCACCTTAACCACTAGGCTAAAACCAGCATGGTAACACAGGAATTTATTGATATAGAAAGCTGCCTATGAAAGGATGACAGCTAACTTTTCGACGACTGGTACATAAGTGCATGCAGTCGGCAGCAGATAGTGTCCGTGCTCAATTTCCACTTGCCACCGAATGAGAAATCTCACGACCTTCACACTTCGCACACTGCACGACTCACGATGGTCCAGACACGTTTTGACAGAGTCTCATCGATACCGATAGTGTCACAGCAAGCTATACCAACGAGCTAGCAAGCCCTCCGTCCGTGTGCAGCGCATGGGACTGGCTCGTGTGCAGCACATAGGACAGCTGCCCTGCCACCACGCCAGGCCATCGAGCCCGGTCTCGCTCTGCTGCGGAGCAGCTGCGCGGGCACACTAGCGGTCCACTAGCGGCCCACTTCGGTTTTCATTCAGCCGTTGCTCGTGAGCAACCGAAGACTACGACGGCGACGACGGTCTGGAAGCGACCGACTTGCAGTGATCGCACATTCGGCATCGAGGCATTACATTACGTCGTGGCCGGTTGGCCAAGCACTGCACCTCTCACCTCGACTGTGATGGAGCCGGATACGCAGCTCGACGTGCGGCCGCATTCGGCGGCAGCGGCCGCGTCGGCCAGTGGAAGCACCAGCACGCAGCCGGGGTTTGAAGTCCGAACCTTGTCGAGGTCAAGGAGAGCCTGCCCAAGGAAATCGTCTGCCAAAACAGAGGCAGAGAGATCCGATTAAAGTCTGCAGTGAAAGTGGGCGCGCCGGTGCACCGGACAGCACGACTAAGCCGATGATGCCATGTGCCAATGTTCCCATTTGCCATGCGCTTCACGGCGCGCCGGCGGATGCTGAACCTCGAGGCGAGCGAGTGTACGATACGATACAAGTGCAAGAACCGCTGGCAGATTTAGAGCTTGCCATGGCAGGCATTTACACAGCAGGACAAGGCTGGAGCAACAAAGCAGCCAGGTAAGTCACAGCTGCGGTACACAAGCAGCAGCTGATCTCCTGGGAAATGGCATCTCCGCTCATTCTTAATATTTTGTCACAGGTTTTGTTTCCACCGTACTCCTAACGCCAAGAGCCGACTGCCAGAACCAATACGATCGAACCAAACAATGGATGCTGGGCAAGGATGCAGGCTTGACAAAGCTGTGAAGCAGCTGCCTAACTTGTACCATCTGCCTCTCATCTGCATTGACGAGCTCTTTGAGCCCACGTTGCTTTGAAGGCTACCAAGTAGACGTTCCAAGCTGTTTACACGAGAATGAATGAGAGTGTGAAAACACACACACACACACACACACACACACACACACACACACACACACACACACGCACACACACGCACGCACACACGTGTGTGAGTGTGTGCTTATGAGCGCATGCGTAGGTCTTTTCGAAAGCTCATGTGGCATGTCTGGGGGCAGGTGTGTGCACGTGTGCATTCCACGAAGCCAAAAACCTGCACGTGATGAAACAGCCCTAGTTTAAGCAACACAAGTTCATATGTGCTTCTGTAGATACGGTGCAGATAATGATTTAATAGTACAGGGTAAATGATCATAAAAATTGCAGGATAGACAATCACATGCCTACCCACCTTAGCTCTGAGAACAAAATAGTGCACGTTTTTGACTTTTCCATTATATCATTTTATTTGAAAGCGGTAGCATCACCTGCGGCAGCACAGCTCTTTTAATAGACCATAGGGTAGCTAGCATCAGCATGAGCTAGCATCTCTTTGGCATCACTCAACTCGGCAAATATTGCAGCTCAAATGATCCAACCGACTGCAGTAGCAGCAGCAGCAGCAGTTGTACTGCAAGTACCTGGTGACTTCTTCTCCTTGTCGAATATCGAGAACTTGATCGCTTTACTGCCAAGGCTAATCTGGCTGAAGAAAGGACATGTCCACGTCAGGTGCAACCAGATACGAAAAAGGAAAACACATGCAGCATCGAGTACACTCGTGCGACGGAGAGCTGGCAAAAATCAATGTATTCAGCGCATCAACAAACTTGCACCTTTGGGTGCCACGCAGATCCTGTACTTACAACAGATCGCGTACTTACAACAAGAAATGCTCGTCCCAGTACGGGTTGACCGTGTTTTGCGACACGCAGGTGATGTATGCTTGTGCTGGGTAGTCCAGCTCGACCTTACAGTAAGGCGAAGTGTTTCCTGAAATTAGGCATCACACTTCGTGTCACCAACCAGCGCGGCGACTCCTGCATCAGGTTGCAGCATACTCGATCGAGCAGCCATCGACGAAATTAAACAGGACACGGGCAGCAAGTGACTGAAGCCGAAGATCAAGGCACGAACCGAATTCAGAGGCGAAGGGAAAATTGGCAGCAACCGGAGAGCACGTGAGCAGTGCAGGCGTATCAAAACAGGTCGGTCCACACGGGCAATCACGCAAAGAAGGCAAGCGTAAATGGTGAGCGCCTGTTTGCGCCCAACGTGGCCGAAGCGTGGCGCGCACACGGGTGAGCTGAGCTGAGACCGACCGAAGGGGCTGCGCAGCAGGTGACTGTAGCTGAAAAGTGGCTGCAGCTGCGCATCTCGGGTGCATCCGGCCAGTGCAGACGCTGACAGGCACCGGAAGGGACACACACGGAGCGCCGGCCGTACGTACGAGCGCAGTGGTCTATCCATCTGTCACTGGCGACGCCTGGCCGAGCGCAGGCAGAAGATGAGCACGTGGGCATGCATTGCAGTATGCTAACGGTAGCATGCATAGGGACGAGGTGAGCAAATGAATGAAAGGCAAAGGCCTCCTAAACTTGAAAGGCTGGCCAGGAGGCACGCCAGGTCTGGCGTGGCCAACAGAAAAGATGGCCGTTTCTGCTCTTTCTCGCTGGCCAGTCAGAGGTTTTGCCGGGGAGTCAGCTGATTTGGCGGGTTGCTGCAGCCACCGGCGACCCTGATGACTGCCATTCTGCTCGCGCTTACCACCTCGCCTCCATGCATTAAGACCACGTGCCTCTACCACGCTCAATAGCGCTCGCGTGCCGGAAGGCACCCCTGCATATAAGGAGAGGCAGTGTGCACGAGTCAAGCCAGCCGAAAGTCAGCGTGCACTTTCGACAGAAATGATCCGCCAGAAAATGAAATGAAGAAACACGCGAGGCCCGGTGGTGGATGCTGGCATGAGGGCCAATCAACACAAGCGCACACAGCCAATGGGGCGATTTGCGTTTGATGAGCGCCTGCTGAGCCACTTGGCGTTTGTCTTGCAAGATTCTGGTCGTCCCTTAACAGTGGTGCACAAAGAGAAAAGCAAAGGCAAGATCAGCCGATTCAACATCTCATTTAAATTAAGGCAGAAGATCAACAGACTGATACATATTAAAGCAGAACATCGATAGTGGCTTTCGTCTGCTCGCTCACTGCAGAACTCGAGCCCATAATCCGAGTCGTGACGTGGAAGGAGGAGGGTGACCTTCGTGCGGATTTAAGACCAGGCTCACGACCACTGTGCTCTCCTCATACGGCTGCATCGTTGTTTGCTCGATATAAGCTTTGGCGTTCGCTGATTGCTGTGGCAGCAGTACTGAGGCATCTTCTAATGGTAGCATCTGTATGTCACTGGCAAACACAGCTGTATGCCTTTCTACACCTCTTCAATGTTTAGGGCACATGAACGAGCTCGACGGCCGTGAATAGAATGAAAGATGACGAGTCGACAAAGATTGGGTAAAATCTACACATTGAGTGAAGACAATGCTTACCGTTCTCAGATAGGGAAGATGCCAGCTACAGGCCTAATGAGGTGCCGGCAGATTAAGCTAGCTAGGCTGCAGCTAAGCCTCGAGCAGCGGCTAAGCCTCGAGCTGTCGCCGGCCGAGCGAGCAAGCCAGCCAGCCAGCGGGAGGCAGAGCATCTGAGTCCTTCGGTTGGCTGGTGGCACCAAGCAGGTAAGTTTGCTGTCCTGGCAGAAGAGCTCCTGACTAGCTCTAGACCCACACAAAGGGCAAAGGGCAGACCGAGCCTCAACAGCTTGGTCTGTCACAAACTCTGCCGAGTGATCGCAGCCAGAGCATTGGCCGCCTAGCTATTCTCTGCGTGTCTGCCTCCCGTTGCTACACACACCGGGCTACATAAGGTATTTGTGCTATGCCATCCTACGCGTGGGGGGGTGGTGGAAGGATTGTGACTTAGTCCTGCTAATGAATTGCTCCGACCGTGTGAAGTAATGTTTGTAGTTGCAAAAAGAACAGCATGTGCAGGTAACAAGAGAAAGGACTCGTGGTACAAAAATAAATCAGGAGGTTTAACTAGTCTGTAATTTTAATGTCTATCAGTACTGTTCTACATCAATAGCGCTCGTTTATACTACGAGGATCGCCTTGTCGCCCGAGGTAGCAGGTCAGGTCCAACTGTAGGCATCATCTACATCGTGACAGTCGATTCACGAGACAGAAGGCCACCTTACTATGATGGTGCTAACGGTCAACATATGCATTGGAAGTACCTGTTCTAGTGTAAAGGTTGTCTATTTACGATCAACGATTCTTTATTTAAAATAAGATGCACTACAGTGGTTAAGTTGTTCCTACAGTGCTAATTTTTAACTACATATGGTGCACCAGTACCCTGCAACCGGTGCTATCCGGTACTGGGCAGGCATTGTTGGTCACGTGACACATTTCTTGGCCTGGTTTGGTCGGGGGGGGGGGGGGGGGTCTTATTACCGGAACGATCTTACTATCAAGTGGTCATTGCAGCAGGGAGTGGTGCGCAGCAAAGGGCACCACCGGTCTCCACAGGTTAGGTCGATGGCCTTTAGCTACTAAGGCAGCTAGCTATGTTAGGCTACCTGATATACATACCATCAGACGTCAATGTCAGACCAATCTAGATCGGTATTTCACAGCTGGCAGATTGTGGCTGTGTGTCTGTGTATTCTCAGAAACTGGTCCCACAGTATTTGGTAGACTGGCTGATTACAAGGACCCTAGATTTCGAGGACCAAAGATTTGTCCTCCTCCTCCTCCTCATCATCAGCTATGCCGAGCGAACCCATGAGTCCTGGCAGCATACCGGATGCCAACCCAGCCTCTCTCTCTCTCTCTATCTCTCTCTCTCTCTCTCTCTCTCTCTCTCTCTCTCTCTCTCTCTCTCTCTCTCTCTCTCTCTCTCTCTCTCTCTCTCTGCATTCTGGCTAATGCTACAAGGGGATGGGGAAGGAGGAAGGCTGAGGGGAAAGAGACTGGTAGTAGCACGTACTTCGGCAATTCATTGCGGTTCCCTGGGACATGGATTGAACACGAGCTGCTGGCGTCTCTAGCCACTCGCTGCTGCTGCTGCTGTGGAAGCGCGGAGGGGGGGGGGCACCACTTGCCTGCATTGGGTGCACCCAAGCCGGTGGCTTTGCGAAGCTTGATCATGAGCTGCAGCTTGCCATCGCTGCTGATCTCGGTCTTCGCAAGCGCCCTGGGTGGCTTCGGCGGACCCGACGATGCCGCAGCAGCAGCTGCCGCCACCGATGTACGCAGCTGGCTGTTTGCTGGTACCTTTGCAGTAACGAACACGCTGCGGTGAGGTCAGGCTTCAGCTCACGGCATCGTCAGGCTTCAGAAAGTCGTTCGTCAGAGAGTCAGGTAGCTGAGAGAGAGAGAGAGAGAGAGAGAGAGAGAGAGAGAGAGAGAGAGAGAGAGAGAGAGAGAGAGAGAGAGAGAGAGAGAGAGAGAGAGAGAGAGAGAGAGAGAGAGAGTGCTATCCGTGCCGAAACGTGGCGGTAATGCTGCACTCGACGGGATCGTCGGCAGCCGGTGAGCGCACGCACTACAGTGCATGCAGCAGTGCAGCAGTGATGAGCACGCATGAGGACCACGGCCATCTGCTCACGGCGCGGCACTGTCATAGGCTGGGGTATGCATTCTCCCTTTTATGATCTCAACAAAGGTATGAGCGTTCTTTGTCACTCCCATGTTCCTGCTACTGTCGGCGTACGTGCGTACATTGGCGATTCAAATATAAGTCGCTAGCTCAGCAACAAAGTTCAGTCATCACCAGTATTCGTCGCCCGTCGGCTGAGTTTGCGGCCTGGTTCTGTCCGGCCGTGAAAGCCGAACACCATGTTTGTAACAGTGTGCTGGTGCTAATAGTTAGCTCATCTAGGCTGCCCTTTATCTCCTGCACTTTTAGCAGCTCTCGTCCATTTAAACTAGCCTTCTGCTCACGTGCAATGACCGCAAAAGGAATGACGGCGACTGCTTTCACAAAGAATGTAAACGCCTTGCTCTGCCAGGAAGAAAACGCTGCCTTCGCGCTTATTTACGCTGCACGGACTATATTTAAGCTTATCTACGCTGCACAGACAGAGCTGCTCACTCTTGTACTCACAAGCAACCCTAACTTAGCACATCCGAGTCCTACTGGGTTGCATTCCTCACCAGAATACGGCAACCAGCCAGCTGTCTGCTCGGCCAGTGGCGGCTGGGGCGCTTGCTGCCTCCCAAGGCGAGGCTGCCTCACTTGCTGGGCTCGCGAAGCAGCTGCAAAGGCGGCATGCGTGCGATCGATGCCCTTAGCTCTGCTCAGACGGTCTGCTCCAGTCTGCCTGGTGAGCCGCTTGCTTACCATCTCGCAGGTCAATCCGGGTATTTGCAGTTTAATCATGGCTGCACGCAGAACTTGCAGGATGTGCTTCTGCAGCTGGCTGCTGCCGATGGTCTGATGGCTCTACAAAGTATTTCGATTCGTTAGCTTTCAGCGATTTATTGAAATGCTGAACAGGATTCCATTTTTTTCCATTTGTCCAGATTGTTATCAAAGGAGCAAGTGCCTTGACTTGGAGTTAGTGATGCGAATAAGAGTAGGGAAGAATTGAAAAGAGACTGGCAGATAGCAACGAGGCGGCAAGGCGAGAGCTACTTGTTAAAGTCACACCGAGTCGTTTACTCTAAGTGGCTTAGGCTGAGAGAGAGTGAGGCGATCCCTCGGTATGGGGGAGGACAAGCTGGAACTTCAGCTGGAACCTCCTGGAAGGCGCCGGCAGAACCAGGCATCCAGCAAGCAGCTCTAGAAGCCTATAGACCTCCCCCCTTTGGCCCCTCCCCAGCTGAAGGTGTGTGTAGCTTCAGGATGCTTCTCAAAAGTGAGTTTTCGCAAGCTTTCCAAATGGGGCTAAAAAGTTTGCTTGAGTGGCATGTCTTCAGCGATTACGGTCAACATCGGTTTCCTGAGGGGGCTGTCTTGCTGTTTTTATGTTTGTTAAGCAGAAGACCTATTACGAAGGTTATTCTTCCCCCCCCCCAGACAGATCTAAGGAGGTCTAACGAGCAGCACGCTCTCTCAAATGGAGAATAGGAATTTCCAGAGAGGATACATTTAAGGATGAAATTCAAAGCCAAAAGGCCTCAACCTTGTGCCGTGCCCCAAGGTTGAAGCTTGGCCCCATGCCAAATCTGGGATACGCCTTTGACTGACCGTATTGAAAGCAAAGCTATAAGACCAGCCGAGCACAATAAACTTGATGAATAGGATAACACACATCCATGCCCGGTCATGTGTATGCACATACACAAGCACACTCGCGCCCGCGCGCGCACACACAGACACACACAGACACACACATATATGGTGATAATTTTACCGAGCATCACAATCCACCTAATTTCAACCTGCTAGATCGAGCTGTGATAACAATTTTTCAGCGTTAATGCAAACTCAATAGATCATTGGTAGAGCAAGGTTGCGTTCCCTCAGCTTCTAGTGCAACGCTAAGAGCAGTAATAATTATTTGCATGAAGAATACAACAGCTGCTAGGTAACCTG
>WPIO01000013.1:3587500-3590000 GCA_009760855.2 Cristatella mucedo
CAACTGCACATCAGTGGTCCGTGGCTGAAAATGCTGTGTCCGTGCTTGCTCCGTTTGAAGAGGCAACAAGAGAAGTTAGCCGTGAAGCAGCACGTATATCACTAGTTATTCCTATTGTAACAGCTCTGCGGAACCTGTTGAAGAAGGACTGCACAGATGCAGGTGTAAAGACTATGAGGTCAACCCTAATCAACTCATTGAATGAACGCTTTGACAGTATCGAGCAGGAAGCCCTGTATACAGTGGCGACAATGATTGATCCACGATTCAAAACAAAATTCTTCTCATCAGAAGCTACACTGACAGCTACAAAAGCAAGGGTTCTGCTTGCATTCAATGAATTGACAGGGCAGATAGAAACTGTGCAAGATGGAAGCCACAAAAATCAGTCTGAGCGGCAGGTTGACACAAATGAAGAAATTCCAGCCAAGCAAGCCCGGCTGGATAATTCTTCTCAATCATCAGTACTTTGGGAATGTTTTGATGACATTGTTCAATCTACTGCTGGTACCACAGGCAGTGAGCAACAACCAGACATTGACAGTCAGCTGAACAAATACTTGGCAGAGCCATTAATAAACAGAGAGGCTGATCCACTACAGTGGTGGAGACAGAACAGGGAACGACTGCCAGCTCTGGCAACAGTAGCTCGCGTTTATTTGGGTGCTCCACCAACAAGTGTACCTTCAGAACGTTTGTTCAGTGTTGCTGGGGAAGTCCTCAGTGATCATCGAAGTTCACTTCTGCCAGAGAATGCAGCTCGACTGATATTTCTCAAATATAATTCAAAAACTGATGAAATAAATTTAAGAAACAAATGTATGAAAAATATATAAAATTACAGTACTTATTTTTGTATTTTTGAATTTTGAACTTTAGTCTCTTTTCATTTTTTTTGTGTTGTTTACCAATATTATGATGTAAAAAAAATGTTTACTCATTTTTTTAATAAAATGTCACTGCTATACGATTATCACTGAGGTCTCCCACAGCAACACCTATTACACAAAAATAAACAAACAGCAAAAGACAATGATGCTACTTATTATTAATAATATTTTTTTAATTAAATATTTATTGTAGTATATATCCTCAAGTAAAAACTTGGTAGTACAAATGGTAAAAATTTGTCCGATGAACAAATCCGGCTCCGGCCGTATTTGTCATCAAAAATCCGGCAAATCCGGCTCCGGCCGAATTTGAAAAAATCAAATCCGGTACAGCCCTAATATATATATATATATATATATATATATATATATATATATATATATATATATATATATATATATGGCTGCAATGCTCAAAATAGCACCCTCCAGACTCTTGATGATTGCTGAAGAAATGCCCAACACAGCTTTTGAGACCCGTTTTTAGAGAGGGGATACATGAAGCATCTAGAAAATCCTACTTCGAAGTGTTCCGACTGAACTACAAAATAATATCCGTCGAGAATGGCGACTATGTTGGAATCCAGAAATTGCCACAGGCACTGAAAGAACAGGATCATATCAAATTTCTTTGCACCTGGTAAGAAAAACAAGGTGGTAGCATTCACGATTTGTCACACATATTGCTAACTCATGCAAATCCTACACTAAGGTGAAATTCTATTTGCCAGCAGTCCGTAACACTGAAGTATCTGAGGCAAAATCTTGATTCTCATTGGTGCATAGATTTTTTTTCATGCTAGCACTGTACATGCAAGTATCTATGTACACCTGTAGGTATGCGTAGCTATGCATAGGTGCAACCGTGTGCAGCTTCAGCGTCTTCCGTCAGAGTGGGCGCTACACATGTGGGTGCTACACAGGAGAGTTTTCTACAGAGCACTCAAAGCCTGAGCGGCATGCACGGTATGCATTCGGTAGCCAACAGACTTCAATCCCAAGCTGGTTTGGTCTAGCGGTTAAGGTGCTCGCCTCGGCCCCAGGTCTGGCTGAGGTCGTGGGCTCGAGCCCGGAGACATATGTGAAGCGCCTGAATAGAGATCAAGTTCTCTTGGCGCTATACAAAGGAATTATATTAATTATAAAGAGAAAGTGAGAAGCATAGCTAAGTCAGGAGAGCAGCTGAGGTAGTGAGTATACGCTCGCCCCAACGTCACGTTTTCCAGGCTGACCGGCTACAGAGGCTTATAAGCTCTGTGCGAGTCCAAGATTGCTAAGCTCGCTTCCTCGACCCTCAAGCAACATTCTTTCCACCCCTGTTGCCGACTCTTGTGCATCATATCCAGCCGTTCTGCTCTGCTACTTCTGGCCCCTACTGCCACGTCCCCACGTATCCTCCTGACTCAGCTATGCTTCTCACTTTCTCTTTTCGTGTGCGTATTGCGAAGTCTGCTGGCTATACCGCATGCGCACTGAAAGCTGCTTAGGCCCCAGCATAAGCGCCGCGAACTTAGCTTTATGGCTTCGCGCAGGTACAGACGGCAAGAGATACATACATAGCCAACCACTGCGAGCTTCTTTAATCGAGCCACATGTGCTAGTTGGTCTGG
>WPIO01000013.1:3595000-3612500 GCA_009760855.2 Cristatella mucedo
AACGGCTAGCTAGTATGATCTGTTGGCAAGAGTGCATAAGTTCTGTCATTATCATGATATCGATGAGTCCGAAATGACAGGCAGCTGCATCTGACCCAATAATCGGCCTCACTGTAATGAGAATAGCAACAAACACTTCTTCCCTGTCGACTTAGTCTTTAGGCCAATGAAATGATACAGTCAGAACTGGATTTTCGGTTTGGTAAGGAGTCGACGGAGATGCTCTGCCTAGCTGCTTGCATCTTCCATCATCAGCACTTCTCTGCATTCGATGTCGACAAACGTGTGGAGCTTACAACCGAATTGTATAAGATAGACTTTCCAGACGTCGGCCAATCCTCTCGACGTAGCAGCTTCACAACTTTCGTAGGAAAATAGATTCATATTTATCACAGGAAAAATGTCTGGAAGCTTCTAGCATAATCTTGCAGTCATGCTGGAAAAGCACGGTCGAACCGAGTCTGCTCGTGACCTACTGCTAGTTCGACTTATTCTGACACTGCCAGTGTCAACCGCAAAGGCCGAATGTGTGTTCAGCATAACTTACCAAGCCGCTAACAGCAAAGATAGTGGGTTCGGACTACCTGAACGAAGCCGTGCGGTTCTATCATTGCAAATAAACGGCTGCGATCATGACAAATTATATATATATATTATATATATATATATATATATAATGCATTTGCATGGGGACCCTAAGAGAACTTAATCTATATTCAGGCGCTTCTCATATGGGGGGGGGGCTCGAGTCCACTTCATTCACTTTGACCTTGGTCGAGGCAAGCACCACTGGGCCAAACCAGGGCTGAGATCGGCCGCATACTTTCAATCTGAGCACCGCCACCGCTCACTTGCCGAATAAAAAAAGTTTCATGATTTCTGCTGTGCTCACCATGTTCGGTAGGGCTGGCCCTTCACCTGAAAATCGTGGCCCTAACCGCCGCTGCTCGAGTGGACGGCAGCAGCATTGGCATGCATGGATAGCAGCACGATGCCGTGCGACGCTTTTTGCTAGGCAGCCACACGACTATCGTTCGTCTGCCGGCCTTCGACAGATGAGCAGCAGAAGACAGCCTGCCGATCTAGGACACTCTGACACGACTGGACGCCGAAAGAGTGATGACCCGGCAGCAGCATTGGCTCAAGCTGCGAGGCAGCAGCTGTCGCGAGTTGCTCGGCAGCTGCAGCCGCGAGGCAAGAGAGCTGGCGCTAGCTAGGCGCCTAGCGGTTCGGCAACGGCAAAATGCAGGGGCTACAGGGGCAAGCTGGTGTACGGGCCAGAAGGCCAGCTCGGCCAAAAATGCAAGGGAGACAGCACTCGGGGGACCAGCACGGTGGCTATGCATTCCTTTTCTCCGCTAGGTGGCAGTGCACGGTAGAACAGCTGAGCCGCTGTTGGAAGCAGCACGCAGGGGGCAGGGCACACGTCGAAAGACCGTGGCAAAAGTCATCTGCGAAGCATCATGCAATAGGGTCAGAAGAGCACCCCCATCGCTCGTGGAAAAAAGTTTAAAGCCCTCGTAGGTGGGATACGCATCTACGAATCGCAAGCCCCCCTCCCAGATTAATATCATAGCACAACTAGCGATCAAACCACTAGGCTATTCCTATAGAATTGCTGGTGCCGATACCGACACGTGGAAGGGTCAATATATGGGTTGGTTGCACCCTTTCAACTTAGTGTCACCGAGCTATGCCTGCAGTGTCTGTATTAAGCATCCAGGCACTTCGCACGAGTGCGCTCACTGACTTCTTCACAGTTTAGGATTTGGAACCAAAAAGGGAACACCTCTAACCACACAGCAGCGAAAGACAATGGCTGCTCAAGATCAGACCAGCCAATTTGCAGGGGCAGAGCCAGAATTGTCATCTGAGTGTGGGGGGGAATTATACATATGGAGGCAAGACCCACAAGATTTTCGTGTAGGCTGGGCTAGATCTGCAATTAATGATTTTTTTTACATAGCATTATCGCTTTTAATTAATTAGTTATTCTTAATGATTACGTTATGTATTGTAAATAATTAGTTATCAATAAAACATGCACAGCTATTATCTTTCGACACGAATTTGGCGTTGGCTCACCGAGTGCAATTAAGACATAATTTCGACGTTAGAGACAGTCAGGGGGCGGCTCAAGGGGAGTGGCGTAGGAATAGGGGGCGGCTCAGGTCGCTGCCCCGATGAGAGGGGGCAGGGGGCACATGCCCCCTGTCTCTGCCACAAGGATTTGCTGGGCTATAGGTTTTCAGAGTGCTTGCTAAACCCTAAACAGCTGAGAGACGAATGACCAAGCAGCACCTGCACTTGTTTCAATGTACCAGGTCACATTGATTGCCGATGTAAGCAGCAATGTATATGCCCCAGGCTATTTCAGCTTACTCTGCATGGTTTCTAGACGGCACACAACATTACCCGACTGCAGCACAACATTGATTAGATGTACTGCCAAATGGAAGAGACTCGGTCATATCTTTAAAAAAAAATGGATGAGCGGTCTGCCTATCTAACTGATTCCCAGCAGCGAATTTCGATTTCATCAAGCTTTGTTCACCAGCAGTCAGGGTAATAGTATACACTTTGGTTATGCTAATGCACTGCCTAAATAAGGCAGAGCCACTAGCATTGAAACTAGTCGGCCTCCATGACATTTGGTTTTGACTGCAAGGATATTCCAGACATCTAAAATTGGCTGAGCAAATCTCAGATGCTACAAAGGGGCATTTTCACCATTTGCAATGTATACACTGCCAGGCTAGAGTACAGGCTCTCAGTCATCGAGCAGCACATGCATTCGATGAAGTCAATAAACAGTAGTAGGATCGATACATCTGCTTAAGCAAGCAAGAACTATCGTACAATATAAGGCTACCAGTCAGTTGGCAATGCTGCGCTACACAGACCCATTCACAAACCTACATACATACATACGTATATACCTGTTCATCCAGCTGCACACATAGGTATATACTGTAAATATTTATACATTACATAAATACCCCGGCACATGCAGTATATAGAGATATGTATCCATACAGTACCAACTGTGCACCCACCTGTAAGATATGGTAGACTACTACTATACCAACTGTGCATCTGTAAGATGCAACAGACTATTAAAAAGACAAAAGAAAATGAAGTAAATGATAGAAAAGGCACCTATTTAGGAGTATGTACATATCGAAGTTTCTCACGACTGTAATAAAATAAGTGGATTAAATTATTAATTATTTTGTATTTGAACGAACATATATATATATATCAAATGGACCTGATCACAAAAGAATATACTTGGTCTGTGCAAATGTGCTAGAAGAAACAGGCACTGTTGATATGGGTATACCGGTCTGATTGGGCCTAGGGGTTAGGTGCTTGCCTTTAACGACCAAAGTCAAGGTGAATGCACTGATGACCGAGGTCGTAGGCTCGAGCTCTGCAAATACGTATAGTGCCTGGATATAGATTAAGTTCTCTTAAGGTGCTATACAAATGAATCATACTTTTTATGGGCACTAATTTAGGTACGTTGGTCGTGGTGTATGAAAATGAGTCATTCGAAATGCATAGATGTTTTATAAAACCAATCACTCTTCATAAGTGCAGGCAAGAAAAGACATTCACATTCTACAAGAATCTCAAACTGCATCCTACAAGGAATGCAAACTGCATATAGGAACGTCTATAATTTATAGACCACCAAATGGCAACGTTGCAAGCACTGTAAGCGACATCTGCACTAAAGTGTTCTGCAACAAACAGTGTTAATCACTGTCGAGACATGACAACAACAGGTGAAGCTATGGCAACAAAGAGCATGGCTAAACAGTCGCAGACGCATGCTGGCTAGATGCACGCGCAGCTACGGGGACAGTAGCAGAGCTCGGCAGCAATACGGGAGCGCCAGTACTTTCGCATAACAAGTCCGTGTCCTTGCTTGTAAGGGTAAATACTTCAAAGCCACAGAGAGGCTAAATACTTGCACAACGAGCCACGGAGCACAACTCTCAGGCTGTAAGCCCTGACTACAACTGACTATTTTTTTGACAGCTCTAACCATACATAGATTGTCACATAACTAGTTACCGTGCATTATAATTCAGGAGCCGAAAATAATCTCTAGGCTATCGGAACCTGGCTGGTATACCATTCCAAAGATTCAGTATCGCTTAAGGCAGTTATGATAAAACCCACAACAAAGCCCTGCCTTAACTTGAGCAGAGCAACGACAGACCTTTCCTTTGCAGCAAATGTAAAGTACCCAGAAAGAGATCGAGTTCTCTGAGGGTGCCTAATCAAGTGTATTATTATTATTATTATTATTATTATTATTATTATTATAGCTTTCAGACCTTTCTACCTGTTTATCCCTTGGACACTTCCAGCTGGAGCTTGGCTGCCTCGCATTTAATTTTCTGACCCTTACTCCAATTTTGGGAAACAGTGTGGGGCGGGCGGGGCTATTTAGCAACAACTGATCAGGGCCGCTCTATAATAGGGCTTACACTTTTGATGCTTGCAAATCCGTCGGAGTTTTTTAATAATCCGGTCCACCATTCACGGAGCTTTCGTAAGCCACGTTCAATTGACCAGATTCATTTGAAGACTGTCAGCCGGTCGACAGACCAAGCAAATAATGCATATTGATATATAGCCCAACATTAACCACTAGGTAATTGCCTGCTCCATACATCATACAGTTCTGGCAATGCTGTTTGTGTGAGAATAGCAAATTAAGGGACTGGGGGTGGCCCACGTGGAGTTGCTTGTAGTGTTTTTAATCCTACGAACTGCAGAGGACACCTATATATTGATATGTGAGCCTCAACTTTGGCTAGACAAGCCGTCAAGGTTCAGTCCCTAAGAAAACTGCTAGCTAGGCCTGTGCCCAACTCGATCAAGTGGCGCTCATTGCAAATGGCTGCAAAGGCTGTATTCCAAATACGGTCTTCGAAGCATATAAGTCTGTTCAGCAAGATTTCTGTTCTTAACAGGAAATAGGTGCCAAGGCCTCGATTAAATGGGCAGCTTCTGCTCCTACTCCCTTCCCCAGTTACTTGATCTCATCAGCCAAATTTTGTTTTGCAAAACTTCACATAGAGCAGTTGATATTCTATTCTTATTAGCACTGCAACCTAAATCTTGGCAGCATGCACGATATGCATTAAACGTGATCCAAGCCAACATTGCTAGTCCCGACTCGGCACATAAATTCGCTTATTGCTTGACATTCAGTACACCTGTGTGAATAATGATGTGTTCCTCAAGTAAAAAGCACGGCTTGACTGGGCGCCTTGTGCTTGCTGCCCTGGCTTATGTAATTCTTTCGGCATTTACGAGGCAATGACCAGTGGTCACCTGTCGGGGGCCAGCAGCAGAAACTCCATGCTACAGAGCTGATTGTTTGAATCGCATCATGCCAGATAATGGCAGGACTTAAACTTAATTGCCAGGCTACTTGAGCAAACCAAACGTCACAATGCAACCCTTTGTATGGATAACCAGTATCCTGCTTTGTGTCTTTGTGGCTCTGTGAAACAATGGGACTCCAGAAAAATCGCTATCCTCTGGGGCATGTGCCTGCAGTCAAACTTACGAAAAGCCATTCACAGGTGACAGCAGTCGAGTGACATAAACACACGATTGGCAGGTACCGATCTGCAGCCTAACGCGTTGTTGAAGCAAGACAGCATGTAGACCACGCAGGTCGGCTGCTTGGCAGGATGAGAGACCTCCGAACTCTGCAGCTCAACAGCTGTCGTTCGTTTTTGCTCAGCAGAGGAGGTCAGAAGGTCAAGCCTCGAGTCGTTCTCAGTAGTACCAGGTTCCAAGCTCCAAATGGCTCAGGGGAGGAGTACAATCAAAGGCTGGGAGTTAGTATGACCTGAGCTCAAGCCGAAACGAAGGGCATTAATCCACCTCACTTACCGTCTAATCACATTAAGACACCATAAAGTGCACCATTGGTGGAGTCAAAATTGGCCGAATATCAGCCGAAAACATGCAGTCGCTCCGGACATGCCACCGTTTTCGTCAGATGGAATGCGATTCAGTGACTACAAATCTGATGACCCGCAGAAGCGTGCACAGCTTCTGGCACTCTCCCAACGGCTTTCAATGCCCTTAGGTCAACTCACGGTCAGATGCAATCTGGCCTGGCACACTGTGGCAGCTCAGGCCATATCACTGATGTCAATGGACAACAGTCACGCAAGAAGCCTTTTAAGTGAGGGGCACGCAACCCCAGCCGTCTTCGTAGGTCCAGTTGTTTTCAAAATCGACACTCGACCTCTTACCGACGTAATCGCTGAGCAAAATCTAGGCTGTCATCGTCATGAAGATGAGCCATACGGCTACACCTTTACTTGGATCTTTCCTACCCTCCAGCATGTCAAACCCTTACCGTGTGTGCTGCTGAAGCTTGCATTTCGACGGCAGCAAAGTTTTTCAACTTGAATGACGATAACAAAAACCTATTAGTTTTGGGCCAAACCTAGTTACTCAGAAACTGGAAAGCTTAACCCTAAAATGGCCTCGGCAAGTACATAAATAAATAAAACACACACACACACACACATACATATATATATATATATATATCCTGTAGCTTCTTCGCGATCTGAGTATCCTGTTCCAAAGTGACCTTTCACGGGATAGTCAGCTCCACAGTCCTGTCTGCCTACTTTCAGCTATATAACATGGTAAACAAAAAATCGGGTCTGCTTGGACAAAGATACCACAGCCAAGCGGGTCCATGCACCTGGTGCATCCCATATTGACTTGTGTAACTCACTAATTGCAAGTCTTCCTGCCTGTGTTGGTGTGAACTCTGCAGACAGGCCTGTCTGTCGTGAACGTTACAATTGCCAAATGACATCACTTCTCACCATCATGCACTAGCTCCCCATCAAGTAGCAAGTAGCGCATCGACTTCAAGGTTCTGTCGCTCATTTTTAGACCTCTTCATTCTCTTGCTCTGACTTGCCTTTCCAAAACACTTCCGAGTCAGGCTTCGCACTGCACCACCTGCTTTTCTGACTTAATTTGTTAGGCTGTGCCACTAACTAACCTCGAATCCTTTGGAGACCGTGCCTTCAGCTCGGATGCCCCCAAAGACTGGAACTCACTCCTCACGAAGGTCACGATACCCACAGACTTGAAGATAAAGCCCGCCTTTTCCTCAAAGAAGTTGCTGGGTATGTGTGCATTGTCCTTTGCGTGCTTACGAGGGCTGACACTGAGCACGAACTCACTAACCAATTGACGTGCTTACCTTTCACCACATGTACAGTGTCTAGGAAGAGATTTGGTTCTCTTGGGGTGAAATGCAACATTATTATTATTATGATTATTATTATCACTATATCTGAGGTCAGGCACTCATCTTGCCATTGGGACTGTACCATAAAGGATAACAAATAACCCAGATGGCCATCTATACACTAGTCATTCCCTTCAGCATTGTAATTCAAGGAGTCGGCAAAGGTTGTCCTTGGCGAGCAATCCTATGCAACGGATCTTACTTCGATTCTCATTGAATGGCAATCAATTGCCCAAAAATATCACTACCGATTGGCAAGCCTGTAGGAAGGAGTCCTCGTGGCCGCCTTCTGAATCAAGCTCACTTGGCTTCTCTTCGGTCAGGAATTGGAGGCACGGCTGCTCTGCTGTCAGATGACACAACTCCAAAATCAAGCAGAACGACCATGGCACAAATGCAAGTGAAGCAGCTAGTGCTGAGTCAGTGCAGGTGCTTGAAGTGCTGCAAGCAACCAACCAGCTATAGGGGAAACATCAGCGACCGAACTGATCTCGCCTGAGCAACAAGGCATTTGGCTCGATGTGACCAGCCACCGAGTTGGATTAGTCAGGCAACACAAGAAACGAGCTTGCTGATGCAGAAAACCAAAAATTGCTCACTGATTAGTGCATCACAACTGAAAACAGGCAGTGAGTGAGTGAGTGCACAAAGCTATGCCAGAACTATCCTCTAGCTCAGAGATTTGCTGAAGGGTAGAGATTGGTAGTCCTTAAGAGTGAAATCGAATTATTTCGAATAATTGTGAACCTTATGCAGCTGGTAGATGTAAAAAAAAAAGCCGACAGGACCACCTTCGACGGTATAAGATTCATATCCCAACTAAGCCTACGATTTATTCCGAGAAGCAACAAGCCAGAACATCTAGCCTCTGGTTTCGATGCGAAGTGCACAGCAAAGCTAGCTTGACTTTGACAACAGATGTCTTATGTCTAATCGATCATGTCAGATCGATTTGAGCAGCATCATGTAGAGACTCACTCACCTTAGCTGCACAGAAGACCTACATTGAAGCTTACTTGGCAGCTCAGAAAAGCATTGCCACACAGTGCAGGTGGCCTACTCAGCAAGAAAGGCAAGCTAACACTGTAACCAGGGCAACAGGCAGGCCACCGGCGGAGAAGGTTTCGGCGAGGATTGCAGCAGACCATAAGTTTTTAAGCTACCCTGGCCCACGAGTGAAGTGCATGAGAATGGACGAGCAGTTTCGGAAAAACGACATGCGGTAACTTGGGCACTTGCCGGTTAGATTAGCGATAAGAAAAGCCACGAACGGTCAATCCAAGCTGCAAGACAGCAACACTGGCCGAAACTGGCCAGCTACCCACATGAGCAGCAGCAGTAGGCAGTACAGCACAAGTGTTGCCCAAGCAGCAGCTATCACAACAGCCTAAAGGCAGGCTGCAGCTTGACTGTTTATCACTCCTAAGTGATATATACAATATATCCTAAGTGAAGCCAGCTTAGAGCACGAACCAGCCATTAGCTTCCTGCTGATAGACCTACCCCTATGGCTTCTCGAGTCCCGAGCGAGCCTGTCTCGATCAACTATGCCTGCACCCACGTGGTCTAGTCCGAGCAGCCAGCAGGTTCCCCAAAAACATGTGGATTATCTGCTCAAGCATGGTCTCCTCCTCCTCCCCCCTGATGCAAGGTCTTTGGGTTGCAGCAGGCCAATTGGAGCTCGACGTCAGTAATAATAATATTTTTATATTTGAAATGCACCCTCAGAGAACTGAATCTCTGTGTCTAGGCACTTTAAAAATGCTGTATAGGAGGCATTACCAAAGGATTGGTGGAAACATCTGCAAGCAGCAGGCACAGCCTAAACACTCATAGGCACACCAAGGATCCACTAAATGCTGTAATAAACGAGCATGTTTTACGCTTCTTTTTAAGTATCGTCATTTCAGCGGAAGCGCGGGTTAGTGTCTGCTAGGGCTCGTCAAGGCGAGGTGCTCGTGGGTCAAGGCCCAAGGGTATCAGAAGCCCAGCATTAGCGTTCAATATTAAGGCCTATCGCGACCCCCAACCCACCCCCGGCGGCGGAAGTGGGTATCCTGGATGTGGTACACGGCCATCCTCCTCATCTTCTAGCAGAACTCTCGAACCGAAGCGGTTCGCTCTCCAATCGCTGCCCGCAATGCAAATATCCTGGCCAACTAAATCAGGCCGCGACCGAAATGCCAACTCGATTTGCGGCAGCGACGCTGCTCAAGTTTCTGAACGAGCCGCTTGCAAACTCTGCGCTCGTTCGGCTAAAGAGGCTGCGAGAAACTCACCGCCAGGTGGCGACTTTCCTCGGACAGCGCCAGCAGTACCGAAGGAGCGATCTGTGCCGCTCCGGCGCCACGAGCTTGCAGCCACTGCGCCACGGCGTTAATCCACGCGCAGCCGCCGGCAGCCGACGACGACGGGGTGTCGGAGGAGGACGGCGGCGGCGGCGGCGGCGGCGGCGGCCCGGCGAGCGGCATGCGCTTCGCGGACGACCCGACGCCGGCGTCGTCGGCAGAGTTCTGGCCGACTCGGCCCTTTCGACCCGTCTCGACCTTCACTCTCTGGTAGAAGGTGACGAGTGTCGCGACGAGGCCCGTCAGCAGCATCCAGCCCAGCAGCAGCGCGTTGAGCACGTCCAGCTCGCTGAACAGTCTGAGCAGGGCCGACACCATGTTCAGGCCGCCTTCGTTCAGTCGGTACCAGATGAGCTTCGCGGTCAGATCGGCCATACCGCGCCGCGCCCGGCGGCGCGTGCGGGCGGGCGGTCGGAAGCGCCGGCTAGCGGCGCTACGAGCGGCGGCGGAGCTGTCGGTGTCGACAGCCGGAGCGGACAGCGCCGCAGCAGTAGCTCATCGCCGATTGACTGGCGACGCTCCCGCCGCCGACGACTGCTCGGACCTGCTGCGCTCCAGCAGCCGACGGAACGCCGCCCCCTGCCGGCGGCTCGCGCAGGATGGGCCTCATTACCGATCGGCGTCTACGCCTTTCCCTGGCGTCGGGAAGGGGGGGAGGGGCTGAGAAGGTAATCCCGATCGATATTGCTGCGCTGAATGAAGCTGGCGCGCATCTTTTTTCCCGGGCGTCAGGGAGAGGTCAAGACGAAAGCCGCTCGCTTGCACGCAGTGCACAGCGGAGCAGGCTGCGCACGGCCTACTCCGCAGGAACAAAAGGATTTCGACAACGGCGGGCCCTAACCTAAACCTCGATTCGCGCGACGCGAAGTCGAGATAGTGTCTTCGACATCCGTTCGGCAAAACCTCCCGAGACGGTCTAAGAGAAATTGTTACACGAATTGTTACTGCCCATTTCGGGAGGGCCTGAAGCGGCGTGCCGGAGGCCGAGCGACCAGGAAGCCACTTTGGAAGCCACTTCGGCGCCAGTGGATAAAAAACGAAATTTGCAGTGCTTCGCGAGAGCTTACGACGCGAGCTAAAGGCTAAAGGCCTCATTAGTCTCGGGCTAAAAAGAGTTGCCTCTTAATCGAGTCTAAACCCCGAACGAATCTTTAAGAAATACGATGGCCCTAAATGGAAGCCGTCCCTGAGTGCGGACGCCGGAGGAGGCGCGTAATTATTGCAGCAGGCACAGCCTAAACACTCGCAGGCACACAAAGGATCCACTAAAATGCTGCAATAAACGAGCGTGTTTTGCGCTTCTTTTTTAAGTGTCTTCATTTCAGGGGAGGTGCCGGTTAGTCTCTGCTGGGGCTCTTTGGGTTCCCATCTCAAAAGATCGGCGGCGGCGGCTGTACTCTAGCGACACGCCTTTCGAGCAGGCCACTCTGTCCGATATAGCTTCTAGGGCCGCAGTAGCAGCAGCCTCTCTCGCCGTTCAAGATCCGGTCGGTGGGTGGGGGGGGGGGTTGCACGCTGAGATCCGTCTGGCGGCGGCCACGACGGTGGTGCTGGCGCTCGCCGCATATCTTTTCGGCTGCCCCGCCGAGGAAGATTTTTCGGCCGTCTCATTCGGCTATAGCTGCCGAAGTGGCGGGGCGGGGCGGGGCTGCTGCTCGCGCGCGCACTCGCACTTCCGCTGCAGAAGCGCGAAGGCTTCGCTCGGACAAATTTGGACGCGCCCGCCCCCGTTGGACTAGGATGGTTGCCGGTTGAGCAACGGATACAGAGCAAAGTTCTTTCGCTGACCCACAAGGCCCGCCATGGCTTGGCTCCTCCATACCTAGCTGAACTGCTGCATCAGTTTCAGCCTCTTTGCGCCCTCGGATCCTGTGTGGACAATAAATTAGCTGTCCCATTCCTCCGCTTAAAGGCAGTTGGCGATAGAAGCTTTAGCTCTGCAGATCCTAGACTGTGGAACTCGCTTCCACAATTCTTACGCAGCGACAACTACTCTCCTACTGCCGACTAGGGTGCATCTTTTTCAGCGGTCCTGAACTGCTACTTCTATGCTACTCACTACCTCAACTGCTTCCCTGACTCTGCTGTCCTTCCCACTTTCTCTTTGTTGCCTGAGACGAAGTCTGTTGGCTACCGAATGCGTACCGAAAGCCGCTTAGGCTGTGAGTGCGCTATGCAAAACTCTCCTGCGTAACGCCCACGTGGTCTGTATGACTTTGTGGAATTACAGACGGAGATACATTGCATTAGCTGCGAGCGCCTCCGACGGCGGGCGGGTACGCGCCCTCCGCTGCTCGTGCTTTGATGGCTGCTTCGATATCGCGGCTCCGACGCCGCCTTCGATGCGCTCGCTACATATCTACACTGCAAGAGTCGATTGGACAGAACGGGTTCGTTGGACGGACGCCAGCGTTGCCGACGTCGCACTCGCACGATCGCGCCGCAGCGCGCCGATGTTGCGAAGCCCGAGTAGGCGTGCGCTGGGCGTGCGGACGGATCTCAATCGTCAGAAGTCGCGGTGCGCCCCGAGGACGCTTCCGGATGAAATCGCTCTTGCTTAACAATTTGCGTCGGCAGCAAAGTTTGGCTCTGCGCCTTGCAAAGCGGAGGGCGTCGTGACGACCGCTCCCGCGAAGCGTTGGTGCGTTGATGCTTGGAGCTCCGACCGACCGCCGTCAGCATTTTCATCATCGCCCGCGACCGAGCGAAATGCGAGCGTCGCCGCGACGAATGTGACCTATAGTTGTTCCGACCAATCAATCATTTGGCAGCGCTCTGTGTGCAGCGTCTGGAAAGTGCCGAGAGAGAGAGAGAGAGAGAGAGAGAGAGAGGGAGAGAGAGAGAGAGAGAGAGAGAGAGAGAGAGAGAGAGAGAGAGAGAGAGAGAGAGAGAGAGAGAGAGAGAGAGAGAGAGAGAGATTCCGCTCTCTGAGGGCGCTACACAAATGTACATTTATTTTTATCATTGAGAGCCGAACGCGACGCTTTGTCAGCGCGACCTTGACCGCGTATCGGCGCATCTCGCGCGCTTTGGCGGCGGCAAGTTTGACGGCGCCGTCCGGGCCCAGATAAATAGGCAAGGCGCTGTGGACGAGGTGCCCTACACGGACCTGTAGGTGCGCAAGCGCAGCGCACCACCGCAACGTTGGCTCGGCCGGCGCTCGGGTCGCCTGGCGCCGGAATTGGACGGGAGCGGGCTTCCTCCCGCCGCCGACGCGCCGCGAGATTCGCCGCCGAAGAGGACCGCTTTCGGACGAGGCGAGAGCCGACGCACCTTCGGCGTCCCACAAAGGATAGAATCGCCTGCTGGCGGTGCGAGCTGCCGACGGCGCAGCTGTCGTAACCTTAACGCCAAGTTGGCGACTCCTTATAAGGCGTCCTTTTCCCTCTGCGAGTTGGCCGCCGGCGGTTGACCGCAGCGGCCAACCCACGCCGAGCTTGCCGCTCGCTCGCTGCAAATGCGGCCGCAGCAGCTGCGGCGCGGCCATGCGCCAATGCTCCAGCGCGGAGCCCTGATTCATGCGGCCCGCGAGCGAAGCCCGCGCGCGCGTGCGGCCAGTGCCGCAGCGCTCGGCCAGACGTCGTTCCGCCGCCGGTCGGCTTCCGCCTCGCTTGTCCGAGACTTGCCGAGATGAGCGCGTTCGCAGGCTGCCGAAAATTTGTGTGTCGCCAGCGCTGAACAAAAAGACCTCCGTTGGTAGAGAGCGCGCGGTGTCTGTCAGAACCGAAGCCCACAGCGGGACAGCATCGCCGGAAGTTCCCGCAAAGCGCTAGGGGTCTGCATTGCGGTCCGACATCGCTCCGCTCGTTTTGCGCCCCGTTTTTATGCGGAAATTGAATGGCGCGAAACTCTCGTTCGCGTCTCTATTACGCCGATCGAAGTCGCCGATTACGCAGATGCGTCAGCGCGCCGCGGGTCGAGTCGGCTCGCCTCCGAAGCCGCCTCTGAAAATGCAGCCGAGAAACGACGACATCATCCCGCTGACATCTTTCCAGGTCAGCCCAAGTCCGCAGTCCACGAGCGGAAGCGGAAGCGCCGACGCGCACAATGCTGCGCATCCAGCCCCGCTATCCGCGCGCGGAAGCCGCTGAGTCAACGAGTTTCGGGTCACGTAATCGCGACTGTCCTACTAACGCGACGAGTGCAAGAAGACCGTACCGCCGAAACTCGGTCCGCGAAGGGTAAGTAAGTATATTCGTCGAGTATCGGATCGAGATTTCCATTTCAGTTCCGAACAGTGATGATACACGAATAATAAATTAAAATCGAGAGGGTCATGATAAGCCTCAAAACTTAGGAGATTAGACTCGATTCGCGTATTGTAATTATTCGGAGACAGTGTTGTCATAACCTGCAGCCTCCACATTCGGGACTATATTACAAATAATAATAAATCTGTGTAACGCTACGAGAGAACCAACGCTCTATATTATAGGCCCTTCACTTACGCTGGAAATAAAGCGCGTCTGGGCACGTCAGCATCCCCTGATTGGCTTGCATTTAAAATGAAGCCAAAAGCCTACCCGCTCCTGCAGCCTTTGCTCCGTCGGGGGTGAACCGCCGTTGTATTTGGTTGTGCCCAAGCACGTCCTGCTTGTCGTAGACTATTGGCTATCGATTCTCTAGCAGCGAGTCGCAAAGCGTCATAAAGATGGGTATTTCCCTCGGCTCGCAAACCACGCGACTCATTGTAATCTTATTATGTCAATTTTTTAATAACGACGTGCACCGTGGCAGCACGCATGAACGCGCACGACGGAAAATTTGCGCGGACCGTGCAAATGCTGCGAGGAATGTGTGCGTTTATAGGTCTTCAAGTCAGTGACGTCGCGACGTCAGTCGGCAAGTCAGTCTGTTCGAAAGAGTTCGAAGCCGGAGCTTCCCCTGGCACGTGACGGGAAGCTCCGATTATGATTATTTTATTATATTATTATTATTATATTATTTTTTTAGGCGTGTCGCTGCGCATCCGAGAATGAAGGGACCTAAAGGAGATTGGTGGCGGAACCTTTGACACCATCGATCACGAAGTTCTTCTAGAGCGCCTCTCATCTCGCCTGGGCATCACTGGCACTGCTCTGCAGTGGTTCAGGTCCTATCTCAGTGGGAGGCTTCAGAATATTGACGTGAATGGACAAAGATCATCCGAGGTACCTCTGAAATATGGAGTACCTCAGGGCTCCGTGCTAGGTCCGGTTCTTTTCACGGTCTATACTCTCCCTCTTGCTGATGTGATTTCCAAGCACAATCTAGGCTTTCACTTCTATGCGGATGACACTCAGTTGTACCTTTGCTTTGATCCCTCCCAGCCTTCGAGCACCTCAAATTCTCTCAACTCACTTGCTGCATGCATTGATGACATCCGCACATGGATGGCAGCAAATTTTCTAAAACTAAACGATGACAAAACTAACTTACTAGTTATGGGCAAACCCAGTGTGATTCAGAGATTGGAAAGCCTGACGCTCAAAATTGGCTCTTCCAGCATATCTCCTGTCGAATCAGCTCGAAATGTATGTGTCATATTCCAAAGCGACCTCTCGTTAGACGACCATATCAGCTCCACAGTCAAATCTGCCTATTTTTAGCTTCATAATATTGCTAAAATTCGGGCTTGTTTAGATAAGGATACCACGTCCAAGTTGGTCCATGCATTCGTGACATCTCGTCTCGACTTCTGCAACTCACTGCTTACTGGCCTACCAGCATGTGCGATCAGGCGATTGCAGCTGGTGCAAAACTCTGCAGCTAGGCTTGTCTGTGGTGAGCGTTGCAGTTGCCACATTACTCCACTTCTCGCCGACCTGCACTGGCTACCAGTCAAGCAACGGATTGACTTCAAGGTTTTGTCGCTCACTTTTAGGTCCCTTCATTCTAAGGCTCCAGCCTATCTCTCAGATATACTGCCCCATCAGGCCAAGCATCGTACCGCCTGCTTTTCGGAATCCAACAGTCTACAAATACCTAGTACAAACCTCAAATTCTTTGGAGACCGTGCATTTAGTTCGCATGCTCCCAAAGCCTGGAACTCCCTCCCGACCTGCGTCAGAACATTCCCTGACCTGACCACATTTAAAAGGAACTTAAAAACACACCTATTTAGGACAGCATTTAGTGGGTACCTGTGATTCGTTCTTCACGTGCTTATGCGTGCTGACACTGTGCATGCTGCCACTAACCACATTTGCATGCTGACCCTGTGCATGTCACCCCTAACCATATTATTCATGTTGTTTGTTTTTCAAGCATGATTTTACTTACCATTTAATTGCATTTCCCTTTGCAGCAAATGTAAAGCGCCTAGAAAGTTCTCTGAGGGCGCTTTATCAAGTACATTATTATTATTATTATTATTATTATTGCTCACCTGCTCGTAGCTATGGACAGCTAGTACTACCGGCGTGGGCTGTGTGGCGAGACAGGTTCCAACGTCGTGCTGCAAGCTGTTTGCAAGTGCAAATGCGACAGATATTGTCTCTAACGCGTCATCTGGCAGCTAGTGACACGATTCGGGTTATGGGTTCGCATGCTTAAATGAATTGCTCACGCGCGAGGAGACAGACGACAGTGACGCTGCTTTGTACTAACTGCAGTTCGATTGCATGCGGGCTGGTACCGCTCCTTTCCTAAACAGCCGTTGGGAGCATCGTCGAGAGGGGCACAGCTGTTGCCCGCTGTGTGCATAGCTGTGGCCCGCTTCTAATGAGGCGTTGACACAGGCCGATAACCCGCCGGTGAACGGATGGTGGATTCACCATCTGGGTCGGCCAAGGGACAGCCGGAGTCGAGGAGAGGAGACTCGAGTGTGAGAAGGGGGCGAAGGCGGTCGTGCGCCTTTCGGCTCCGTGCGTCGGATAATAAACTGTTGGCATTGTTCATCGGCTGGCTCTCTGATGTGCGAACCAAACTACACTAACTCGTTAATTCCGTCCTTCCATTTATTCGATTCGAAGCAGCGAGCGGTTAGCATGACATTCTACTTTACATCAATTATGACGGCGCGACGGTTCCTGTCGTCTTCTTGCAAGGTATGTAGCATGCGTAGTAGACTGCTGGGCTAATCATTTGCTTGGCACAGAACAAGTCGTCGGGCCTTACCAACTCGTGCATCCGCTTTCGCCAGCAGTTGGGCAGTCCCGCCACCGTCGAGGAGCGTTCATTTCGTTGCTTCGCGGTAGCAAATAGAGACCCCTGATTACCGTAGTACTGTTACTTAATAGAACCGGAAATGCTGCTACCGGAAAACCCAGCACTGAGTTGTTCATCTTTCAGGGCGTCATGGGTTGTACAGCTTTACCTTGTTGTCGGCCCACCTATTTCTGGCCCAAGTTATAATACACTGTCTGTCTGTTTCCTTTCACAATCGCACGTTCGCTAAATGTAAAGGGCTTACCATCGATGCTTATTTTGCAGAATATTGGCTTTCTTACTCTGATAATTCCATTTAAACTGGGGTGCTTTGAATATTTTGTTGCCAGCTGCGAGTGTTGGTGCTCTTCAGCCACAATATAAATGAAACCGTTTTAACAGCTCACCTTCACTTTACTTTCCGGTGCTATTCGCACACCTGGATTAGTCATAAGAATTTTATTCTGTAAGTTTTATTCTCAGCGGCTGCTCTACGCTACCAAGGCAAGTAAGATAGGCAAGGCAAGATCAAGTAGGTCATACTTGCCTCCGGGCACAATTGTGGGTATTTATCCCTATCAAAGCTTTTATAATAATGGCATGCGACTACAAAGCAAGCAGTATCTAGGATAGAGATAATGTTTTGTCATAAATCACCCATTACAAATCTTGTGGTTCAGCCTAGCCGAGGATGTCAAAAATTAAA